>CM075015.1:2702593-2718943 GCA_037576675.1 Pangasius sanitwongsei | reverse complement strand
AAAATATACACAATGCAATATAAATCATACTCCAGGAAAAAATATACACAATGCAATATAAATCATACTCCAGGAGAAAATTTACACAATGCAATATAAATCATACTCCAGGAAAAATATACACAATGCAATATAAATCATACTCCAGGAGAAAATTTACACAATGCAATATAAATCATACTCCAGGAGAAAATATACACAATGCAATATAAATCATACTCCAGGAAAAAATATACACAATGCAATATAAATCATACTCCAGGAGAAAATATACACAATGCAATATAAATCATACTCCAGGAAAAATATACACAATGCAATATAAATCAGACTCCAGGAGAAAATATACAGAATGATAAATTTACACAATGCAATGAAAGTCATACTCCAGGAAAAAAATATACCGAATGAAATGAGCAAACAAACAAACAAACAAAAAAAAAAAACACAAAACCTTAAAATTACAGAATGCAGTGAAATCATACTCCAGAAAAAAAAATATACAATACAATTAAAAATATATTTGAGGAAGAAAGATAAAATTACGCAATGCAATGAAAATCATACTCCTGGAAAAAAAAAAATACAGAATGCAATGAGCAAAAAATATCAAACAAGCAAACAAAAAAAAACCCATAAATTTACACAATGTAATGAAAATCTTAGTCCAGGAAAATAAACATAACATTATGCAATGCAATCATCCTTCATGAAAAAAATAAACAGAATGCAATGAGCAAAAAATTAAAAAAAAAAAAAAAATAGAGCAAAATTGCACAATACAATGAAAATAATACTCTTGGAAGAAAAAAAAACCCATAAAGTTACAGAATGCGCTTTAAAAAAAATAAAAAAAAATAAAAATAAATTAAATTATACAATATAGTAAAACTCATACTCCAATAAAAAAAAACAAAAAAACAACAACAAAAAAAACCACATAAAAGTACACAATACATTTAAACCAAGGAACCTACTGTAAATAAGAAATGTTATATGTTGTTTTGGTAAATATATTTATGTTTTCTTAAAATCACACTATATTATTTGCACAAAAGCTCAGGTTTGTTCTGGTCGGTTCTAATGATGGAAAACAATTACCAAACATTGTAACATATATACGTATAATATAATATTTTATAGGCAATACTTATGTTCTAGGTAATGGTCTAGGTAATTTGGCACATCCACTTTGTGTGTTCATTATTGCACAACCTGTACAGCCTGGTTGTGAAAATATATTAAATATTAATGCTATGAAGCATATGAACACTGTTAATGACAATACTGCTGCTGAGTATGGATGAGAAAAAAATGAAATAGGTTTAAGTAATGATGTAAGGAGTTACTCTTCAGGGAAACGGTTACTATTGTGCATCATTGAGGAGGTTTAGTTTTTTTGGAAACAGCTGACAGCTCAGCAAGAAACTCCAAATCCTATCCTCTGCATCTAAAGTCTTGCAAACTCTTATCTAGTCTGCAGTTTGTTTAATGTGCTTTTCATGTGAAGTTAAAACAGTTGTCCTGTTTTCTGACTTTTAAACACTGCACTTTCTGCAAAAATGACCATAAATGACGGTTTTTTACAGCACTACCTTAGAGTTCTGGCACCAGCACCCCTGATGGATGAGATTACAGTAACCTGTCTAACCTGTGTGAAGAATGCATGCACTCTTATTGTGCTGTCAGGGGCACATATGCGGTAAATGTTACTGTGAAGAACACAAGCTTATGCAAACTTCCCAGGAATTCTAACTGGGTGATTTCACAGGAACGAAGCTGTAATTAAAAGTGAGAACGTTGTAATGACAGGAATTCTGCCTCTTTTTTCAGCAAGTCAAGTCACCAGCAAGAGTCGACTCTTTCGCCTCCCAAACGACTCACTGACATTTTTGTGTGATGTCTCGACCACTGACTGTTTGTCTTTGCCTAACTATAGCTAAAACTGTTCCATAATGTCTTACTGATTAACAAAATAACATTACGTTGCATTGCATTTTATACTGTCATTCCTATCTGTCATACACACTGCCTCATACATGCTGTCTCGTACACACTGCCTCATACTCGCCGCCTCATACATACTGCCTTATACACGCTGCTTCATACACACTGCCTCATACACACGTCTCATATACACTGCCTCGTACACACTGCCTCATACACACTGTCTCAAACACATTGCCTTATACACGCTGTCTCCTACATATTGCCTTATACACGCTGCCTCATACATACTGGCTTATACACGCTGCTTCATACTGCCTCACACATGCTGTCTCAAACACACTGCCTTATACACGCTGTCTCCTACATATTGCCTTATACACGCTGCCTCATACATACTGGCTTATACACGCTGCTTCATACTGCCTCATACATGCTGTCTCGTACACACTGCCTCATACCTGCTGCCTCATACATACTGGCTTATACACGCTGCTTCATACACACTGTCTTATGCACACTGCCTCATACATGGTGCCTCATACACGCTGCCTCATAAACGCTGCCTCATACACGCTGTCTCATACACGGTGCCTCATAAATGCTGCCTCATACATGCTGTCTCATACACACTGTCTCATACACGCCGCCTCATACATGCTGTCTCATACATACTGCCTCATACATGGTGCCTCACACACGCTGTCTCATACACACTGCCTCATAGACACTGCCTCATACACACACCACTCATACACACTGTCTCATACACATGTCTCATCATTCACGCTAATAAACATTCTATAGCATCTATATGAAAACATATTATCTACAGTAAGGAACACCATGGGGTCATGGTGTTATAGAAAAAAAATCAACGATAGGGTGGTGTAATGAAGCAGAGTGACTGCTACCACCCCAAAGTTGATTATTTTTCTATAACAGCACACCCCAAAGTGTTTTATTCTTCTTATACCACAGCAATTTGCCAAAGCTATGGCACGCAGTGCTTTTCTTTTTTTTTTTAAATCTATTTATAGTTACATTTAATGTTATGGAACATCCACTAGCAGCTGTAAACAGTCGTTCTCTCACTAGACTCTCTTTTTTCTCGCTCTTGAGTTAAAATTGCAACTCTGCTTCTGACTGTTCCTAAGCACTGACACTGGAAACTTCACCACATCAACAAATACACAGGTTTTATATTCTGTTTCGAAAGTCTCTGCCCTTCCAGCTTGTTTCCAACTTGGAAGGCCCACATATGGGTGTGATGGTCAGGTGTCCACAAGATTTTGTCTATATAGCATACGTTTTACTTTATGTTCACCTACTTAAAGCCTGAAGTGGTACTTAAGGCAAATATCTCATACTCTGGACTCCTTCTGAATATTAAACACACCTCCAGGGTCCCCTGTTTGATTCTGAGCTCAGGTTACAGACAGTGTGGAGTTTTACATGTTATCCCCCTGACCCATTTGGGTTTTCTCTGGGTTCTCTGGTTTCCTCCCACCTCCCAAAAACATGACAGTGGGTGGATTGTCTACGAAAAATTGCGTGTGTGATTGATGCCCTGTGATTGGAATTCCCTCCAGATCCACTGCAACCCTTACCAGGATAAAATGGATCATTAATAATGATGAATGACTGATTTATTGAATTTTCAACACCAGTCTTTTTTTCCATTTTTCTCCCCAGTTTGGTCACCTGCCAAATCCTACCACCACCCAGCTTTCCCTTGTCCCGCAAAAGCTACCAACAGGGAAAGGGTGAAGGTTAACACATGCTTATCCAAGTAACCTGAAGCCAGCCAACCGCATCTATTCAAACAGCTACTCCTGCTGTGTCACATGCACGAGTGTAACACACTCAGAGGAAAACGCTATCCACCCTCTTCTGCATTCACGAGCCCACAAACGCCCACGATTGGCTAGGGTCGATGTGATGGACCGGGGAGAGAGAGTATGCCCCTCCCACCCGAGAGCACAAGCCAGTTTTGTTCTCTTGACGGCTGTGGCATTGTCAGGATTCCAACTTTTCTGTTGCGTCACTCAGGAGCTCCCATGCTCCAATATTTTTACATAATCTTCTATTTCCATTATAGAAGGGAAGGGGTCTGTAGGGAAATTAAGCTAAGCTAATTTTCATGTTGGAGAACTTATTTTTAGCATTGTTCTGTGAACAGAGTGGGTTAAAACCCACAGATGATGCTGATAGAACGGCTTTGTTAGCACTGCTAAATAGAATGAGTCATAGGCAGGAGTGTGTGTTTGTGTGTCATTTGATTGGATAGGTTGAGACAGCGTAGGACTGAGAGTGAAACAGCGAAACAGTACAATTCTGCCGACATGGCCATGTCACTTTAGAAAAACAATGAGGCTATTGTTCAACATCTCCACTTGGGTTCATGTTTAACTTTGGACTCAAATAACAGTTACATGAGTATGAACCAGATTCCCAAACGACCAACCACAAAATCCCCTGCAGCACAGAAAAGGACAAGACGCAGTCAAAACAGCCATTAAATCACAGTTAAAGCTGGAACACAGTAGTTAACGTTAATAATAACGGCTTTATAATGATCTCACACTAATTAATTAAAGGAGGAGCTGCCCAATCATGCCGTAATTTGATAAAGGAATATCACACAAAACTCAACACAGGTACCAAGCAATCATAAATCAAAGTATAGAACTCTCGCAAACATATACCCCTATACCAGGAACCCCACTTAAACGGGGCACCATCTCTCTAGCATGTGGGACTTTTATTCTGGGATTTTTATGCAAGTTTTATACATTTTCAAAACAAAGTGAGCCTACCTTTCTGGAAGCCAGAAAAGAATGAGAAAACGAGAAAAGGAGGAAAAGAGGAAGCATAACTGTGCTAATTGGTGGAGATAATCTATTAGCAAAAAAATAAAAAAAATTAAGGATGACAACTGTAGGCTAAGCCATAAAGTAATACAATGCTAGCTCAAGTATCATTTTGGCAAGCGAGCAGCTAGTGCTTACTTGGTTGGCGCTTGGTTTGGAAGACGTTCAGCCTTCTTGGTAGAATTCATTCTTTTGCTAGATGGTAGATGCTGATAGTGGGTATCGTTGTGTCTGTAATGGGGACTCCATATTCATAAAGTGGTCATGTAGCTAAACATAGTGAATGCCTTTAAAGAATAAGTATGTTAAGTGTGTTATTCTGTGATCGTATAACACACTTCACATATAGTGTTAAAGAGTTATTTATCACTGTTATTTATCACTAATCCAAATATTTTTAATAAAGCTAGGTGCGCTAGTGTCAGGTATAATGCACAGTAACAGATTTTTAATGATGCTCATGGCTAGTCAGGTGATGTGTGTGTTCGGTTGGGACGAGTGCGTTATAGTAACGCAGTAAAAGTGTGTTTAACCTGAGCTCTGAAAGATGGGAGGCTGTGGAGTGACATCACCATAAACATTCACATTCAAGGCCGTGAGTGGGAGGGAAGCCATTTTATTTACACCTCACACACCGAGAAATATACACACACCTCATACACTGTCACAAGTACACACACCTTTAAGCGAGTCAGTTTGGTGGTACTATGTTACTGCCAAAGTAATGCTAGTATTTATCTAGTTTGGTGTGTGTGTGTGTGTGTGTGTGTGTGTGTGTGTGTGCATCCTTGTACTAATATGGATCCTTAGTCTGTGCGTAGTCATGTATAAATCATTTGTGTGCTGTTACAAGTCCCAGTATTTTGACTTCCTTCCACCATTTTATCTCAACCACTGTGTCTCAAATCCCACATTCTGACCTGATATATTAGATTAGTATGAAATAGACATTGAGCAGAGTGACACCAAATCGTGTGCTGTGAATGAAAGTGGTTCGGCTTCAAAATGGCCACTACAGCTGTTTTTAGCTATTTTGTCCATGTTTATAGATAACAGTGTGTCACAGTGTCAGAAAGTCTGAGCAAGTCGACACATTCGATTGAGGGCTCGTTAATTTGCATATTTTTGCATATTTATAGTTCCTTGCATTCTTTGAGGGTGTACAGGTGTTCCTGGGCCACTTTTAGTCATCATAAAACCTTTTATTATGCAACACAGATTATTTAATGGGTGTATTAATACTTAACTCATGCTTTAACGAGCACATTTGGAGGAGCTATGGCATGAGTGACTGCATTTATGGGTTATATTAGCTTTCCTTATTGTACACTATAACAGCCCATGTGAAAAAATAACATACATTTTACCTGTAATTATCTGAATAATATGTGACCACATTTCAAAAATATGTGGAGACACATTTCAACATGCTGCGCCCTGAAACTCTCTCACTCACTCCCTGATCATCCCAGATGTGAAGCAGGAATACACCTAGGCTAGGATGCCAGTCCATAGCAGGGGACCCTGCACACACACATTCACACACTTATATACTGGCATGTTTTTGGGAGATGGGAGGAAACCGGAGAACCTGGAAGAAACCTGAATTGACACAGGGAGAACTCTAAATGGAACCTGTCCTCTTCTGGGTGACACTGGATAGTGGGATTATAAATCATTATGAATACTCAGTATGAACAGATTGCCAATAAGAGTCCTGGGATGAGCAGCAGGACAGTGTTTATGATTACAGCAGCAGTTCTAAGGCACAAAGCTACAGCATTCAACGTGAGATGCAAAGTGACACTTGGCCACAAATTGTTTTTGGGAAATGGAAATCTTTAGTGCAGTGGTTCTCAACGTGGGGTCCAGGGACCCCCAGCATAGCCAATTTTTATTTTCTCACAGAGGTGGAAATCACAACTCACATTATCAAAGTTATTATATTTAGGGGTCCAAGCACCAAAGTCAACTCAGACCTGATGTGTTCAGGAATAGAAAGCTCTATGGCTCCAAAAATATTATTTGAAAGTTTTAAATAAAGTACAGGAAATAAATCCATTCTGAGGGGGCCCATGGAATTTATTGTACAGTTAATTGGGTCCCTGGCTACAAAAGCTTTGAGAACCCCTGATTCAGTGTACCCATGTGGGAAACATCACAGCAAGAGGAGGCCATTACACTTCACAACATAAGACAAGATGCTCATGGTGCTGTTTTTATCCTGAGCGCTGGCTAATGATAAACTGCTTCACTCGATCACAGTCCATCCACACAGTTATACATTAACTGTGTTAATTAATCAATCATCAGTTTGTCTCCCTGCCAAAGTTCACCTGTTTCTCCTCGCATTGGATGAGCTGATTAGGAACTTCTGAACAGCAAGGAGGATCAGAGCATTCACTTCTGAAACCAGAGCTGCTGCATTTCAAGATATCTGATAAAAGTTCTTTTGTATGCAAATGAGCAGCTACATGGCTTCTTTTGACGAACACGTGTATAACACTTCACCGTTGTACATTCATTAGTGGCACTAACATATATTACTATGCCTACATTTTTTTTAAAAACCAGGAACATTTTTTTTGGGCCTAGGTGGTACAGAAAATCTAATTTTATCATTTCTTCCAGTTAAATCATAATCATTCTGAATCATATTTGTGCAGTAATCATGATCGTTATAATATATTTATGGACATATTGTTTTTGTCATCACTCAAACAGCTCAAAAGAAAAAGAATGGTATTTATATATATGGTTATTTATTTAATCCTTTCTTTATCCTTGCATTTGAATCATTAAAACAGTTAGTGAGCCACATTGTGGAGACAGCTCAAAATACTAATGAGTTTCTTAAATTTATTTTTAATCTATTGATTTTTTTTTTTATGTTTATTTCATTATTTTCAAAAATTATTCTCATGAGGATTTTTTTTTTGACTAATTAATACTCTTTATATTTTTCTATTTATGGTTGAGCCTGCCTAAAGAAAGAAAGGAAGAAAGAAAGAAAGAAAGAAAGACTCATTTAATTCTAAAGTAAGTTTTATTTTATTTTAATCTTTATAGAAGATATCCTTATTTTTGTATCTGTGCCTGTGTGAAGTCTCTCGAGCCAGTGAAGTAAAAGGCAAGAATGTGCTCTGAATTCTTGTGTGTGTGTGTGTGTGTGTGAGGGGATTCTTTTGTGCATTCTTTTAAGTCCCAGAAAAAGGGGGTGTGTTGCTTACAGTGTGTTTGCATGTGGAATTTGTGTGAGACGATCTGTCATTAAGGAAACTCGTTTTCGGAGTAACATGGAAAGTAAGGGCACATTCCTGAAGTGGGTGGAGTTCAGTGACAAGGTGTGCGTGTGTGTATCTGTATGTGTGTCAGTGTGTGTGTGTGTCTATGTGTGTGGGTTCTGCATGACTCTCAGTAAAAGGTGCAGCGTGGGCAGAGAAAGCGAAAAGGGTCAGTCATTTCATACCAAAGATAAAAGCACTTATCAGATGCAGTCACTCAATACCTAGGCTAAATGCCAAATGCTAAAAGTAAAAAAACAACAACAAAACAATTAGCTTCTGAATTTAAATGTGATCGCTGAGCGGCCTGCATGTGTTGCTAGCTAGCTAGCAAGTTACTCTGAAACTATTTCTATTAGTATACAAACACAAATATGAGTGTTAATTAAAACTGTAAAGAAAAACGAGTTGTTAGCCGGCTTACATCTCTAAACGCTGATAGTTCTGTCCACCAAGTTTGTTTGCCATTAATGCAACTGATACATCATTAAATGCTCTATATTAATAAAATTTACATACTGTACATCCCTTCTGAGAAAAACATTTCCAAAAAGCAAACGGCTGTTAAGAAGGAAATTACCATTATTATATTATTATAATAATTATATTAATACGTGTAATGGTCTTGCTTCTAACCTAATGGTTTCCATTAACCATTTTCCCATCAGTATCTAATAATATTTAGTGTAAGGTTAATAGAAGTATTTTTTCACATGTATTACCATTTAAAGCAGTGTAAATGTACAGTGAATTCACTGACTGGCCTGTGTGTGTGTGTGTGTTGTTCCTCCTTTACATCTGTGTGTTTTTTTCCATATTTAATGATGTGCGTATACTGAATTCATAAAGCAAAATTATGCTATATAACCACAATAGCTTGCAGGTCACATGCACTTCCTAGCTAACTATTGCTAGCTGGCAAGTTCCAACCACTCCATGGGAATGTCATCTGCCAAACTGCGAACACAGATACCATGCTTGCATTACAAATGTGTAACCAAAGTAGTAAAGAAGGTGTGCTGTCAGAGAACTGCTGATACAATCTGGACCTGCTGTAAAGTTATGGAGGTGTGTCTTCTGCTCAGGTGTGGCGGCTTTATCACTCAATGACAGGAGTGCCACCGCTCTCTGGGTTTAAATGCATTTTTTGCAGAGGAGTGTCACACACTGTCTCGTTTTTCACGCATGGATACAATGCCACTTATAGGTGTCTCAAATATGCTAAACAAATATGCAAAAAAAATGCATCACAGCCTTTTTACAAGTGACGTGGAAACAAAAAATAGGAGATAACCGGAGATGATTAATAAAATGAAATGAAATGAAGTCAAATGGAATCTGGCCTCACTGGTTTTTCATATGAAGGACAAACCCATTACACACTGACTGACCTGTAGACAGAGTTTTCTGTTAACAAAAATGATGGTTTCCAGAGTTGATATTCTATATTTTAGTTAATGTTAGAAGTAAATAATAGCAAAATAAACCAAGCTAACAGTTTAAACCAGGGTAGGATAACTGTACTGCTGAGACCTATCGGGGCACTTCTGAGTTGGCTTAGTATTGATCAGGGACATTTAACAAAAAATTCCATACAGAAGTCAGAATAAGTGACTAACATGACCGAATGGTGACAACATTTACTTCTTAAACCTTTCTAACAGTACACCGGCAGAATGGAAATCGACTTATTGGACATTTTCAGTCAGTATAAACAAATGAATTATTATATCACCACAAGTCTGTTATAAGATTAGTCAGGATACTGTTGGGTCTCTGTGTGTAGAGTACTGTGACTCTGTGAGTTAATGCTTAACCGTTAATGATTAGTTTATGGCTATACAATAGTTTGTATGGGCAGTGGTAGCTCAGTGGTTAAGATGTTGGACTTCTGCTTGGAAGGTTGAGAGTTCAAATCCCAGCACCACTAAGCTGCCACTGCTGGGCCTTGAGTTGTGTAAATAAGATAATTGTAAGTCGCTCTGCATGAGGGTGTCTGCCAAATGCTGTAAATTTGAAGTAGTTTAGTTTTGTACTAGTGCCATGACTATACATGTACTTCTCTGTCCATTCCTCTTTAAATATTCTGTTTTTCTGAAAACGTTCATCCTTTCTCAATGATCTGCCTTCAGCTAAATAATTTACATAAAAGTGTTCGCCCTATCATCAGGAGATCCCAAGTTTGAATCCCGAAGATTCCACAGCCGTCTGCGTCTAGGAGTGCTTTCTGGGTGAGAGGGATGGCATACTGTCTCTCCCCATCAATCACGGCTAGCCAGTTGTGGCCGTCTGAGCTCTCAGGTATGCGTAAGAGGGTAGATAGCACATTCTTCCCAGTGTGTTAGGCTGTTCTGTAAGGAAAGGATTGCAGAGGTTGGTGTCATGCGTCTCTGTGGAAGCACTTGTTAGCCTTCAACCTCCCCGGCCGTGATAGATGACAGTAAGCAGATAGGTGGAGAAAATTGGGGAGAATCTGGGGGAAAAATTAAGTTTGTGTTTGATTGATCACATTAATCAGTTCTATTACAGCATTTTTTGTGTGCTTGATTCGATCTGCTTAAATACTTTGTCTGCATTTGGCCAGTTGATGAGCCCCCGTATAACCCTTACCTCCCTGTTAAGCATCTGCTGTGTTACAGTTTGAAATTAGCTCCACATTAGCATGAGTGCTAATCTCTAT
Source organism: Pangasius sanitwongsei (assembly GCA_037576675.1). NCBI lineage: Eukaryota > Metazoa > Chordata > Actinopteri > Siluriformes > Pangasiidae > Pangasius > Pangasius sanitwongsei. The sequence goes on along the minus strand of CM075015.1, from coordinate 2,708,159 downwards.
AGCTCTTTTATCATGTACACTATTAACTCACTGACTGTACCCCACCTGTTCACTGGTGTCAATACAATGTCCTACAATGTCCTGGCCCACCCTCTACCCTGTCTATTAATTCACAGGTTCACAACCTTAGTCCTGGAGAACCCCCTTGTCCTTAACATTGTTGTGTTTTTTCGCTTCTCTAACACTCTGACTTCACTTCTGGAAGTTTTTTTCAGGGAATTTGTGCATTAATTTAAACGCAGCACCACAGGACCATCCCTGAGCAGATATTATTTTATTTGGTTGATGCTTCATTCTTGGTTTAACACTGATACTGACATGGTGGTATGTGTGTGTGTGTGTTTATGTGTGGTGCTGGTACGAGTAAATCAGGTGCAGCAGCATTTCCAGAATATTTAATCACCTCAGTATCAGTGCTGGATTGGGAATCAGTCTTCACAAATTCTCCAGCCATCAGCAGTGCACTGGTCAGGAACGGACACTGATAAAAGCGTGATGATGATTAATACACACTGAGCATGGAAACACAATGCCCGATAGTGATGATTCGGGTTTGTGTGGAAGTAAAGCTCTAACACCAAAGATATTTTGGCTGCATTTGACTGCTTTTAGGATAAGGAGGATGCTGTGTATTTCATTTTTGGCTGAAGCATTACTTTAAATACAGGCTGAAGTCTGTGCAATATCACAGCACTGCGCCTTTAAGTCAGGAACTGTGTGGTTTAGCGAGGTGTTTATGGAAGGCAGTGGGACTCCAGAGCAGTGCTGTGTTTCCAAGGCGTGTGGTGTGTGTGCATGTGTTTGTGTGACGGAAAGAGAGCGAGAGAGAGACTCATAAGCTCAAAATCCTCCCTAAGATCAGGAAACAAAGAAGAAAACAGAAACCGAGACTCTGAAAGACCCTCTGGCGCAAAACTGCTGTGCTGCAGTGACTCCAGCGATAAACACAGCTCCTGCTCTCAAATCCCAGATTTTAAAAAAAAGACCATAAGAACAAAAACACACTGATATCAGGCGGCGAGATACATTTGTCTGTACTCCACTTACATAAGCTTGTCTGTGTGTGCGTGCGTGTGTGTGTGTGTGTGTGCAGGTGATGACAGCCACACCCAAATCACCCAGAAGAACCTGCTCAGCTGGACTGATCTAAAACACACAACGCGTCCTACACACATTCACGAGCAGGGCGGGGCAGAGAGACAGGTTGCTTTCAGGTTCATTCCTTCCATTCCCTGCCTGAAAACACACACACACACACACACACCTTCCACACCTACATCATACATCAGCAAAACTGATTAATCATTATTAAATCAATAACTGTGATTAATACAGATTTGAGTGTATAATAAAGATACTGAGTGTATGATATTATCTGAAAATATATGAAAAGAATAAATATTAATACAAACTGATTCAAAGTGACAGATTGTAGAAGCAAGTATTCAGACCCCTTTCACTTTAAAAAAAATATTTTGTCACTTTTTGTTATAGAAAATGTCTTTCTTTAAAATGGATTTAATTCATGTTTGAGTCTTCAATCTACAAAATAAGTTCCATAATAACTTTATGGAAATTCCATCTCTGATTCATTCATCTTTCCCTCAATCTTGAATCCCGCTTCTGAAAAACATCACCCAGAGCATCATGCTACCACCACCGTGCTTCACTGTAGGGATGATTTCACAGATTCATGAGCTTTGCCTGGATTTCTTCAGATGTAACTATTCGAAAACCAAGTTTAACCTTAGTTTCAACAGACCCATTAGAATCTAGGTGGCTTTTGTCTTCTTCTTCTTCATCTTCATCTTCTTCTTTGGGCCAAAACTCTCATCTTTTACAGAGGAGTGTCTTTTTCGTTTTACCTGATCGGTCGAGTTTTGCAGAGATGCTCGTCCTTCTGGATAACGTCTGGAGTTCCATCAGAGTGACCTTCAGGTTGCTGGTTGACCTGCTTGACTTCTCCATCTGCTCTGAAGAGTGTTTTCAATGAATGAACTTTGTGAAAATCTGTTTTATGCACACTATGGAATATTTACTACAAAAAAAAAAATGTATCTTAGCAAATAAAAATATCTCAGATTTATGCATTAGGATATTATTGAAAACAAATATAAGTTTAATAAGACAGATTTACTTTTTTTTATGAGCATATTCTATGGTAATTTTGCTAATGCATAATAAGAAATATTAGATATATTAGCCAACTTTCAAGATATTTTCACTTGCTAAGATTTTTGTGGTGAACACTTTCTGTACGTACTATAGACAGACAGACAGACAAACAGATGTGACTGTTTTCATTTAGGTTTTAGGTTGTACGTTGTTTGAGTGGAATCATAGTGTTTAATATATAATGTGATTATATGATCAGTTATAATTGTCCTTCTCTTGAAGGGTGTCAATAATTCTGCAGACACATAGAAACAAATAGATAGATAGATAGATAGATAGATAGATAGATAGATAGATTATTTATTCTAAGTACAGTATGCTAACTGCCAAGAATCACAACACTTTAAGGTGCTAATATGGTACTAAAATGGATATAATAAAGTAAATAAATCATTTTTAATAATGTATACCTAATCTTCCTCTACCCCAATAAGTCAGCCCTGGAGTATCAAAATCCCTAATTTCCAGAAGTTTCTTTAATTTAGTGTGCTTGTGTGTGTGCTTGTGGGTGTGTGCGTGTGTATGCTTGTGGGTGTGTGTTTGTGTGTGTGTGTGTGTGTGTGTGTGCTTGTGGGTGGGTGTGTGTGTGTGCTCGCAGCGCTCTCTGTGTGTGACAGATAGCACTGCAGGCAGATTTAACACGGATCAGTGTTAAAGCCCCACGTGTTTGAGTCTCAGGGTCACTCCAGTGCTCCTCACTAGCCTGCGTTTCTGTGTTATTGACCTGATGCTGAAGGAGAGCCGCAGTGATCTGCTGAACATGTTCTCTGTGCCTCTGTAACCCTGTGACTGAGGTGTTGTTGGCTGAGATGTCCTGTCTGAAGAAAACAGAGCTGGAGCATTTCGATGGACTTTCCCTCATCTACTGGTAAAAGGACAGCTTTTTTAATCCAAAGTTTTAACTCATTTTTAACACTGATGCTGAGTGTTTTTCAGATCAGAATTTCAAGAGGTTTATTTAGTTTGCAAGTTGCATTTGAATGTTTTTTTTTATATTATTACTATTTATATATTTACATTTTAGTATTATATTGTCTTGTATTGAACCTGCAGGCATGCACACATCATTAGAAGCACAAAACACTGAGGACGTCTCTTAGAATAGGGTTCTGTGTATAAATACAGGTTCTACACAGAACCAAGAAACATGTACACATCGCTGGACACAAATACTCTTGTAAGTCGCTCTGGATAAGGGCGTCTGCCAAATGCCATGTAAATGTAAATACTACACTTAGAACAGGGCTCATTGTATAAATAAGGATTATTAGTTTCTTAAAAAGGTTCTAGTGTGGAGTCCTTCCTTTTGTAGAGTTCTACATGTAACCTTTCAGCATATAAACATTCTTAGAAACATATACTACCCTCTAAGGCAAGGTGTTCGTTCTACAATTAAGGGTTTTTAGGTTCCTAAAAAGGTTCTAGTATGGAAACATTTCTGTTGTAGGGTTCTACACAGAACCCTTCAGCATATAAACATCCATAGAAACACATACTATATTCTTAGAAAAGGGTTCTTTCTATAGTTACGGGTTCTTAGGTTCCTAAAAAAAGTTCTAGTTTGGAACCCTGTCTGTTTTGGAGTCCTACATAGAACCCTTAAGCATATACACATCCCTAGAAACACATACTATACTTATAGAAAAAGGGTTCTTCAAAGGTTCTTTGTATATTTAAGGGTTCTTAGTTTCCTAAGAAGGTTCTAGATTGGAACATTTTACTTTGTAGTTTAATTTTTTACATATAATATGTAAGGGTTCCCTAGGTGAGCAAGAACCTTTAAGGGTTCTAGATTTGACCTTATTTCTCTACAGGTGCATGTACACACAGCTTTAGATATTCAGTCAGTTTAATAGTAAAAAAGCAGATATGAGTAGAGAATGATTACAGACACCATACATGGTTTGTGTATCATTTTTTTGTGTGTGTGTTTGTGTGTGTGTAAGTGCTGCATTAAAAAATTAGCATAAAATGGCGCTATAAATGGATAAAAAATAAGATGTCTCAGTCATTATTATTAAAGCATTAAAAAAAAGCAAATCATTGGCATTAAGAAAAAAATCTCGGCCACAAGTGTATTATTTGCCAGAATCAGTGTTGCTACAGAGATTATAAATGTGCTTATAAATTTGTGTGTAAAACTTTCTTCTGTACTGTAATACTTGCAGGTAGTTCATTGCTCTAGCTCATATTGTAGGTGTTGATTAAATGCTGATTATTCCTTTATAATTCTTGACTCTGATTGGTCAGAAGGTTTAATAGATTAATAGATAAACGTTTGTATTGATCTCATTTAATAGAAGCATTATCTTTGTTGCTGTGTTTTATGATTTTGTGGGCGCTAATTCAACATTTTGTTTCCAAATATACAATACGCTATTAATTAATTAATTCTTCTTCTTCCATATTATTATTTTTGTAGATACTATCATAGATATTTGATTCTAGAATACAAGTAGCACTTGGATGTGTGTGTGTGTCTGTCTGTCTGTCTGTGTGTGAATCTGCCTGGCGACACACTAAATTTAGAGTGTGTTGAGCAGGTCAGAGTGCTTGAAGTAACAAAGCTGAGACCTGGACGAACATCGTCTCATGCTTCTACCTGTATACACACATTGATACGCTCTTATACACACTAACACACTTGTTTTAAACTCATTAGAGGTTGGGGTAATGAGCTGATCAGTTAAAGGAAGTGTGTTAGAGCAAGAAACACACTTAGATATTATGAAGGTATTTAAAGAGCGGAATATGTTTCAGCCCAGAAGTCATAGAAAACATATAAGACAGCATGGAGCCAAACCCTGCAGATTCTGAAAAGTGGTGGTGGTCAGAGGTAAATCTATAATCCAAAATGCAGACACACAGCCAGAGGTCAATACCAGGAACTGAGAGAAGATAATTAGGAAAACAGAGCTGGCAGGAAGTAGCGATACTGAAATGCAGTGAGAGATGAGCAGGTGGTTCAGTGGGTAGTACTAGCTACCTCACAGCTCCATGGTCTCCAGTTTGGGCTGCTCTCTGTGCAGAGTTTCACATGTTCACGTGTCTGCATGGGTTCTCCAGTTTCCTTCCACCTCCCAAAAACAAGCCAATAGGTGGACAGGATAAATTACCACTAGATGTGAATGAGTGCGTGAATGTGTGTGTGTGCGCACGGTGGACTACATTAGACTTGGCGTCCCATCCACAGTGTATTCCTGACTCTCAATGACCAGGATAAAGCGCTACCAAAGATGAATGAATGAAAAAAGATGAGATTATGACATGGAACATAGTGTTAAATGGCTTCAAACGACAGGTAATTTTGCGATATACACTATATTACCAAAAGTATTCGGTCACCCATCCAAATGATCATAATCAGGTGTCCTAATCACTTGGCCTGGCC
>CM075015.1:2684009-2702493 GCA_037576675.1 Pangasius sanitwongsei | reverse complement strand
GGAGAGGTCATCATCCACATGCACACCCAGGAGCCTGAAGTTCGAAACCCTCTCCACGCAGACTCCATTTATGTATAAGGGGTGTGGATGAGCTTTTTTCTTCCTGTAATCAATGATAAGTTCTTTAGTTTTTGAAGTGTTCAGCATCAGATTGTTCTTTGTACACCATGCCGCTAGCCTCTGGACCTCATCTCATATTATTATTACAGCATGAATCCAAAGGGGATGGAAAAAGTTGATGACAGCTTTTACACAGGTTTTTGATTTTGGTCATTTTTATTTTTCCTCACATCCAGGCCAGACTTCTTGCTCTTGCATTTAAAAAATGTACGTGATGTACACAACAGTTGCTTTTAATTGACCCATGCCTCAGTGGCTGAAGGGTGAGGAGTAACCTCACTTCTTTGAAGTCTTCTAGGCCTTTAGAGAAAGCGTAAAGATGCTGACACAGTGAAAATGACCAGCATGTCACTCAAGGCCTTCTGGAAGCGAGCTTGTTGTGAAATAGACGGATCAGTGTGCACTTCCTCTACGTGCCTGTAGAGGGCAGAACTCAGCAGCCTCTCCATATCAAAGCACCATATTCAAACCTGGTTTATCCTCCATTCTGAAGCATCTGGAAGATCAAAAGAGCAGTTTGGAAAGCAAAGATATGGAGGCATGAGCCAAGATTGGCAGTTATTGACATATGGCCATGAAGGGAACTTTTACTGAGTACTACTTCCTGTTTACTCCTTGTTTAATGGACATCCTGCAAGTAGCAGAAAACATCCTTCTGAAAAGCCACCCAAGCTTTCAGACGTTTGTTTCCTGTGGTTTTTATCATTTCTGACAAAGCACAAATCAGACCTTAGCAGGTAGTGTAAGCTGTGATCCAATTACAGATATCTTCTCTCTGGATGTACCCATCATACATCCATCATGCTTTTGTTCTGAATAAGATAACAGGTTGAATGATGAAAGAGAGAAAGAGAGAGAACAAAACACTCTCCTCAAAGCAGACTGGATTTTAATCCTATAATCTCATAACCACCCGCTGCACAGATTCAGTGATTAAAGTTCTGATGCAGTGATGCAGTTGCCATGGCGGGAGGAAGAAAAATCGTGTGCGTGTGTGTGTGTGAGTGAGTGACATTGGTTGTGTTTATATGAACACGATCACATAGAGGCTAAAGCTCCGAAGCTCCTGTATGACATGTGGGTTTCCGCCGTGTCCAGTTTTCCCATAAAAACAAGGATAACCAATCCAAAGTTATTTCTATAGCACTTTTAACAATAATCACAAAGCAGCTTTACGGAAATCTAGATGTAGATTTAGATCACTAATGAGAAAACCACGAGCGACAGTGCCAAGGTAAAACTCCCTGAGAGGACATGAAGAAGAAACCTTGACTCAAAATGGAACCATCCTCTTCTGGGTGACATCGGATAGCGCGATTATAAATCATTACAGTACACAGGTGTAGAAGAGTAAAGGCAAACAGTGCTAAGTATAAGAGTAAAAATTAAAAGTCAAACAGTACTAATACAGTATGTTAAATAACTGCTTTTTGCATATCGGAAGGAAAAATGTGATGCTAGTGATGTCACATTCTCTCCATCTCTTATTTTAACCTCAGAGTAAATGTAATTAAGAGATTGGAAAATTGAGCCACTCGAGCTGAGCCAGAATTTCCTGCAAACACCTACTAAACCAAAAGGATGATGAGAAAGAAAGATTTTTGCTTGTTGTTGTTGCTGCATGAGTGTTTAAGTGAATGTGTCACGCTGTCTCTATCTGGGTCAGTGGAGATGCTCAGTGTTTGCTGTGTGTTGGTCTAACGATGGTAATCTGTATGAACACCTTCTGTCGTTCGGGAACATTATGCATGTTGAATAGTGGACACGTGGCTGTCTCTCTGTCCATCACACAAGAACTCTGTCTAAATGTACCGCTGATCTCTGTGCACTATGAAGCTACTGCATGTAAATAAATAGATGTAGTGAATATTCGATTGTTAGAGATGAAATCCTGGATAACAGTGGTCAAATGTTGTAAGGGTAATGACTGATGTGTAAGCAGACGGACAGACAGAGAGAGAGATAAAGAGACAGCCACACAGTTGAAACAAGCAAATGGAGATTAAACAGGTTTTACTCAAAGTGGAGAGGATTAGGGGTTTCCGGCTTTTGTGCAAATCCTGAAAGCCAGCAGAAAGATCTGATAGTGTCATACTCAGTGAATCTCCAAATTACGCTGAGCATCCCGTGTGTTTATGATGAGTTAGAAATGAGAAGGATTCTGGTGTGACACTATATTATTGACTTAGTGATGTTAATATTTCACGTTATTGCAAATTTTTGTGCACAGTCTAAGAATCTTGGGGAAAAAAAAGTGAAAATGTAAAGAAAAATGTAAATATTTTTTCCTTATAATTTTTAGAAGATTTTTCCGATCTTCACCTGTCCAATTTCGGTGAGCCTGTGCCCTCTGTAGCCTGTGAAAGAACAGGGATCCATCTGCCTCAAGGCTCGACATGTTGTGCCCTCTGAGGTGCTTTTCTGCTCACCACGGCTGTAAATAGTGGTTATTCGAGTTACTGTAGCCTTCCTGTCAGAAGGACGGCTAAATTAATGGTCAACCCTCATCGTCTATTGTAGTATGTTCAAAGTGGAGATTGTTCTCATTCATAAAATACTAAGATTTTCTTGCCATGTTACATAAAATATTCATCTGGGTTAAAACTTAGTGAAGGTAAGGATGATGTGTGTTTGTGTGTGTGCGCGTGTGTGTGTGTCTGTGTGTATGTGGGATTAGAGGGGCTGGAGCATGTTGGAGAGGAGCTTTACCCTGCACACAGGACACACACTAATTCATTCGAGATGCCCACATTTTCCGTCATGTTTAAAGGAGCTGTCATCATAAGCAGGTAAAGAAAGATTACTCTTGTTTGAGGTTATAATTTATTAAAAGAGACATGCATTTGAACGCAGCTTTGCAGTGAGCACTGGCGTTAAACATTGGCAAAGAAAGAAATATATGTATGTGTGTGTATATATATATATATATATATATATATATAATAGATTTATATTGATTTATTTATTGATTAATTACACAGACGTGTAATATATCGAATTTAACTTTTAAACTGTGTAAATATAGCTTTTATTATTCAGAAGTGACTGTGTTTCTGTGACTTTCCCAAAAACTAATGGACACCTCAGCCCTCATCCAGTGGTGACGACATTCAGAGAATCAGTTTTGCGTTAAAAATACACAAAATGACGTCAAACCTATACTTAGTCAAAGTGCAATTAATACAAATAGGATGATTGGCTGATCATATGTGGTAATTTATCTTACTCCATAACAAGCGGTTAGATTGTACATATATCCTACAGTTATTGTAACTCCTGGCAGATCAGTGTTTGTGTGTATGTGACTGCGCAAATTGTGCACAGCCCAACGTTCATAATGCTGGTATTGGTCTTAAATAGAGCTATAATACATTCAAATTAGATGCTCATTAAAAAAAAGAAAATTAACATCCCACGTGCTATCTCAGCTTTTATTTCTATATTTGAATATTTTTCCTGTAATATTCAACTTAGTTGTAGTTAATCATTATTTTTAAAAAATGTTTATATAAAAATGATTTCTTTTTTCTCATCATTAATAAACACCAGCAGTGCATTTATAGTAAATAAAATTCACACCTAATGGGTCTAATTCAAAGCTAGAAATACAAGCACAGCCACAGAGGAACTCTAATGAAATCACTCTAGAGAATAAATTAGAGTACAGTATAGGAACACACTTGTACTTGTGCCAAATGGAAGATGGATGTTGGGGTATAATATTGTCACACAGTTAACAATATTTTTACAATATTTTGTTTTAATCAGTGTATTATGTGCCTGACTCACTGGGCAGCACATTGTGTGGGTTTTTGTTCTAGGTGTCACCCACAAGCTGTTCCTGGATCAGTGATTTGTCTATGATGTAATGATTTGCAATGTCTTCTTTGCCTGTTTATCAGTCACCCTTTGGATTGTGGACTTTGAGTGAATGTATTTGTGACAAACTGTAGAAAAATTCATCTTCAGTGAGCGCTTTATCCTGCTCAGGGTTGCAGTGGATCTGGAGCCAATCCAGGGAACACTAGGCCTGAGGCAGGAACACATTCTGAATACTGAAGGGGTGCCAGTCGGAGGGCATCATACACACACACACACACACACACACGCACACATTCACACACACATTTTACTTCTGGTTTGTGTGGGGATCTGGCAGGGATGGAGATGGTTCTTGGTGGCAGTTGACATAGGGCCAGCAGGGAAGGATTTTGGACACTGTTTGGAAGGTTTTTTACTTATTATTTACTTTATAAAAATAAAGAATTCTCTGCAATATAACAAGAGTAAACTTTTCTCCACCCCATCTTTCTCTCTCTCTCTCTGTGTGTGTGTGTGTGTGTGCAGGACACTGATGGGGCCATATGGAGTAGATCGAGCAGTGCATTTGATGCAGTTTTCAGACTGTGAGAATGGATTAGGTAAGAATATTTGGAAAAACAGACATCAGTGTGGTTTCTCTCCATCTGTTTTTTATGCATATTTTAAATTTGTACATGAGGAAAAACTGACTGGAGCTGGTTGACACTAAGGCAACGGTGACCAAGAATCCAATGTGGCAAACTGAATGGAATGAGTGGAATTTATACACAGAGAGATTAAGCTGCATGGGAAACAAGTGTGTGTAATTAGAAGCTGGATACTGCCTTCAAGTCCTGTCATAAATCTTGTAATTCTGAGGTGTGCGCACTTGAACACCACCACAGTTACAACTTGAGAACTTGTATTTTTCTATGAGCCCTGAGTTGAGGGCGTGTCAGTAATTTTTTTCCAACCAAAACCACTTGAACACACACCACATTGTAATTACAACCTCTTAACTCACACAAACTTTTGAGGAGGCGGACTTGTGCAGGGATGACTGGTAGGAATCGAGGGATTCTGGGAATTGGAGTTCCCGGAGAACAGAGACTTTGTGACAAAGTACTGGTGCTCCAGAAGAGTATAGGTTATTAAAGAATAAATCTGGAATGGGATGTTCAATAAGCACATATGGGCATAATGGTCAGGTGTCCACAAAAATTTGGCCATATTTTGTGTCTATACCAAAAACTGTTTTTATTTCATCCATCTTACGATGCATGTGGGGCTCTAAAATATCACACACTGTAGTTATTTTGACTCTCTCAGCACACACACACACACACAATTTTAAGCCTGCAGGCTTGCATTCTCTTTGTTGTATTTACACCGAGCTCTGTGAGGCAGCACTAAGCTCCTTAACCCTGTTCTGCTTACAGCGCACACTCAGTCCATCAACATCACTGTGTATTAAACCCATTGCAGTCACACACACTGATGCACTTAGACAGCAGGATGCATTATACGACATCAAACACACTGTCAGAGAGAAGCCTTTTTGCTTTTACGGTGTGTATCTACATTTTAATGTTAAAAAGGGAAATCCGTCAGGCCTGAATAACACAACGGTGTTAGGAATATAAGCCAGAAGAATGAGATATTTAAAAAAATATTGGAGTATTTCTGAAATTTATCCTCACATTTAAAGTTTGACCTTGGGATGATGATGATGATGATGATGTGCATTTAGTTTCTGCACACTACTTAGTATTTACCTAAAACTATGGCTAAGTCTCAAATCACATACTTAACTGTCTAGCCTATATTTCACTTTTTGCACTAACCTGACCCATCATGCAACACAGAACAAAATGGAGAGCAGATATGACAGAACCGACATGGCAACTGATGGCGTTGGTTAAAAAAGTAAATTACACTGGGAACACTGTTGATTGATTTAGCCAGAGTCTGTTCTACTCACTAATACAGAGTAAACAGTTTTAGGTAACCAGTTAGTATTAGTATTAGATAAGTGCACGTGATTTGAGACACGACTTACTCCTGGATTCTGTAAACATAATACAGTTCCTGTATTTTTTTTGCCATTAGAGTTAATATGTAAAAGAGCTTTGTGTTGAAAGTGCTAGTTTGAGGTGGTTTGGCCACTGGGGTGGCCAATAAACCCACCTGCCCCAGTAATGTCCCTGCCCGGATGAAGTAATAAAATCTCCTACCATCTAAATAGTAGAATTGCTATGTTTTGAACATTTCAAAATGGCTACCATGTGAGAGACCATGTGGATATTCTACAATATGTTTTCGGACGCCACTGCTTAATGGAAGATCCTGAAACTAGTGCGTTACAGACATAGTTTAAGTCAACTATATGTAATATGTGATTAAACTGGAGATGTTTTTAGCTGTGTTAGTTAGTGGGAACTTACTATACATGTTGCTTACTGAGCAACACAACACATGGCACTGGCTAAAGTCACACAGTTATATCCACTGTTTCAGTATTCACCCTGCAATCCTTCTTCAGGTATCAAAGTCATTGGCGGTGTGAAGGAAGTAACAGGAGAGGAGTTTGGAGTTTATGTGAAGAGGATCTTACCAGGTGGCCTTGCCTCCGTTGATGGTACGTTATTACTGCTGTTATTCATTTGTACTTGAGTATGTGGTTTTGAACAGCACGCACAGACACTGCTTCACAAAGAAAAGTCGCTAGCAAAGTGAACAGTGGTAGCTAATTGCTGGAATTTGGTTGCAGTTTGGAGACCTTTTGTTGGACTCAGAGTTAAGTTAAGCACTGAAATTAAGAATTCAGACCTCAGAGGTAACTACATACTTAAGCGCTCTTCAGAAGTTACACGAGAGTTACGCACACAGGTTGGAGTTTGATTAAAACAGAGGCGCGTCTGTTATGTGCTGTTCTGATTTTAACCCCATTGTTCGTGTGTGATATCAGCACAAGTGAAGAGCAGTGTTAAATTCAGGTGCCACTGTCTGATATTTGATATAATCACAATATGCCATGCTGAAAAATGGTTTTAGGCTGAAAATACAATCAATAAGCATGGTTGCGTAACCCTACTCTGAACATGAAAAACTTTCCCTGAGTAAATAGTGAGATAACTTTTGGACTTAAGTCGTCGACTCTAAATACAGACCATTGACCATGGGTAGGTGGCTTAAGGGTCTTGTGTTTGTTCATCTGATCTGTAGTTTGTTTACTTTGCTGTTTCAGAGGAGGCAGGCAGGATTACACAACTGACACATCCAAGAACAAACTATCAAATAAAACAGATTCAAATGACGCTGTAATATTTACCAGGCATGTCCTTAATGGCCAGCCATTGGGAATCCTTGGAGTGTTCCCTTTTCCTTTTCATCTCTAAAAATAAGCAAACTGATGTTGAACGGTTGTGACATGACTTGACTTAAGAGATATAAAAAGAGCACAGTGAGGTGAACCTGACCTACGTCTGGAGAGCTGTTTCTAGAATAGTTCAGGTCCTGTACATTTTGTAAAGTTTGTCCTGTTTTAACACACCAGATTTAGCTTACTAGTAAAATCAACACAATTTTAATGATCAGTGTGGTGTTGTGCGGGTATGGTAAAGAAAAGAGTGCTAAAATCTGCAGTGTGAGGGGACAAAATGATTTGGGAAACACTGAGATAACACAGTGTAACACACTCTAACATTTCTAATTGGTTAAAAATATATCAACGTAATACCCCCCCCCCCCCCCCCCCCATAGTAAACAAATAAACACTTACCAGTAAAGTGATTATGTGTATTACATCGCATTATTTGTTTGGTTTATTGCTGGGTTGTGACTACAACGGTACTACGTTATGTATTTAGAATCATATGTGATCAATCTGACTCATTTAAAACCATAGTTTTGTGCTGTTATTACACCATAAAGTGCATGTAGACATACTTACTCTTGTAATTTATTTTTAAATTTAGGACACCTACAGCCTGGAGACCAGATCTTGGAGGTGAATGGAGAAAGTTTGATTGGTGTAACGAGTGAGAGGTGCGTCTCATTTTAGACCAAGCTTTAACGTTTTGAAGCAATGATTAATTTCAACTCAGTTACTGTATATGAGTCACATAATCATTATTTGTAAGGATAACATTTAAATGATACCTTTATTTATATAACATCTTTCAATTCAAACAAATAACATGTAACTCAAAGGCATTTGCATTGTGTGCAAAAGTCAAATCTACAATATCTATCCGTCTATCTAACTACTTATCCATCCACCATCCGTCTGTGGATCTATTCACCCATGAATTGTGAATTCTTGCATTCGCTTTATTTAATAGAATGTGATTTTTCTTTCTTTCCACTGTTTTTCGTCTGCCTCCAGAGCGGTGGATATTCTCAGAGCAGCTTCATCCACAAACCACATGCGTCTTCTGATAGCACGAGACGAGGAAGCTCGGTAAGACCACACATACAGATGAATCCAAAAGTCTGAGTATGTAACCAAGAGCTGTTTTTATTTGATCAGTTATGAAACACTAGTACTGGTGCACTTTTTCTTAGCTGGTTTGTACTGTTTAAGACTCCATCACTAAACACTGGAGCCCTGATTTGCAAAGAATAATAGTGTGAATTACGTCATGTCAGTAGGTAATAATGGGGAAAACAGAGAATACCCATATTCACTGTCACTAACAAATATGCATTTGGTGGGAAAAAAAATACATATGAGCAGAAGCATGATGACGACAGACACAATGACTACAACAAGCTAGATGTGGCTGCAGAGGGTTAAAGCAGAGGTCAGTGGGCGTGTCTAGAGGGCAGAAGTGAGCCAATCAGGAGATTAACAACCCAGAACATCTTCCTTGCATTCCTAGAAACCTGGTTCCATCTAGCACTCTAAAGAGTCTGTCCATCTAGCTGAGGGAAGAATTAAAGTTTCTATGTAGAACCTTACAAAAAAGAAAATCTTTCAGAAAATAAATAGATAGTTATAAATAGAATCTCTTTAGAAAGCTGGAAAAGTTCAAAGAACCCCTGAGGAACCCTTATTTTATGAGAGTATTTAAAGGATTTAGGTTTCCATGCCATGTAGAATCTCTGAAAAGGGTTCCTCAAGGGTTCTTTGGTTAGTTAAACGTTCTTAACATAGAGTTCTACGTGAAACCTTTTAGGTTTTTCCCAGAGAGATGAACTGAAAACTCTTTTCGAGTGTGTGGTGAATCAATATTCAGTGCTTTAGTGTTATCAGAGGAGGTTCCTCAGTTGCATCATCACAAATTAGAAACATCTTCAAGATTTTAACTCACATCCAATTCCCTTGACTTAAATCCTGTATCCAACATTCTGAGTGTTCTTTATGTTACTAGGTGGTATTATACTGGATTTAAGGATTTTATACCAAGTTTATAGCATGATAGTTGGTGGATTACTGCCAAACTAGCTAGCTATTTAGCTATTTACATTAAGCAACTACAGTTTCTAGTCCTTGGTTTAACACTATCCTAATAGTTATATTTAATACCTTGCTTTATGAAGCTATTAGCCAGCTAGCGATTGGTGTTTAGCTAACATACTTCAATGGCAGCCTCGTGTTGCTGGTGTATTTATAAGCAAGTTAATTCAAGCTAGCTGGCTTTAGGAAAGTTGCCTATTTTTGTAGTAATAAAAATAATTATACTTGTTCCTTTCGTATAAGCAGCATAGGTAACCACAACAGTCAGCACAATGGGATGAGCTTTCTCCGTTGTGGAATTTGTGCGAGAAGAGAAAGAGAGCAGATTGCAGAGAAACTAAGCTGATGAGATGAGTCTGGAGTCTTTAATCTGTGCTCTGTCTTTAACCTGTGTTTAGAGGATTAAAGATCTCCCACAGGGTATGAAGGCTTGCAGTCACCCAGGTCATTTCCAAATGTTTGGCACGATAAGATGACCGGACTCGTGTTATTATCTTGAAGATGTTTTGCGTTTGAGGAGATTTTTCAGTTCAAACTTCCATAGTTATCCAGGATAATACAATTCCAGTCGCATTGACTGACGTGTGTGGCCCTGTGGAATCCAGATGGACTTAAAATATTTACTTGGATTAGTTCACTAAAACTTTCCACACTTTTACACACTAAATAACTCACAGCTCTAAATAAGTTTTAATGGTATTTTCTGTTTATTCTTTAGGACAGAATTTGCTGAGCTGATGGAGAAATACTGCTCTAACGGCAGCACTGGCTCCACGAGGAACTCCCCCATTCAGCACAGTACGTCTCATGTTTCTCTCTACATGTTCCAGTCTGTGCTACGTTTTACACTATAGCCATTTTCCTTCAGCACAATTTCAAAATTCACATAAAACCAGTTGGAAAAGTACAAACACTGTTGTGTTTGATATCATATTAAGTTGGGACCTTTTGGTTTCTTGTGTTAAAGCAGGCAAATATTTGGACAGCACATCATCAGGGTCCTCGTCCAGATCCCAGAGTCCTCTGCTGCTCAGTCCAGCTGGGACTCAGAATGCGTACACTAACACAGGACATCTACTGCGCTCTCTCAGGTATACCCCACACACACACACACACACACACACGCACACACACACACACAGTTTCGTATTTGTGTATGCATTCATCATTTTGTTTGTGCATGGCATGTGTACATGCTTTTTTGTATGTGCGTGCGTGTGTGTGCGTGCGTGTGTGTGTGTGTGCAGTCACCCAGGTGAAGGTGTAATCCAGCTGATCTCAGTGGTTCGCTCTAGCACTCTGGGTCTCTCAGTCAGCGGAGGCTCTAACAGACCAGACGGCCCAGCCGTGTTCATACAGGAAGTGACGTCAGGAGGAGACTGCCACCGGGTGACACATGCTCACTTTACAAACACAACATTCAAATAAGTGTGTTTGGAAATAAAATATGAAGACTGTAACATTATGTGTAACATAGAGGTAGAGGTCTGAGGTGTTTAGCATTTTAGTGTCTTCTGTCAGACTTCAGCTGAGTGTGTGATGATAAATGGATTAGAACTTTACGTTCTCGTGTGCAGGATGGACGACTCAGAGCAGGAGACCAGCTCATCGCCATTAACAAGGAGTCGCTGATCGGAGTCACACACGAGGAGGCCAAAAGCACCATCAACCGAGTGAAACTCAGGTGAATATTCACGTCACGACTAACACTGTGTGCTGTGTGTTATGTGGTGTTGTCTCTACAGCTTCCAGTGCATTAGAACACACCGTACGAGATGTTTATGAGTGATCTGTATGTAAGCGAGTTCTCTGCTGTGTTTCCCTGAAGCCATGAGCCGATGGTGGAAATCGCCTTCATTCCAGGGAAGGGTCATTTTCCCTGCAGCACGTCGTTACACAGCGGAGTTCAGAGAGCCAGAGCGAACGGATACGGCAGGTTAAAAGTGCACGTCACCTCTCCTGAGGTGAGCACAGGTTAAAAGAACAGCTCTTTTCTTTTCTCTGAAGCAAATACAACAACTATGTGACTTTTTTTTTTGGATAATTTTAATGTCTGGTTGTATGTTTGTTTTTTCACAGGTTCGATCAGAAGACACAGCACCAACCTCTTCTCCTGACATCAGTCCCGCAGACATTCACGCCTCAGGTACTATATCACCATCATAATAATTCCGAGTGCCCTTTGTCTGTAACACACATACGTTAAATTAAGCGCTGATTGTATACAGCCCGCTGCAGAAGTATTGGCACTCTTCAATATCTATGGCTGATTCTGATTGTGCAGAAGGTGTTGCTTAATTTTCAGGCTGCAAGGCAAATCCCTCTTTCAACCACGATTGTTTAGTAACAGCTCATTCACAGGGAATTGTATGGCAGACGCTCCACATAAGTGCATTAAAATTAGTGTATAATTGTTGATATGGTGAAGTTTTCTGTAAGGAGATGTGTATTTGTCATTTATGAAGGAGTCTTCAGTGTCAGAGGTTACTTTAAGTTTTTCTTTTTTCAAGATTTTACACTTTGTGACAAGTGGCGTTTTTTTTTTCTCACATTAACTGTAAGAGAAAGAGAAAAAAGAGAGGCTGATGAGGAAACGACTGTTTATAGCTCCAGTAATGTAAGTGAGAACAGAAACTAACTTGTTTTGGAACATTAAACGTAAAACTTAAAACTGTTATTTGGCATGGTGGTGTGGTATAAAAGGAATAAAACTTCAGCACTTAGGAATGTGCAGTTATTGGAAACTAATCAACTTCAGGGTGGCAACAGTGACTCCACTTCATCACACCAACCTGTCCTTTATTATTTCCCTATAACAGCCTGACCCAGAATGTGGTTTATTCCTTAAATATTAAACACATAAAGATTTAACATTTTCACTCACTTTTCCTCTAACAAAAATCATTCTGATGTATGATGAAAAAAATCTTAATGGTAGAAATTGTCATAAGACTTATATGGATTGAAAACCAACTACATGAAATATATAAATCATCTGTCGGGGACTGAAGGATTTAAATTAAACCTGCGCTGACAATCCTCAACACACTGTCAGGTTTTCTTCACGCCCTGTTGGTGTGAAGTTTCTGTTGCTTGTAAGTAATTAGTAGTTCTCCTTGATTGCTATCCTGTTCTCCATGGCTCAGAAGCCGTCCTTCAGAAGCACACACACACACACACACACACGTCTCACCTCGGTGTTTAACGTGTGTGTGGCTAAAGCCGAAGCATTTAATCATGTTTGCAGTTCTCAGGGTACTGGAATGCTACAGTATGGCAGAAAGCAGTGTGTGCGTGTGTGTGTGTGTGTGTGTGTGTGGGTGTGTGTGTGTGTGTGTGTGAGAGAGAGAGAGAACAGGTAAACACAATTTTATACCAATGACAACCTCGGAGAAATGTGTATATCTCTGTGTTCAGAACCGTCCGCCATGTTTGTTTTCTGACACCATGACAAAATGGCCGACTCTGAGAATAGTGCACTACGTAGTGCATAGGGCGCCTTTTCAGACACAGCGTATTCCGTCACTTTTGAGCATTTTCAGCAACTCTGCTCTCATCCTCTCAGACTCACTTCTTCCTTTTTGTTTTTTCATGTTTTTGTATTTTTTCTCTTTCCTTGTCTCTTATCCTTATTTTTGTCACATTTTTCCTTATCTTTCCTTTCTTTTTGTCTCTCTTTTCCCCTTAAATTTTTGTAACTTTTTATTGTTTCTTTCATTTTCCGTCCTGTTTTTTTTATTCTTTCTCTGATCTCTTTAACTTAAATTTCTCTCTTTTCCTCCTTCCTCTCTTTTTTTCTGTTCAAATCTGTCTTTTTTCTCTCTTCTTCTCTCTCTAATAACCCTATTGCTCATTTTTTTTGTTTTTTCCCTTCTTATCGTCCTTTTTTTCTGTCTTTTCCCGTTTTTCACTGTTCTTGTCTCTCATTCTTCTTTCCTTTGTCCCTGTTGTTTTCTCTTCACACTTTTTTTATGTTTTATTATTATTCTCTTTCCCTCCTTTCTCTCTTTTCTCCGTCGTGTGTTTCAAAAGCCCTGCGTGGTATATGTCATTGTCCTAAAGATCAAGAAAAAAATTATTGATTTATTTATTATTTCAGGCCACCTGTTTAAACTCTGTTCATCCTGAATGTTTTGTGAATCCTGCTGCTGTGTACAGCTGATGTTCTGACTGTGTGGTGTGTTTTGATTTCTCAGCTGCCTTGACCACACCGAGTAACGGTGCCGCGTCCAAACCGAAAGTCTCGCTGGACCCCCACATACGACTGCGATCAGAGAAACTCGACCTGGTGAGCCTGCAGAGCTGAATCTGACCATAATAATGTGGATATTGATGCTGACAGGCCGATGTTTATGGATCTGTCCTCAGGCTCTGTCTTACCTTGGACTGGATGTCACAGAGGAGAAGAGGAGGAAAATCAGAGAGAGTTTGTCCACAGATCCACAAGGGACAGTGTCTTACGGAGGTGAAGATTCTCCCATAAATGTTGTAAATGTCGATGATATTTCTGTGCCTACAACTAGCTTTTCTCCTTTAATCAGAGTTTGTGGAGGCCACACGTAGTGTGTACCATGACAAGCTGGAGGAGGTGGGGCTTGCGCAGGGACCCTTCATGTTCTCCTATCACGAGGCAGCGAGTTTGATGGACACGTCGGCCTTCCACTCCCCTGTAAGACCATAACGCTGACGGATTTTGTGTTCACAGAATTTAAACTTCCAGCCAATTGCCACTTGTTGAGGAAACATTTTATTCATTTATGCTATAATTAATAAAGTTCCTGTGCATTAATGGCTTGTTTTTCTCTCCTCCAGACGGGTGAATCAGAGTGCAGCTACAGCAGTGAGGAGATGGAGCAGTTTCAGTCCGAGGTGAAGCAACTGCAAGCACAGATGAAACAGCCAGAGGTGAAATATATCCATTCAATCATTGATTCATCCATTCATTCATCTATCCATCAGTCCATCCATCCTTCCCTCTGTCTACCCATACATCCATCTATCCATCTGTCTGTTCGTCTGCCTGTCCATCCATCCATCCATCCATCAGTCCATTCATCTATCTATCCATCAGTCCATCGATAAGTCTATCCATTCATCACTCCATCCGTCCGTCTGTCTGTCCATCCATCTATCAGTCCATGCATCTATTCATCCACCCATCTTTCCAACATCTATCTAACTATCCATCCACCAGTCTATCTATCTGTCTGTCCATCCATATGTTCATCCATCCCTTTATTTGCAGACTATACTTAAATCTAATACCATTTATACAGCTTTGTCTATAGGGTCATTAAACATTAGAGCCACATCCATGTCTATCTATCTATCTATCTATCTATCTATCTATCTATCTATCTATCTATCTATCTATCTATCTATCTATCTTCATCCATTCATCTATACACCCATTTATTCATCTGTCTATTTGTCCATTCATCTCTCCATTCATCTATCTACCTATTTGTTATTTATCCTTCCATCCATTCATCCATCCTTCCGTTTGTCATTTATCCAGCTTGCTATCTATCGCCCAATCAATTTTCCATCCATCCACTCATCTATCCATCTATTCATTTATCTATCCATCTTTTCAGCTATCTGTCCATCCATATTTCCACTGTCTATCCTCCCTACTATCTATTTGTTCATCCATTCAAAAATTCCATCCATTTATCTAAAGATGGAGCAGACCATCTCTAAACAGAGGATAAAGATCATTACATCAATTACATCATGTACTCACAATAGTGACATCTTTACACACCAATTCACTCCTCCAAGTTTCATAACATCATGTATGTGAAATAGTGGACATTATGTGCAGAGGGTGTCTGGAGATGTTTTATAAGAATCATTTTGCTTTTCAGGGTTTGGTGGAGGAGACAGAAGACAGTAAAAAATCTCTAGTGGAGGAACTTCAGAAAACCACAGAGGTAAACACAAAGTTCTTGATGTCTTCCTGGTGTATGATTTTGGTTCTTCTGTGTTCTGCTAGGATTCCATCCAGGTGCAGTATACCATTACTGTGTGTGTGTGTGTGTGTGTGTGTGTTTCAGAAATCCAACACCACAGTGGAGGAGAATGGGATGCTGAAGAGCAGGCTTCAGGAGGCTGAGGCTGTTCAGATGCAGACTAACAGTGCTGAACAGGACTATGAGGAGGTCATCCGGCTTCTAGAGGCTGAAATCAAAGATCTGAAGGAGCAACTTGCTGAAAAGAAACACACGAGTTTGCAGGTGGCAAACGTAAGTAAAACTCCCAAAGTTGGGATGAAATATTCAACCATGAAAGCAAACTCCAAATAAGCCAGAAGAAAACTCAGGTAAAGTCAACGGTTGTGTTTGAGATCAGGAGAAATTCTAATCATTACACACCATGAAGGGGAAAAAAAAAAAACTTTTCCAAGTAATGAAAGGAAAACGTTGACTATATTTTTCATTTTATTGTGGAGAAAAAATACATCTAATAAGTAAGGAATAAAACACAACTGGGTGAGCTGTAATAGTAAATTAATTAACAATGGAGTAGTCTGACGTCCATCTATCTATCCATCCATCTATCCATCCATACATCTGTCCATTCATCTATTTATCTGTCCATTCGTTTGTCCATCCATCCATTAGTCCATACATGTGTCCATCAATCCATCCATTCATCGGTTTATCCATCTATCCATCCATCCATCCATCCACCTTTTATGCACTTCATGCTTTATTCCATTACCATTTACACTTCCTAGCATTACTGAATATAATATCTAAATATAAAGTCTGAAGCAGGTTATTAATAGGACCTTTTATTTCAGGAAGACATGATGGAACTGAACAAGAAGCTTTCCATTATCGACAGTCAGCTGAGAAAATCTGAACTCACCAGGAAACATCTGGAAATCTCGAATAAAAAGCTGCTGGGCTTTGCTCATGTAAACAAAACATAATTACACACCATCAATAATGTTTAACACCAAACAATTAATAATGTGTAAGAAGTTATGCATTTCTAATGCAGAAAAGAAGCTGATTGGTCAATTCATTTTAATGGTGCAGTTTGTAATATTTAAAAACTTTTTCTAGACCAGTAATCATATATTTCAAGGACAGCGTAAAGGAAGTTTCTCAATAGTGCCATGGATCTTGCTGGTTTCTTTATTTCAAGCTTCTGTTTTTAGTTTTATCAGGCTGGAAAATTAGCCAAATATCTAATCAGCTCTGCCCCTTTTCCTTAAACTTGTGAGTTATATTTAGCTGAACAGAGGAAGTAGGGGATTGGCTGAGCAGAGGGAATCATTTGTCAAGATTTTAATTTCAGTTCTGTAATCATTAAAAACTGCTTCTTCAGTACATCTTAATACATCTTTATAAACATTTTTATACATTTTTTAACAGAATGTTCATAAAGTCCTCACCAGTGGCAGTTTATTTGCGATGGAGAACAAGTGAGTGACTAGAAAATTAGTTAAAGTTGACAAATGTTAAAACCTGTAAACTCCGCCTTGTGCTGATCTCAAGCCCCACCCCTTGCACCAGGTCGCCCCTGGCAACAGACAGTCCAGAAATCTCAGACTCCACCCACCAGCTCGTAGCTGAGGCCAGAGAGCTCATGGAGAGGGTGTGCTCACTTTGTGCAGATGATCACAGTGAGTGACATACACACACACACACACACACACACGAAACAACATTTTCCCATAACAGCAGTGGTTTATTCCTCTTACACCACAGCAATTAGCCATCTATTATATTTTTTATTAATTAAGGAATGACACATCATAAATGTTATCCATTTATACATGTTGTGGAAGGTCCGCAAAACAAGTTCCTGTTATCAGTGGTTACTATAGAAACGATAACATACTGTATTAGAACAAGTGCATTAATATTAACCTGTGATTTTAAGAGTCATTTTAATAAGATCAGAATGCCCAAATATGGAGAGTACGTGGTTTTGTCCATCTAGCTATGTCTTGTTTGCATTCTCAAATAAAATATTTTTAGGATAATGAAGCAGATAACATGACTTTGTTTTTTTGTATCTTTCTGTGCAGCGTTACCGCAGATCACTGAGGGATCTATCACTGGTCCAGGGTTCGAGTGTGTGGTTGAGTAAGTTCAGCAACATATAGTGTGTATTCAGATCCTAGTTTTTATGCCAGTTTTACATTTCCTGCATAAAAATCTATGTCCTAAACCTTAACACTAATATACGGATTGGGACAGAACCTCAGGCAGCAGCTGGGTGCCATGGCCACTGCAAAAGCTTTGTTGTGACTGCTAAATGCTTAGCTAGCTAGGAAACAACACTTGTTGAATAGTTATTTTCAATAAACTGTTTATTACAGTTTTAGATCATTTGGAATGTGATCCATTGGTTGAAAAAGCACTTTGATATTTTCTCTTGCCAGTTTGTAGAAAAAGCCATGTACTCAGCCAGATGAGAAGAAAAATAGGTTCATTTTGGCTCTTGTCGCTGTCAGACAACTCAGAATTATCTGCTGGCATGCAGAGCTGTCTGTCTGCATATCCTCTCTGACTGAAGCTTTAAAAACCGCTGTGACAGGCTTATTTCTGAAATGCATAAAATGTGAGCAAATAGGATTATATTAAGCATTTCTCATCCCTCACTAATCAGAAAGTAGAGAATATATTTCGAAATTTGGATATTTATATCAAATCCTTCATAGAGAATATTCATGTCTACAAAAAACATTATTGAGTGTGCAAATTTTTTTAGGGAATACTAGTGAGGTCACTATTCTGGAAATAGAAGTGAGTACAATTTTTAACAAAGAATACAAGTACATGCACTAATTATTTAGGGAATGCCAATGACCGTACTATTTTTTAAGGAAATATAGTAAGTGTATTTTTTTATTGTTGTTGCTGGAATACCAATGACTGTACTACACTATATGGCCAAAAGTTTGTGGACACCAGACCATCCTAACCATAATGTGCTTGTTGAACATCCCATTCCAGATTTATTCCTATTTTGCTGTTATAATAAGCTCCACTCTTCTGGGAAGTTTTCCACTAGATGTTGGAGCGTGGCTGTGGGGATTTGTGTTCATTCAGCTACAAGAGCATTAGTGAGATCAGGCGC
>CM075015.1:2655225-2683909 GCA_037576675.1 Pangasius sanitwongsei | reverse complement strand
CCTTCACACACCATGTCTTCATGGAGCTCTCTTTGTGCACAGGGGCATCGTCATGCTGGAACAGGTTTGGGCCTCTTCAATCCAGTGAAGGGAAACTGTAATACTACAGCATACAGAGACATTCTATACAATTGTGCACTTCCAACTTTGTGGCAACAGTTTGAGGAAGAACCACATATGGGTGTGATGATCAGGGGTGCACATACTTTTGACCATATGGTGTACCAATAACTGTATTATTTTACTGTGAATACCAATGATTGTACTTTTCCTTTACTGAGAATACTAATGACTGTGCTATTCTTTAGGGAATGTTACTGTCTGAACTAATATTTTATGTTTTTAACATGTACTATTGGTTGTGTCCTTGTCTCACAGAGTGAATCATCAGCCCCAAGCGTCTCTGGCTGGAGTTCACATTAAAGAGACTCGATGTCTCTAAAAGAGCTCAGAGAGACAAACACAAACACCAAAGCACATCAGTGCAAGAGGAGGATAAACAATAATCCACATATTATTATTATTCTTTAAACTCAGTTCAGTTCTAAAGTGTGTATTACATTTTATCAGGCGTACATTTTATCAAGGGCCTTGTCCCCCCAAAGCATGATTCATCAGTGTATTTCTTCGGGAAAGTGCTATAATATTTAAGAGATGTTACACTCTGAACTGTTACTGTAAGCAGAAGCACTGGGCAGGCTGTAAGTGTCTTACAGTAACTACTGTTACTGGTTTTGTTGTAAATATCATCATCACATGTGTTACACACTGTCTCACACACATATACACAGTGTATTACAGTACGTACACAGTGCATTATGGGTAATACAGTAATACAATACATTCCTTCAAACAGCAAGAATAACACTGTCTGAACACAGCAACAACTATGTTTTGTTAGAACAAATTTTGATAGCACTTTACATTAAAGTTCCCTTAACCATCATTATTTGCTGCATTAATTAACATTAATACACCAAAACTAATGATGATAAAGTAAGTTAACACATGAATTAATTACTGTTTCTTTGAATATTAATGAAATACACCTGCTTTGATTGTTTATTTAGCACATGAATAAAAATAAGTATAAATAAATTAGCAAAAATTTAATTACATCTTCTTCGGGCTTCCAAGTGGCACAACAGAAAAGTGTTCACCATATCTCTTTCCCCTGTCAATCACAGTGACACTAGCCGTTTGTGGGTGTCTGCGAGTTCACGTATGTGGAAGAGGGTAGATAGCACTTTCCTTTGAATATGTTACGCTGCCCTGTGATGCAGCATGAGCAGCAGTTTGAAAAGAGTTAGCTGTAGTTAGCTGGCTTCAGGTGTTGATTATTTGGCGTATTTGGTTTATTATTTAAAAAACATCAAAGTAATACAATTGTTAGTGAGTTTGTTAATGTTACTAATGGTGTATTAATGCTGAAGTTTGTAGTTTGTTTGTGTTAAATAATGTGTTGAATGTCCATAATGTCCTAAATGGAACCTTAATGTAAAGTGTTACCTAAATTTGTTTTCTAATATGGCTGACATTCCATCAACAAAAAATAACTACACAACCTCTAGCATTTACCAGCTATACAACATGCATGGTCCAGATTACCAAAAATGACCAAATCAACAATGTGTTTCATATGTAACACGTTTAAACACCTGATACCGTGTAACAGTCATTATGGTTCACATGTGCAATGTACAGTGTGTGTGTGTGTGTGTGTGTGTGATTGTGTTTGGAATTTATTATTTATTACTGATTGCACTTGCTTTAAAAATGCTAATATGTAATCATGCAATGTAACTATATGTGTGGCCAAAATGTATTTTTGATGTTTTATTGTTTTTATTAAAGGAAGTATAAGACTGTGGACATGTGTGTGTGCTGAATACAGTGTGTTGAATGTTTCCTGCACAAGGCAGGAGGATAGAGAGACTCCTAAATCCTGAGGATTTACTGTATAACAAATCCCTGCTATTTAACTGACAGCAAACATGAAGCAGTAAGCTGGAAGGAGTGCATGTTCTGCTTTTCCTTTTTAAATTTCCTATGGGAAAAAATCTATATAGAAACAATCATTATTCAACAGTACAACTATTTTTACGATTTGCACAGTCAGGCCCAGACGTTCAAGTGTGTCTGTGATCCAGTTTTATTTCCTAAGTAATGAAACACTCATATACATCAGTCACATGACATTTCTGTGATATTTATTCAAATCCCAGTGCAAATTAAATGGTAAACTTTTCAAAGATGGCTGATTTTGATTATATAGATTGGTATTTGAGTCAAATTTGGAAAGGATATCAATGCGTAATAGGGGAAAAAAAACTTGGATCCAATTCTACCTTGCAGTAAGAAACACAGTTAACTTAGTCAATATTGGAGTTATTTTACTCAGGTTCAAAGTTTTTACAAAACGTGTTGTAGGTAAATTTGTAAACCATATTTTATGCAAAATGGTGAAAAATAATAACAAAGAGAGAGAATAAAGGTTGTAATTCTGGCACAATCTTTTTTTTTAGTATTCCATCTCAGTGAGCACCTTTACAGTTTCCTGTATCCCTTTAAATAACTGAAAACATCCAGATCCGAGTTATACCAATGAGTTTAATTAAACAAAAGTCCACAGAATGTTAATAAGCAGGGTATTTTATATGTTTTCTCCTAACATTTAGCCCAATCTTTACTTCATAAACTGAATGAAATGAAGCAAGTAGCATTATAACATAGCAACAAAAAAATTCCTCTTAGCAATAATGCTAGTTGAATCTGAGCATAAATCAATAAATAACAAAAAATATATTACAAAGATGACCAAAACTACTTGCCTCACTTGACTCAAATGTCAATGTAAAGTTTTATTAACTAACAGTTCAAGTACACACCACTAAGTGCTATAGATGAGATCTTTATGCATCTTCTTATCTATTTACAATATTAAATAAAAGCCTGAAGAAAGATGGAGACACATGAAGATACAGAAACAGAGCAACCTAGCAGCATGTGCATGAACCTTCCATGTTAGCTGACTAGCACTAGCTGTGAGGATTATTAATGTTTATAAATATAACTTGAAGATTTTTATTTATAATCATGTCAGATTAGCTCATGTACTTAGCCAGCTAACTAGCAAGATTACAAACATCAAATATGGCAAACAGTGAATGTTAGGAACATTTATAAATATGATTTAAAAATCCTGTCAGAAATTCTAGCAGGTTAGTTCATGTGACCTAACTGACCAGCACTGGGGATTAATAACATTTATGAATATAAATTGAGAAATCCTGTCAGGTTAGATCATGTTAGCCAGCTGGCTTTCACTAGCTCTGAAGATTATGAAAATGTATGGATTTGAAAAAAATTCTCTCAGAAATCCTGTTAAGTTAGGTCCTGTTAGCCACTTAAGTAGCATTAGCTGTTAAAATTTTGAACACGGAAAACATTTATAAAACCTCTCAGAAAACATGTCGTTAGCTAACGTGAGTTAGCAGAGCAACATGAGGATTGCTTATACAGTTTAACATTTGTGTATAACCTGAGAATTCCTGTCAGGTTAGCTTCTCTTAGCTACACTGCCATCAGTATTCATGAATATTATGCACATTTATGAATGTGAATGGAAAAATCCAGGTTAGCTTGTGAGAGCTAGCTGAACATTTGAGCATCAGATTAGTACCTGCTAGCTGACATTAGCTGTTAATGTCATGGACAGTGAATATGGCAGTGAATGTTAATTTTTAAAAATCCTCTCAGAATTCCAGTCAGGTTAGCTCATGTTAGCCAGCTGGCTATTGTTATCACTGCAAATTTTGAACATTTAAATGCATTTGACTTGGGGGAAAAAAAAAACCCTCTCAGAAATCCTATCAGGCAAGCAACACAATTCGGCACTCGGACAAGATTTGTGCTTTTTACATATTAAATCTTATCATTTACACTTCTTGATTCCTGTGTTATAAAAATGTACAGAAACTCCTCCTAAGTCCCCTCGAAGGATCTGTCTTGTGAGGTTGCGTGTAAAGAAGGAGAATGCTACAGAATTTTCCCTTCATGGGGGTCTGAAGAAAGCAGATCATCTCAGTCCATCAGTGTGTGTGTGTGTGTGTGTGTGTGTGTGTGTGTGTGTGTGTGTGTCAGAAGGGCCGTTGGAGAAAGGCGATGGGAGGAGAGCCCACACTGCTGGGGCTGCGGAGGTGCGACTCGTACGACCCCATCACCATGTCAGCCTGAGGAGTTTCACCATGTAGGAAGTCGTCCTCTTCTTCTGTAGAACTCTGGGAAAGAAAAAGTGTGTGATGATAAAAAAATTTTTTTTAGGTTTTTCTAACCCATTTTACACACAATGTAAAAGGTTGTTCTTATATTACTGGTTTGTGTATATTTACTGGCACAAATGGGCCTTATTTATCAAGCTGGATCTGAACGGATTTATTCATAAATCATTTGTAAGAGAATTTACACAAGAAATTTGGCATTCATGAAAATCCTGTAAATTTGGAAAAACATTCGTATCCTACTCGTGCTTCTGAGTGTGTGTTAATTTACACATAATCAGACTAATGTAAACCTCGACTTGATCGACTACAAATCATATAATATGCATGAATTACTGCACTTTTATATCTGGAATATACTGTTAAGTATAAATTGCTTATTTTTATTACGTTTAAAGCGTTAGCAGATGCCCTTATCCAGAGTGACTTACAGAAGTGCTTTGGAGTCCCTATCAAAAACACATCCTCATGCTAGTTCACTAGGTCAGGGACTAAGAGTACCATCCGGAGCATTTTTTGAAAACCAGATGTTAAAACTTATCATTCAGTTATGATAAAAGAAATGGTGCCGTATAAGCCGAGGGCGGGCCGGTCTGTCTGCGCAAAGCCGTAAGCCGTAAAAAAAAAAACGCCTCAGCTGATGGAAGATTCAGCGCTCGTTTATTAGTATTATTATTTTTATTATACATTATTAAATATGTTCACTGACATAGAAGTGGGTCAAAATAAATTCCACTTCTGTTTTTCTGCCTTTACTCTGATCATTCATTTCGTGCTCTGAGCTGTCTGTGGACTCGACATTTCATGGAGTTTTGTGGGCGTCACTAAATGCAAATGAGCCGTGTCGGGAACTATGCAGGTGATCAACATACACACGCGAGTATGAAGAAACAGAACTTTACTAAAAGATTGTTAATGCCAATTTCCTCATTACCCCAAATGTAGTCAGTCCAAACTCTTTTGTGTGTAATATTAAAGGTATCACACCACCCTGGCATGGATTATTTTCACATATCATTATTTCCAAACTCCTCTAGATGAGAGCTAATGTGCCATAAACACTTTTAAAACACAGTATAAACCTATTTACTTTTGTGACTTCTTTCTTCGGAGCTGCCATGCAGTCACTCGGCTCTTCCCACACCTGATAGATCGATTCGAAATAATGTCCAGATCTGAGAACAAAAACAACACAAACTTAATAGCCAGCTCTCAAATGGCACCGTAATTTGCAGTTCACAAGTTTAAACCAATTATTTGGTGAGGATGAATGGTGCGTGAGTGACTGAAGGGCTTGCGTGTGTCTTCTAGACTTCATCACATTGCAGGATGACGGATTCCTGGATGTTGCCTGTTATGTGTTCATGTGTTCAGTAATTTGGGTTGGTAACCGTAACGCTTCATCACACAACCACATCGGTGATTATTTTTCGGTGATTAAGAGCATATCTTGAAGGCTTTTATTTCTTACAAGATTCCTTACACGAACAGCTACACTTCTGTTATAAAATTATCAAAAATAGTTTTTTAATCGTTTAAAAATTACTTAAAGATTAATAAAGATGACTTATTATTACTTTATTACTTATTTGCTTAGCACAGACCTCTTTAGTAGGTACGGGTCAAAGGGGAAAAATGTGTCCAGAGGATTGGTATTGGTGGAGAGAGAGTCTCCGCCCACTGAGCTCCTCACTACAGGCAACATGCAGCGGTTGTTTCGCTCGATGATCGTGTAGCAGAACACCAGCTGATATTTCCTGACGGAAAAATAAAACACCTTTAATGATATTGTTATCAAAGGAGAATACACTACACAAGACAGAAAATCTATAACAGATTTAACTTAACTATAACTTCCTTTTATAGTGTAATAGCATGTCCTTTTTTTTTTTTTTTTTTTTTTAATAATGGCACACAGTGGACGATCACGCAATGGGATAACGAATCACACTACACTGTGCAGTGCGGTGTAGAACTTCATCATATCATGTATAAAGCATGAAATACTTAGGAATCAGTCCATTCCAAAAAACTTAACATGTTACTATTAATTTACTTGCTATATTCAAACAGTATATTTAAAATGACTTGGAAAATAACGTGGAGATTTGTACATGCTTACTAGCTAGATAGCATGTTTACTACCTGCTTTGACAACATGCCAGCAAAGTAGCAGAGTATACTAAAGCAGCTCTAAAGTGTGTGTGTGTGTGTGTGTGTGCGCGTGTGTAAACATATAAGAATGGTGCGGTGCTTTACCTCATGATGGCGGCGAACATGTTGGTGACGGCTGGCAAACACACTTTCAGCGGGTTCAGCTGACTCATGACGATCCGCTCCAGATTCAAACTCTGTAAATAGGCCAAGCCTATACACACACACACACACACACACACACACACAACCAAAAAAAAAAAACAAAAACAAAAAAAACAACACTCAATAACAAGCTTCACATGCTGTAGTTTCTGTTTAAAGAGGATCTTTGGGATTCTCACTATTTCATTAAAATACAGTCGTGGATAATTTTTTATAACGCATGAGTTTCCATCCAGCTGTTTTAATGTGAATTTTGAATGTGTGTAAGAAAACCTGGATGGAAAAGCAGCTAGTTTAGTCATTAATGGTGTGGTTTTGGACGTGGTATTATAGGAAAATAATCAAAGATGTGATGGCATGATGTGGCCTGATGCAAAGTGGAGTTACCTTTGCCAACCAAATGTTTATTATTTTCCTACAGCATCATATCCTTAAGTGTTTTATTCCTCTTATACCACAGCAATTTTGTCCAAAATGACAATTATTTATTAATTAAAGAATGACGTCAGACTTTTTTCTGTTTTCCAGTTACAAGCTAGTTCTTGTTATAATGTACATTGTAGCAGCTAGAGACACTCGTTCCCTCACCAGCTTCTCGTTCGTCTTAAGGTTAATAGGACAAAAAGAAAATCACACTCTGTCATGTCACACAGAGTGTGTAACATGTTGCACAGTTATAGCTTCACCTCAGAATGTTACAAAGCAGAAGAGATAATTATATGTAATAAATGACTGCATTAATATGAACCTGCGATTTGCAGCTGCACTACAGTCAGAGCTGCTGTTATAGAAAATTAATCAACACCCTCTGACCAATCAGAATCGAGCATTCAACAGGGCTGTGGTATAAAAGAGATGGATAATGAGTTGATGTGATGGAAACAGGTTGTTTAGAATAACTGATCGCAAAGTAATATTTCTATATATCTATAATCTCATCGGTGAGTGTGTATGAAGAAAGGCGAGGATGAAGATGTGACGCACCTTTCTTCATGTTACCCTCCAGGATGGCTCTGTGTCTGAAGATGAGTGTGTAAAACACGGCCTGGCAGGAGGCGTAGAACGGCCCGTGCAGAGAAACGTCACAGAACGCTTTAGAACCCGAATCTTGGCTGTCTATGTAGAGATGAAGCCAAGGAACCAGCAGGTCCAGACAGGCCCTCACCGTCCTGCACGCACACACACACACACACACACACACACAAGCCTACCTTAAGTTAACATAAAATGTGTGCACACATAGGGTCTACCAAAGGCATGTCTTTCAGGTGGAAATGTGGGCATCTTTGAGTCCATATATAAAAAATTAAAGCAGCTCTAAGTGGGTGTGGATAATAATGTGGGTGTGTCTGAGTCCATATATAAAAAGTAGAGCAGCTCTAAATGGACGTGGATGATAATGTGGGTGTGTATGATTCGATATATAAAAAAGAAAGCGGCTCTTATAAAAATGAGAGAAGCTCTAAGTGGGCATGCCTGAGTCCATATAAGGAAGCTGGAAGAGGAGCTTTCTGGCATTATCATATACATGTGCATTTGTAGGAAATAGAGCACACTGAGGAACAGACTGAGGGATGAGAGACGGAGACGTACGCTATGGGAATGAACTTGGCTCTGGCGAGGAAGCTGCCCATGTAGGCGGCGGCGGCCTGGCGGAGGACAGCGGGCTGAGACGGGCTCTGTAGCACCTTCCACAGGTGATCCAGGAAGGCTTCAGCTAAACCCTGACCACATCAGACACACACATATAGTATATATCCAGTATACAAGATACATATCCAAAAATGTGTGTGTGTTGAACATGGGCCACTCACCAGGCGGAAGCTGCACAGGTAAAACATGCAGAACTGCACGTGACAGGAAGCGTGTGTGGGCAGCACCAGCTTATCAAACACACACACCAGATCTCTGTACAGAGTTTTGACTCTCTCGACATCCAACACACCTGTACAGGAAAGACCATGTGAGACTGTAACATCCAAGGTCTGACCTTATGACTCTTCTTTTATGACTGATGAAATGAAATCAGTTCCCGGTAGTGAATTTAGACCAGCGAACCTGGTCGTAAGCTAATAAACATTCCACAAAACATAAAATTCCCATGAAACACATGTAACGCGTAACGGAAAACAGAATAGGTTATGAGTTAAGCTGAATAAGCTGGAATAATCAGCGTGCTGTCACGTGCGACTCTCACCATTAACGTGGCTCACGTCTTTAATGAAGCTCAGCAGCACTAACATCAGCGTGTCCAGTCTCTGAGCTACAGAGTGAAACATCAGCAGACCGCCATCGTGCGGAGAGCTCTCATCCTCATCCTCGGAGAGAAAAAGAAAAGACAAAGTGAATGGGATTAGCACTTAGAGAAAGCGTTAATAGAAAGGACAGAAAGGAAAATAGAGCATGAGAAAGAATAAACTTATGAACAGAAGAGAAAGCTTCAGAGGGTGTTAAATGTGCAGATGAGAAAAGGATGCAAAAGGATTAAATACACACAAAAAAAAGAACAAACACTAACTTTAAAACAGACGAAAACGCAAATCAGAGGGTTTCAATCATTTCATTCAATGTGAAAAAGAGAAATAGGGTGAAGGTTAAAAGAAAGAGTGTGTGAACATTAACACTTAGAACAAGAAAATGTGAACGTTTGAAAATAAAAATGTAGTGACGCCTGGACAGATATGAAAGAGGGAGAAAAAAAATAAGGGATAACTAGAATAAAGCAAAGAAAAGTGAATAGAAAAGAAAGGAGAGAGGGTGAATGTTATACTTATGAGTGAGAAAGAATCTTAAGAATTAGTGAAAGAAAGAGAGTGGAAGAAACAGAAAGTGTGTATGAGGCAGAAAAAAGAAGAGATTGAGAAACAATCTCCAAAAGAAACAATGATGAACAAAGAAAAGAAAAAAAAGAGATAAAGAAGGAAACGAAATGACTTTAATTAATGAAATGCATGTATTGCACTTAATATATTGTGTTTAGTACTTTATAAATTATTTATCTGGCACGCAGAAGCTCACCATGCTGAACAGGAAGTCGTCCTGAGCCTCCGCGGCGTGGTTCTGCTCTCTCAAACTCTCCATCTCCTCGATCTCACTGCGGGGGGCGCTCACCTACCACGCCCAAACAACAACAACAACAACAACAACAACAACAACAGGTTAACAACCAAATATTAACCCCAACCTGCGTTCCAATACTGTTTCAAATTCAAACTTCAACTTAGAATACACTTATTTAAATCTAAATTTAGAATAAACAGAAGGAAAAAGTCACTAAAGGTGTGTTAGACATTAGCACTGTAAGGCAGGTTCCGTTCCCTCATACGACAATTTTGTTACTTCAGCAGAAAGTATGACAACACTAGTGCCCTACATCCAGAGTGAGCATCTTGCTGATGATGAGCTCCAACACGTCCCGTCTCAGAGCCGGAATATAGACTGTGATCCGAAGCAGGTTGTGAACGTAACATTCCTGCAAAAAAACACACACGCGCATTTTATATGTTGTATTATCGTGATAAGGACAGTGGTGGGTTTAAATGAGCCTTGCATACACCAAAAATGTAGCTACGCGACAAAACCTCATACGAAAAAGAATTTTTAAAACATGAAGAGATTAAATATTACATTAACTCAGAACATTAATAAGAACATTAACTCAATTAAGCATAAAGCAAACATAAAAGTTAAATCCAGATCAACTTAATAACTTAAGTTAAAAACTTAACTTAGATAAACTCAAGATTAAGATAAGGTTGAATTTAGGATAAACTCAAACTAAAGTCAAATTCAGATCATTTTTTTGGATACTCTAAATTAAGATACACTCAAATGTAGGATAAACTCAAACTCTGATAAAGTCAAATTCAGATGAACTCAAATTTAGGTTTAACTCAAACTACAGTTTAGTTAAATTCTGATAAACATCATTTTGGAAAAACATAAATCTAAACTTACGTCAAATTCAGAAAAACTCAAATTTAAGTTGAATTCAAACTAAATTCAAATTCAGATAAACTCAAAGTTAGATTTAACTCAAACTGAACTTACGTCACTTAAACCTAACTTAAACATAAACCTACGTCAAATTCAGATAAACTTAACTTTAGGTATAATTCAAACTGAAGTCATATTCAGATCAACTCAAAGTTTGATTAAACTCAAACTAAAGTCAATTTCAGATAAAAATAATTTTAGAATAAACTCTGCTTTGGTAAGAGATAAAAAAAAAAAACAGGACGTACCAGTGTTCTGGATGATTTCTGTACAAAAGGGAAGCTGTCGCTGAGGATTGGCATCAGAAACCGGCTGGTACTACGGAGAAAAAAACAGACTCTCAGAAAATGAATCAACACCAAAGATGTAAATAAGCTTCCAGTCTCGTTTAAACCTGATGTTGTGCGCAGATCACAGATAGTAAATGACACGTATCCATCATTAGCGAGAGCATCTTTCGCACGCAGCATGTCTTATATTATAACTTATATTAGATTCCACTATGATATGTTCCATCTACACCTCGGACCTGATGATTCTAATAATAATAATAATAATAATAATAATAATAATAATAACAATAATTTGTCATCTTTTTATTGTAACTTACGATGGAACGTATCTTGCGATCATCTGCAAGGCTTGATGACAGTGATCGAAAATCCTGGGCAGGTCTGAATAAATTTTTAAAAAAAGACACAAAATTAGAGAGAGATGTAGTATGTGTGTTTACAGTTTTCTAAATTAGTGCAATGTAGAAATGTGACTTCTTAAAAATAAATATAAAAGTTAAAAAACAAATATTTATGGGAAAACTGTTGGGAAAATCTGACAAAATTTTCATCATCAACTGTTAATAATAATAAGAAGAAGAAGAAGAAAAAGAAGAAGAAGAAGAGGAAGACGAATTTATTTACTGTATACAGCACCTTTCATAACTAAAATTAAAAGAGATAAAGCTAAATACGTTTTATAACAACATTTCAACTGAGAAAAATTTAAATGGTAAGACGAAAACATAAAGAAGGAGAATAAGAACAATTAAAAACAACTCATAAAATGAGAGAAAAAAGGAGAAAAAAATGATAGAATAGATAGACAGAATGAATGAAGATAAAGTATTAACGTTGACAAAGATTAAAGGTAATAAATATAAAAAAAATAGAAATAAATAAAACCAAGCAATTAAATATAAAATAGAAAAGCCAAGTTAAATAAATATGCTTTAAGATGCTTTTTAATATGTTTTTAAAGATGTGAATTCCACATCCAGGTTGCATGGACACTAAAAGCAGAAAGTAAAAATCTGCTATTTTCTTATAATGATCATAAGATTCAGATATATTACAGTCTTATATACAGATTATATTACAGTCTTATACTCTTATATATTCCTTGCCTTCATTATTATCTGTTATTATCTTATCCTGGGAAATGTGTGTCTTATGTAAGACATCATGTTTTTTATACACACCCTAATCAAGATGTGTGTGTCCAAATAGCAGAGGAAAAAAAGAGGCTTGGTGTTGTTATTCAGACTAAATAATTTTACAGAATATGAATGATATAAGGGGTCTAATACTTTTGAATTTTTTTTTTTTTAAAGGATTGTGTTAAAGATAAAGCTGGGGGGAAAAAAACACTTTTTATGTGTGTTAGTCATTCTTGCTCAAGGAGGGTGCCAATAATTCTGAAGCTGACAGATATAGAGTTATTGTAGTTAGTACATATGCATTGTCTAATAAACTGAGAGCTCAGTGTGTGTGTGTGTGTGTGTGTGTGTGTGTGTGTGTTTAGGGGTAGAACTATATGTCCTCACTCATACATCCTCATTTAATGCTTTCCTTCGCTGCATGCTAATATTTACACCTTTACTATTCTAGAGAGAGAGAGAGAGAGAGTGTGTGTGTGTGTGTGTGTGTGTGTGAGATGTTCATTTAACGTGCCGACAGAACACACAGAACACACTCACTCTCATCGTCATCATCCGAATCCGATATGTCCACATTCCCTTCCTGGATTTTCACTCTTCCTGTAAGAGATGATGAAACATCAGCACTTCGGCTCGCGCGAGGTTTTTATCCGACTAGAAGGAGACGGTGTTAGAAATGGAGGAGTGGAAAGAAACTCACTGGGGGTGAAATTAGAGATGAGTGTTTTGAGACACGACCTCAGGTACACGGTCTGAGCTGAGATGAGGTTGCTGAGGAACGCCAGGTATTCGTCCACCACGGCAGGACTCCGCCCGAGCCACGGCAGCCTCTGACAGGAAATTGCAAACAAACAAACAAACAAACAAACAAACAAATAGGAAAAAGAATTGTTGTTGTTGTTGGGCATAAAGTGTTACAACTATTTTATTTTACATATTAAATTTGAATGCATATAATAATAATAAGAAGAAGAAGAAGAAAAATAGGTTAAAATAAATGAAAAAAATAAATACTTTTTAAATATAACATTATATCAAAATAAACTAAAATAGTGATAACACCTTACAGCAAATTATATTAATAATAATAAAAAAAATAACCAAACAAAATAACGAAATTTAAATAAATAAATAAATATTTAGATTTAAATAAAATCAATTATTTATTTTTTGTCTTCTTTTTCTTATTATTGCTTTATATATATATATATATATATATATATATATATATATATATATAAAATATATGTTTCATACAGTAAAATGCATGCAAAAACATCCATAGCAGTTTACAATAAATAAATAAATAAATAAATAAATAAATAAAAAACAAATTAATGAATTAATTCATTTAAAAAAAAATTTAAAAAACAGTCAAAGAGCAACAGAAAAATAGGTAAAAATACTAAAATGGAGTACTGTATAAATGAAATCAACGAATTTTTGTAAAACAAACAATTGAAATGCAGCTGCTGAAAAACTAAGCTAAAAAAAAGCAGGCTTTATAATACAGCACCTTTACTAGCGTGGCAAAGTGAAATCGTTTTACTGTTAACGCTGCAGTGGCGTAAATTATAATTATAATGCCGTCACGAAAACCTCCCTTAAAACCTGCTGTGTGACTTTAAAAACATTTTAAAAAAGGTGAATCTCAGAGAAGGCAGAGAGCTCAGAGCGATCCACATCACCCCAAAAACACAAGCCGGGTGTCTGAAGTCGGCTTCTGCAGTTTTATTCTGGAGCTAATAACGGAAGTAATGGAAGCTTACAGACACCAGGTTAGCAATGGGGCATTAAAATCTGCTTGTGCGAGTTATCGGACAGCCTCAGTCATCTCTGCGGAGGCGTTCAGTGTCTCAGACAGACGCTGTGATGTGGATTCTGACACAACCTTATCTATAAACACAGAAAAAAAAAAAGCATGTCACGGGGCACAAAACACAGCCGCAGCTCTATTATTAACCGAAATCCCTTTCTTCATCAGGTAGGAGGCGTGGCCTAAAGTGCAACGGTAATAATACAGAACCGATTGGATTCAGATATTTATTTAAAACACACTTATTTCTCGAATTACGTATAAAAATGTTTCTGTACACACCGTGTCAGTAAAAGCTAACCGGCTCCTCCTAAGAGAAAGCGTGCGATGACTTAGACACGCAAAAGCACTACATTAAGGGTGAGATGGAACATTGTGGACATTTCATTCGGGGCTGAGATGCTGAATGCCTTCACCCCGGTGTAGAGACACTCCTTACCAGAACCATGTAGATCAGCTGTTCGTGTTCTTTGCCGAGTTGCGTGACGCACGACCTGAACTCTTGCAGCCAGCTGATGATCTGAGCGTCCTGTCAGGAGCACGAAAACGACACAGAGGAGTAAGGCATGGTTACCACGTGTGTGTGTGTGTGTGCCACAGCGCTGCTGAATTCTGGATTCTGATTGGTCAGAAGGTGTTGATTCATTTTCTATAACAGCAGCTCTGACAGTAGTGCAGCTGCAAATCACAGGTTTATATTAATGCCCTCGTGATCGTTTCCATAGTAACAGCTCACTCACAGAGACTTGCACGATGGACACGCTACATAATCTAAGGCTAAAAAATAAACTGATTTTAAAAAGTATTGTTATTTAACAAACATATAATCGTTCATCTGGTGAAGTTTTCTGTGAGGAGATGTTTGTTTAATATTTAGGGAAGGAGTCTCCAGTGCCAGTGCTTTGTAACAGCATGTTTTCCTCCATGGGAAAGTCCTCAGTAACATGACAAGCTGTGTTTTTATGTCATGAACTTGTTTCACAGATTTTCGGAAACTTTAAGTCTATCCATAAACGGATAAAAAGTATGGCGTGTCGTTCATGAATAAATTAAAAGCTGCGATCGTCTGCAAGCTGCTGTGGTATAAGAGGAATAAAACACTTCACGATGTGCTGTTAAAGGAAATTAATCAACTTCTGGGTGGTAGCAGGAACTCCGCTTCATAAGCCCACCCTATCGTTGATTAGTTTTCTATAACAGCACGCCTTTGAATGTTTTATTTATTCCTTATATAACATCGTTAATGTGATCTGAGAGAACTTTAGCAGCATTGACCGACTCCACTGCTTCTCAGAGTAACAATACTATATAATTATATACTTTTAAAGTATATAATATCTACTTTTTAATTATATAATAGAGTATCATAAGCAGGGTATCATAATTGTGTTTGTGTATATATATATATATATACACACACACACACATACACTCTATTCATATATTTGGCTCATTATTCGAATGTGTATAATAATCTTCTGGCTCTTGATTAGAGCTTTTTGTTCCTGAACTTTCTCCCTGAGACAGCTCAACAGGTCCACACTGACATGATTTATATTGCGTTATTAAGCTTTGAGTTAAAGTGCCTTGAGATTTCTACAACTTTCACCTCACAAAGAAATCACAGACTCCAGTCTGAGAACCTCTGGAGAACCTCTGGAGAACCTGTGGTGCAGTTACTGCTCATGAACTTCCTCAAAACAGACCTACCTTAATATCAGGGTCTGAAAGTTGATGCTTTATCATCTCATAGTCACTTGTGTCTCCCTTGAGGACAAAAAAGACACAAATGATTTAAAATAAATACATAAATATCTGACAGTTTGCTGATTTATTACAGAACTGTGTCACTTATGAATTAGACTGAAATCTCTCACCTGCTTGACTTTGGCCAGAGTGTTGGTAACACTGTCCCCAAACCGCACAGTTTTGGGTGGAGGAGTGTTAATGAAATCTCTCTCCACCTCCATGCTGGATTTTTCTAAACTCTAAACTAAAATAAAACTCCTGAGCAACAGCTCCTTCCTGTGTTATTAATACAGCTGACACTGCGCACGTGCTAACATCCAACCCAATTCTATTTACTTCGATTTATAATCCGAGGACAAGTCCAGACATGTCCACACAACTCCAATCAAATACCGCTACATACCACAGAATAATAAACTGCCCTCACCTGAAGCTGTAAGTAAACACAGGAGACGGACATACGGACGCGTTCTGATCATCCTCACCCGTATTCCGACAAGCCCCGCCCACCTGCGAGGGGATTGGCTAGCATCACGCCGCGTCCTCTTCCAGGATTGGATAGTTCTTTCTACGCACGCGAGCTTGCCGAATCACAGCACAGAAGGCGGGGCTCGACGGAATACGGATAGGAAAAATAAACGCCATGCGGGACAACATAAAGCGAAAGTGTTACGTTTGAACATTGACATTAAAAAAATATTATATTATTATTTTAGAAATCTATTTGATTACGTTTTAAAATAAAATAGGTTTAAATAAGTACGCGTTAATTGACTGTACGATATAACAAAATAAAAGAAAGTGATAGAAGACCCGGAAGTGTTACCTGTGTACCGGAAGTGAGTA
Source organism: Pangasius sanitwongsei (assembly GCA_037576675.1). NCBI lineage: Eukaryota > Metazoa > Chordata > Actinopteri > Siluriformes > Pangasiidae > Pangasius > Pangasius sanitwongsei. The sequence goes on along the minus strand of CM075015.1, from coordinate 2,667,471 downwards.
TAACGACAGTGCTTCCTGTCGGCGCGGAGTGTAAATGTAGAAAGTCTTCCAAATTATTTTTGAATTGTGTAAATATTTAACCATTAAAATATAAATGTGTTTATTTTGCCTCTTTTTGTATGGTGTCTTTGCTAGAAAAAAACAAGCTATTTTGAATTTATTTTAACTGACAAACTGAAAATCTTAAAGGAAAACTCCACCTGTATGATTTGCATATTCATCTTCAATAATTAACATGTGATCTTAAGATTTATTTTGTAATTAAATTATTGATTGGGTTGGGTTTTTTGTTGTTGTTATTTATTTTCACTCTTATTAATGTTTTCCTACACTACCCACAATGCCGTTCGACTACCTGCTGATAGTGGTGCAGTGGGATGTAGTCCTTTTTTCATCTCTACCTACAGAGAACGATGCAGCGGCGCTTTAGTCCTTTCATCTGTCCAGCTCTCTCAGCTACTCGTGTGTACACTTGTATCTAACTCCAGCTGGACAGACCAGGCCTGAGAAGAATCCTGCGTCCTGAAACACATTAAATCTGTTTATATCGAAATATTTGTGATGTGTTCAGTGATTTATTTATTTGCTGTATTTTCAATATTCCTGTGAGAAGCTAGTGGTTGTGTGTCATGCAGAGTGTCATTGCTACAATTTCTACAATGGTGTTTAATAGAAGATAAAAAAATTCAACAATCTGATACATAAGTGTGATAACAATCAGGTTTTGCTGTTAGCCTCTGAAACCAAAGTACGCAAGAGCTTCTTTTGTCACTCACCGTTTTCCAGTGACGTTCAAAATCATACTAACGAGAAAAATTAGAGGAGACATTTGAGCAAATGTTAGACTCAAAGTCCCAGAATGCAGTGCAGCTATACGACGCAGCTGCTCCGAGTTACGGCAGCGACTCGGCTCGGCTTCTTACCCACCTACGAGATGAAGAGCGTGACAGCTTTACCGCGGTATTAGCACGAAAGTTAAAGCTTTGGAAGCTGATCTGTTCAAGCAGAGGAGGTGAGAGAGCTGGACAGACTAAAAGACTAAAGCACCGCTGCATCTGCATCACTCTCTTTAGCTAGAGATGAAGTGAGGGCTAAATCCCATGCACCACTCTCAGCATTGTGGGTGATGTAGGAAACCATGGTGAAAACCAAGGTGAAAAGAGATGCAATGTATCAATAAATAAAAGTTTGAACTAAAAATGTCAGCAGAATTTTATTTTAAAATAAATCTCGGACGCCATTAAGGATTACGTGTTAGTTATTAAGATTAACATGTAAATTGTTCAGGGTGGAGTTTTCCTTTAAATTTTAGCCTTTAAACGTTTAACAAGTTGAATATGGGTTGATTATTGTAGCTCACCTCACCGAGCATTCAAATAACTGAGCATTATCACTGTTTATACACACGTAATAAATAACCAGGCATCTTGATGTGTGTGTGTGTGTGTGTGTGTGTGTGTGTGTGTCTTCATTTATTCTTGCTATAATGTCCTACACTCCACTTGTATATCTTTTAAAACATATGAATGTCTCCTATATCCAGGATCAGTGCGCTACTCCTCAGGCTCAAGGTCAAAGGTCATTTTGCTTAGTCATCACTATGAATTAAACCATTAAACAGAGACAAAAGCACCCAGATAATCAAACCTCGCACATTTCCTCTCACATGATCTGCATCTTTCTGTAAATGCAGCGTCACGGGCAAACACAGATAAGAGGAAGTCAGACACTCCTCACTGTCCAAAGGTGACATTTTATAGAGAACAGAATGGAGGCGGAAGTTGAAAACAACACGAGGAACTGTCCATGAATCAGCCTGCAACAACACGGCTACAAAAAATACAGCTGTTTATTCTTCAGTCTGCTTTCTAAGACCACGACAGTGTGTTTGAAAACATCAGTCACACACACACACATTCATGATTAACATTATAATGCCCAAGAAAGACAAACCGTCCCTGCTGTGAAACAGGGAGACCTGAACAATGGCGTGGGAACTGGCAGTGACTAAATCTGAGCAGGACATTAGACAAAAAAATATTATTATAATAATAATAATAATAATAATAATTTAAAAAAATCTCAGAGACTTCAATACAATAATTACTAATCAGTAATACAAGTTTACACATCATCTGTAAACAAATTAACAAAATAAACTGGACAGAAAATGTACAGTAGCTGTGACTTCAGGTCCATTTTGAATTTTTTTCCCTCTTCAGGTCGCTGTGGAGTGAAAAGAAATGCAAAACATTTTAATGACAGCGTCCACACAAACATCTACTCATACAGAATACACACTACAGAACACGTTCCTTTTGTGTGAATAATGTGTTTCCAGGAACGAGCCAGAGGTTAAGTAAAAAAGTAGGAAAGGTGAAGTGCTGCTGCAGGGGTGTTTCACTGTGTGTCAAACAGAAAAGGTGTGTGTGTGTGTGTGTGTGTGTGTGTGTGTGTGTGTAATAGGTTTAGTGTATGGTTTAATGGTGTTAACGATTAACAGAATGATAAGCAGCTCTTGCTTTTCTGGACACTTTACTTCCTCGCAAAAAAATCACGTCTATTATACGGCAACAAAGCCGCAGTGACTCGACTCGGATAAAGAGGAAAGAAATTGCTTTTGAATGGAATCGCACGAGTTCACGGCTGAATCCACACCACTGCGTTCATTCATTCAATTACTGGTTGTCACTATATGAATAAAATCGTCTTACTTTATTTCCCGGGTCACTGGAAAAGGTCAAAATCTGTTTTTCCCACCTATAGGCCTTCTTATAATTTGGAGACAGTAAGTCATAGTTTTGAGAAACGCTCTTTTTTTGAAAGCTTGGTCACTTATTCAGTCTTTTCAGGCTTCCTTAGATTCAAACTTGTCCTTTAGTTGTCCCACATCTCCCTAAACTACTGAATATTCACATAATGTGGCCAAGCCCACAGAACAGACAGGTTTTTTTTTTTGCTCACTTGAACGATGTAATATTTAGTAGGTCCTGTTCGTTAGCTTTTCTACACACAGTACTGTGCAAAAGTCTTGGGCACATGCAAAGAAATGCTGTAGAGCAAAGATGCCTTCAAAAATCATGAAACTAAATGTTTATACATTAAAAAAAATACTATAAAGAGCAGTAAGCAGTAATAAATAAAACAAAGTCAGTATACTTTGCTTTAAAAATAAAACAGTGTCTTAGGTGCAGTGTGTGCAGTTTTATAAGGAAATGAGCTGTAAGTGTTACTGAGCATCTTGCAGAAGCAGCCGCAGTTCTCTGGAGACTTTGACTGTCGACTCGCTTCTTATTTCTGCAGCGAAACCCAGCAGCCTTCATTCTGTTTTTATCTGAAAAGTGTCTCTTATGTAATTCACTGCTTTCTTTACTGACATACAAGCGTTTTTCTGTAACGTTTAATTTTCTGCTGGAAAACTAATGTTTGGAATCTAAAATGTTTTTGTACTCAATCAATAATGTAGACGTCATAAAATAAAAATCTATAGCAAAGTTTGTACTAAAAAAAAAAAAGACTTTTGCACAGTACTGTATAAACCTGAAAACAAATCAGGACCTCGATCAAGCTTAGCTTATTAATATCTGCAGCCCACCATCTGAATGATAGGAACTGATAAAGTGCCATTTAAACTCATTTTAATAACGTTTATAGCGGAAAGTTGTTAAATTTAGGTTTGTCAATATTTAGTCCAGCTCAAAGTTCAGCAGAACTTTCATGAGGTTAAAACGGGTTGTTTTTGGAGCTGTAAAATGTGCCGAACCGGAAATTATACTGAAACGATGTGCTCATAAAACATCGCAAATGTCCTGCAAGCACTTATTACAGTCTAGCACGCCTATATTAAGCTGATGAGTGGTGTGTTAACGAGCTAACGCGTCGACTGAGGCGTATATCAGAGCAGGCTATCCGTACGAGTTCCTCTTTCAGATTTAGCATGTGATTTATTATAAAGAGGAATCTGTATTAACTAGATACAATAACCCGTAATAACTCGACCCTTTGTCTGTGTGGGTTTCCATCAGGGTTCCCTGGTTTTCCTCCAAACCTCTAAAAACATGACTGTAGACAGATGGGCTAGTTTAAATTGCTCCTACGTTGAGAACAGGTGTGTAATATCCCAGCCAGGGTCGCACCCAGTTTTCCCGCGACAGGCTCCGGATCCACCGTGACCTTGACCTGGATAAATGAATAATTCTGCTGTACGGATGAACGGATGTACGGCGTGTGAATTTTCCATATATCTTCAACTTCCACTAAATCGAGTAGAAAGAAAGTATAAAATGACTAATTTGTAAATATTTTGCTGATTTTCCTGAACGCATCACTCGGTCTAGAGGTTGTGCGTTAAATTAGGACAATCGACAAACTGTTTGGGACTTTAATATCGTTAAAAATCGTTAAATTTATTTTCTGTGTATGTTTGGGAATGGGTGGGATTGTTACGACTTACCTGTTACCTGTTAATTCAGGTGTGTTGTGTGTGTTGTGATTATTTATTATATGGGTATTAATTATATAATATAATGACAATAACCTGTGATGAGAATAACAGGCTCATATGGGTGAGGTTTCTGTAGCCACAGCGGCTGAAACAGTGCTCAGTTGTTGTTGTTGTTGTTGTTGTGGAGGGGTCATGGGCAGGTTGACTGCTACAGCCCCCCGGCCGCCATGTTGGCTCCGTGAGGTGTGAGCCGACATGGCGGTTCCGTTTCTCCTCACCGAGCTCCTGACTCGGCTCGAAAACCTCCTCAGGACGCCGACGAGGCCTTTTTCTTTCTTCTTCAGCAGGCCCACGTCGTCCTCGAGCTCCTCCGGAGGCACCTCGATGTTCCCCGTGTACCAGAAAACCCACCAGATCAGGCTGAGGAAGATGACGATGGCGCCCGCGTAGATGAGAAAGTCGTAGAAGAAGATGTCGGCGAAAACTCCAACCAGAAGCACGACGAGGCCGCACACGTCGAACGCCACAGCCAGCCAGAAGGCGCACGAGCACCGGCCCAAACCGCCCACAACCGGCTCCTCCATCAGGACGACCCCCAGAAATATACAAATAAACCAATAAAACACACTCTGAGTCGTTTTTTTTCCCTGTTTCTAAACACTCATTAACTCAAATGAAAGAGTTATCAGAACATAAACACATGTATCCTGAGGTAAACATGTGAAACGAGTCGTGTATCCGTAAAGGTAAAGGTGATCCAGGTGAGTGACACCGTTACCTGTAAACGGTAAGTGGGCGGGGCCACACCTCCAGAACCAGGAAGTAACAGAAAGGAAGTGCCTTAAATGAATAGGGTACGAACTTAAATACATTTGAGGCTTTTGTTTTTGCTTGTTTTTTTTGTTTGTTTTTTTTTTTGTCTAATTGATCCTAACTTTTCCTCTTTCCTTCATTTCTCCTTTTCTTTTCTTTACCTGTCTTTTCATCTGTGCATTTTTCATACACCTTCTTAATATCCTTGTGTCCTTTTTTATTTCCTTCTTTTATTTTTTATTTTTTGCTTTAATGTAGGTCTACTCATTGTACTATTATTGTCATTAATCTCTCAAAAAAAAAAATATTTTTATTATTTTTTAATTAAAACCTCACAAATTAATCAACAGGTATAAAGAATCCTTTATACAGAGCCAGCAGGTGGGGCTCTACACCTGAATACCCGGAAATGGTTCAGTCTAAATGTCTGGATTAATTCATATATTAATTATACATAATTAACACAGATTAAAATGTACCATACATTAACATTGATCATTAATTGACAAGTCAATAATAAATAAATTATTTTATCATACACGCTCAGATATATACATGTTAAATGCACATGTTAAATGTTATATGTTTATTATAATATATTTATTTATGATTTATTTAACCATTTATTCATGTAACATGGAAAATTTGAATCCATTGTTTAAAGAGACCACTAAAAATATATATATTTTTTAAAAAAAGAGATTTTTCGAATCATGTTCATAATAACAAATATTTAAACCCAGTGAAGTGTACTTATGAAAAATATTATTCACACTTTTCATCCCCAAAACAAAACATGTTAAAAACTGCAATGCAGTCCAATGTCTATAACTTCCACATTTTAAACAGATGCATAAAAAGTGCATGTAGATAAATATACAGTCTGATTAATAAATAATATTTTGTTTATCATTGTTCTCACATGTGACTCACACAAACCATATTTGAGTCTTGGACCTACAGCAGTGAGGGGGCGGGGCCACGCTTTGAGGAACAGGTAAAATACACACGGAAACTGTAAAGGTTTCTATCTTAACATGGGTTATTAAAGAAATTCTTATTTCATTTCTGTTCTTTATGTCTTCCTCATGCATGAGCTGAATGTGCTACAGGATCTTTATCGTGTAAAAGAAACAGAATTTAAAAAAAAAACTTTTAAAACTTTTTTTTTGAAAGTTAAAACTCATCAGTGGACGCGCAAGGTCGGAGGAACAAACTGTGCTGCCCAACATCAAGCCCAAAGCCTTTACACCATCTGTCATGAGCAGATTATGACCTTAGTTTATGACGTCTCATTTAGGACGTGTTTTTAAACTGTCAGATAATCACTCTCACTTTCAGGAACCATTTTATTCTGGTCTGGGTGGTGGAGGACCCGGAGGCAGGTCCACATTTTAAAGCCGAACTGGTCCAAATAATATTTTGCCTAAACGTAGCATGATTTTTTTCGCCCCAGTGATGTGTGAACACAAATTCTGATCTTTTTAAAATAAGAAATGATAGAGAACATTCACCTTTACCAAAAGTCTCTGTCTCCTGCCTCACTCCTGAGACACTGAACAATTCATCAGCTCATTTACACACTCTCACACTCATACGGATAAACTGGATCTGTTAGAGCAGGACGACACTGAAATCTTCAAATCAACACGTTTATAAACGTTTCAAAGTAATGAGAATGGACAGTTAGCCCATTCACCCGTCTCTCTAAACCAAGGCAGGTTTAGCACTAATATCCTAAGCAGTGTATGACGTTTGGTCTTCATGAATAAATCAAGGCTGTGTCCTAAATGCTAGTGTCTGTAGTGTTCGAGTAAACTTCAAAGGATGTTCACACACTGTGTCAAAAAAAGATACCATGACTCTAGGCTCTGTGTTAAAAATAATTTAGCTAACCATATGATTTATTTCATTAGACTATCATCTGAATGTTACGATTGTAAACCAAATCACTGCTCAAAGCCGACAGACACTCGCGTGACGTTACGGGGAATACACATGATCCCTGAGCCGCCAAAAACAACAGCATATAAATAAACAAAACAAAACAGTGACCATGAAAAAAAATCATGTTAGAACGAATTGTGTTCTAACAAAGTGCTTAGATAAAAACAAAAAATTACATAACAAGAACATTAAGAACTTAAATGAACTTAAAAATTGCAGAATTATTATTATTATTATTATTATAACCGGGTTTGGTATTATATAATTAATTATATGTGATGTGTCACCACCTTGAAGTTGATTATTTTCCTATAACAGCACGTCCTCAAGTGTTTTATTCCACTTATACCAAAACAAATTGCCAACACTAACAATTTTTATATAAGAATGGCGAATTGCACTTTTTAAATCTGTTTATAGTTTACATGTTGTTGTTGTTGTTGTGGAACGTCCATAAAAAATTAATTAATCTGCAAAATAAAAAAAACATAAAATTACACCTTTACCTCTAACTGCTACAAAGCACTGACACCGGAGACTCCTTCCACAAATGTTCAATAAACGCCTCCTGGAGTACAAATCACTGGGTAAGATGTTACTATAGCAACGATAATGTATTAAAGTGAGTGATTTGGAGCTGCACTACTGTCAGAGCTGCTGTTATAGAAAATTAATCAACATCTTCTGACCAATCAGATTTGAGAATTTAACTGTTGCTGTGGTATAAAATAATAATATAACAATCACAAAAAAAACCCAAAAAAAAACACAGTGTTTAGCAGAGAGCTGATTGTGCTTCCTGTGAGGTCGTGTTACACTAGCTAGCTAAACAACATGAGAACAATATCTAGAGATTTAAAAACAACAATATGAATGCTATTTAGTGCAGTACATAAACATTTAGCCTTGTGAAAGGCACGAAAATGTAGTGCTGATCTCACGATATTGTGTGTGTATCATTTAATCGATTATCAGCACATACCTGGACATATGAGGTATCCGGATTGAGTGGAACAATATTTCAAGTCAAGTAACACATACACATGACATTACACACATATAAATAAATAAGGGCTTGTGCAGCGTGTCCGTACACCTCTGTAGCATGAGAGAAGGCACCAGGGTCGCTGTTCCTGTGTGCCTTCACGTTTATCACTTCTCCTCATTAGCGCTGCGGCTCATGATCCGTTTCTCGGAGGTGGTAAACCAGTCGAGAGCCGTGGCCATGGTGCCGTCGCCGCTCTGCTGTGAGAAACACAAGAACGCGGCCCACAGGAACGCCGAGCAGCTCATGAACACGGTGCGCAGGTACAGCGGCATCAACACAAAGTTCAGGAACTGAGCGAATAAAACCAAGAAACCATGAAGTTCCATTAAACAACAATATGAATTAATATTTTAAAATGAAAATTATGAAATAATGAAACAAAAGTCGGTCAGAAAATGGATTCAAACAGTTATGGTTTGTCATAGGCGTGTTGACTGATATTAGGTGGAATATGTGTGTTGTGTGCTATAATCAGGACACACTGATAATGCAGAGCTGAGGCACTCTGAGATTTTTAGCACTGGGCTTTAAATGAAGCAAAAAAAAAAAAACACACACACACAATTAGATTCTGGTTCATCTCCCTCAAAACTGGTGTAAATAACTAAATCCTCACTAAGACTATCTAATAGCGGCTGACACACGTATACGTCAGCGTACAGTCCATCAAAGGTTCAACCCTGGTCATTTTAACAGATGATGAAGCTTAACTGTTGGTTCGTGTTGAAATGAATGGTAGTGATGTGTTTTTAATCTTGTGAGAATTTATTATTGACTACAAAACAAAGAATTATGTTTGTGTCTTTAGTCTTTAGATTCTTGAAGTCTTTTCTCTGTCAGGTTTGAGGTGAATTTAGCAATATATTCACATCAGCTATTCTGATATTCATTCATTCATTCATTCATTCATTCATTTCAGTAAATATCCTCTTGGTAAAAATTTTAATTGTGGGATTTCTTTATTTTATAATGTCTCACCTAATAGGAGCCTGAATACTAAATGAATAAGCAGTGACCGTCACGTCCGCCCTGATTCTGTCCCTGTTGACCCAGCATAATCCAACTCGTTATATTCTACACCCTGTCCTATTTTCCCTGTCACTCTCTCCTAATATGGTCATAGTTTCCTGTTGCGCTTACCCTTGTGTAATAGCTATCTTCAGCAACCTCAGCCATCGACTATAATTATAATCATTGCATTAACCCTAATGAACACTGCATCTAATACTACTGCTTAGCACAAAATAAAAAAGCTTCCTAGTGAGATAGATAATATTAGCTAGAGTATTTTATTGTGTAGTTAGCACCAGTAATCAGTGTGTTCAGGAGCTCAACGCAGAGGAACAACACTGTTGACTAAATAAAAGAAGCAGAGGGTGTGTTCAGTTTATGGATCTACAGAGAGAGAGAGAGAGAGAGAAAGAGAGGAACACACACACAACATACCTGCATGAAGGGCCAGTACATGAGTCCTGTCTGAAATTCAGAGAAGACAAAATCAACATAAATTCCTATAAGATAAGGAAATACAATACAGAAATATCACATGCAATGAGTGTTCATCTATCATGTAAAGTTACATGACAAATGCGTCACAGATTTTCATAAGGTAATTACATAAAACAAAATAAATATCTTTATTTTTATGTCACCTACTGTATATCATCTATTTTTTCATTAGGATTACGTGCTGGTTTTTATATCCTACCTTGTATGTGTTGAAGAATTTTTCCCTCCAGTCTTCAAATACATCCTCTTTGCCCTCCAACACACTCACTCCTGTGGAAAAAAAAAAGAGTGGTCATTCTTCATCCTTCGTCTAAGGAAGCAAGGAAAGGATGCGAGGAAAAGAAATAAGAACAGGAGGAATCTAGGGCAAACATATTATCCAAATAAGAAGTATTTGTCCAATGAAGCGTCACTTGAACGCGTACAGCTGTGGGACCTGAATGTGATTTTGGATTCGAGTTCAGTCTTGAGATGTCGTATTGACTTGGACTTGTCTTGGAATTATTTGCATTTATACTTGGACTTGTCTCTGTCTTGGGCATTGGTGTTGGTCTTGGTCTTGGGCATTGGTGTTGGTTATAGAAGAAAATATTGCTAGTGTTGATTTTTCTTTTCACGTAGACAAAGTACAATAAGAAGTAATTCCTTCTTCCAGCAAACAGCCTAATCATTTGCACAAAAGAAGCCAACTAGCTAAAGTAAAAGCTTCGTCTCAAAAAGTATTTGGTGGTTTTTTGGTTTCAATCTTGACTTGGTCTTGCTTTCACTTGGACTCGATCTTGACTTAAGACTCAGTCTTGTCTCGATCTCGGCTCTTGGACTTGACAATGTGGTCTTGACTACATCCTTACTAAAGTGACGTCTCTTATTGACGAGGATGATGGACAAAGCATAATGAATCTGCATTTACACAACATCGTGTGATTACACACTGAATAAACTTCATTTAAAATATTGTCGCAGATGTACATAACCACTTAAATATTGTTTGAGTACATGTTTTAGTCTAAACAAGATTCTACCATGATTTCTCATTTACACATTTTGTTAAGTTTTGCACATTTAATTAACCTTTAACCAAGTTTTTTTTATCCATTATTTCTAAATTAATGAATTAATTTTATAACCGTATCATTTATTGCAAGACAGAGCACACCGTATGGATTTTTTTTATCTTGATTCCTCTGAGTACAGTTTAGGAATTGGTATGTCAGTATGTTACACAAAGAAGGACTCCGACCGACTTTTGGGTCAGGGGACGAAGGATGTGTGCTCAAGGAAACATCAGTTAGAGTTTTGGGATTCATCTTTAGCTCTACTGGCAGTGGAAGACAAAATCAGAGCAATAGCACCAAGAAAGCTGCTGGAATTGCTGTGATTTTGCCTTCCACTTCCTATTACTTTTATGGTGGAAAAGCAAAGAATGTTTCCAGATTAGGTACTGGTTCTGTGTAGGTGGAAAAAGTGCTAAATGTGGAACTGAACACAGGACAGCCTTTTTAGTTTCAGGGTAAACAGAGTCATAAACAAACTCCTATTGATAGAATAAATAAAGACTTTCTGTCCTTTAAAATAGAGAGGCACTTGAAAATATAAGGAAATAACAAGGAAAGAAGAAAAATTGTCAAATAAGGAAACAATTCAAACCATTAGGAAAATAATAGTTACATAGAAATGTGTACTAATAACGATTCTGAGAATGGCTTAAACTAAGGGTAGGTGATATGACATAATCATACTCACTTCCTGTGCAGTTTGTGGTAGAGCTTGAGGATATACTCTACTATAATGATTGGACGATGCTATTTGGAAGAGGAAGCCCTCGTAACACTTCATTTAAAAGTTATCATTCCATGTTACATCCTACAGCAGTATGTAGAGATTCCTTCTCTTACCTGAGGTACTAAACCGTACATGTCATGGTACAAGCACTGTCAGTATAGTGGTATACTCAAGGATACACATCCTTTCTATCTGAAAGAGTGTACAAGTACATAATTTGACCCTGAGTGCCACTGTTTTAGCTTTGAAGCGTTTAGATGTTGCTACACCGGTGACACTGGCAGCATTGTGAAGGCTCGCTGGGTTTGAATGACCTTCCTGTGTGGGTGTGAAAGACTAATCCATGATTATAGGTTTACGTTCCTGCACCACGTCTAAGGAGCCGAGCGAAGAAAAAAACCCCAAGCAGCCCAACAAGAAAGCACTTTCACGAAGTATTTAAACTTTATTTCCTGTTTTGTTTTGTTTTTTCATATTTACAAGTGGTTCTCAGATAACACAGTAGACTTATTACTATAGAGTTTCTATAGACTCCAAATGCTAGGGCAGGTATTATTAGGGTTCTAATGCTTACTGTTACTATAATTAGCACAGCAAGTCACTATTAAAGGTATAGTTCAACTGAAATTGAAATGTGTATATATATATATATATATATATATATATATATATATATATATATATATGTACTGCATAAGATCAG
>CM075015.1:2642701-2655125 GCA_037576675.1 Pangasius sanitwongsei | reverse complement strand
CACACATATATATATATATATATATATATATATATATATATATATATATATATATATATATATATATATATATATATGTACTGCATAAGATCAGCCAACACCTTTTTTTTTGCTCTAGAACCGAAATTATGCAGCTAACCAAGTTGGCCACCACGACTATCTTTAGCTCCGTCGTACAGCGTCAGAAACCACATCAGCAGGTCCGTGTGAGAAGTCCACAAAATGATCGAGGCAGTTTACGAGCAATGCTACACTGGTGGCTATTAGCTTTACTTACCTGTAGCTTGTGTGCAAAATTAAAGAAGAAAACTTCAGAGACTGGACATAACTTGGGGTGACAAGGTGTTCCTTTAATCAGATGTTGAATTTTCTCAGAAATAAAGGTACATCTTTTGTAGCATTGGTATGTATCTTTATACCTTTCAAATTAATTTAATGTATATAACTGGATCTTAAGGACCACTGTATCTTTAAAACATAACTAATTAAAGGTACACCACATCTACACTTACAGGTACATTCTCAGAAATAAAGGTACTATTATAAATGTACTTTTCTTTGTATATGGGGTGAACACATTAAGCGACATTGTTTGTAAAGTTAATATGTGTCTCTTTAATTAGCTCTCAGAGTAAAGCTTCAAAGGTACAGTAGTGGTCCCTCAAGTCCAATTATGTACCTTATATTAATTTTAAAGGTACTCTACCCTTGATGGTACCACACCAGCAACATGGTAAAGTACAGTTTTCGGAGGGTAAAGAAGCCAGCTTTAGACACCAAACATAATTTGTTCAATCACATACATTTGGGGTAACATCTGGGATACTGTGTACATTTAGTTTTTAACTGAACTGAAACCTACCTACATAAACGGACCTTAAGGACCATTGATGTACCTTTTACTCTAAAACCTAATTAGAGTTACACCACATGGACATATTTTTCCCGGGTAAAATATAGAAAAGTACAGTTTGGTACCATTATTTCTGAGTGTGCCTTTAATTGGCTTTAACATAAAGCTTCAATGGTACATCAGTAGTCCATTTATGTGCCTTAATTTATTTTTAAATGTATAAAAATACAAACTAAACATGTACACTTGATGGTACACTTGATGGTACCACCGCAGCAACACGGTAAAGTACAGTTTGGAACTCTTAACTTTAAAATAAAGATTTAAATGTACAACTGTGGACTTTAAAATCTAATTACTGTATGTGGCTTAAAACATTCTGTAAAGCTATAAAAAGATACAAACTTAAGGTACTAAAGTTGTACCATTGATGGAACCACATCATGAATAAGGAAAAGTACAGTTTGGTATTTTTTTTCTCAGAGTGTAAAGAAGCAAACTTCACACACCAAAGAGAACTTGCTTGATCAAATATATTTGGGGTATACATTTAGTTTTTGACAGAATTGTCCCTTTAATCAGATATTACACTTTGGGTAAGCTACACTCTCCATCTTTAGTACCTTTAGTACGTATCTTTATACATGTGAATTATATAATTGGACCTTAAGGACCACTTTACTCTAAAAGTAAACAATAAAACAATGAAATAGTGTTTACAGCTATTTCAGCAACTAATAATGTACTCTTTTTGCACTGTTGTCACTGGATTCACTTTCTAATAGAACTGTGTACTGGTCGGCGCTGCACTGGGACTTACTGTGCCTATTGTCTATCTCAGTAGTCATTGTTCTGTCTTGTTCTGTCTGCACATGTTTGCACTTGTGCACTTTATGTATAAATTATGTAGTCCCTTGTAGTTCTGTGTTGCTCTGTGTTTGTCTTATGTAGCACCTTGGTCCTGGTGGAACGCTGTTTCGTTTCACTATGTACTAACTGGCTGTATATGGTTGAAATGACAATAAACTCCACTTGACTTGACTAAAAGCTAATTAAAGGTACACCACTTGCACCTTCCCAGGTAAAATATGCAAAGTATAAAAGATGTAGCTTTGATGGTACCACCCACCACAGCAACAAGGAAAAGTACCTTCATTTCTCTGATTGTACCTTTAATTAGCTATAAAGTAAAGTTTTAAAGGTACAGTAGATCAGTGGCCTTTAAGGGCCAATTAGTGTATGTGCCTTAAATGATTTTTAAAGGTATAAAGATAGAAAATAAAGGTACTAAAGATGTAGCATTGGTGGAACCAGCAAGCACAGGGTAGAGTACAGTTAGGTAGCTTTATTTCTGAGAGTGCATGCTATATAACATGTTTAGTGCACTGAGATTTACCGCAGTAATAGGATTCAGACAACGTCACGGGTGTAACTCTGAGTTTTTAAGTCGGGTTAATTTTTTTTTTTTTTTGTCATGCACCTGAAAGTTCCGGTTGTACCGGACTCACCTGTGTAGAAAACGCTGGTGGCTAAGGGCGAGGAGAAGCTCTGATCCAGAGCTAACTTGGTGAGCACCATGCCCAGGGACCTTCCCGGGAACCGGCGCTCCAGCGCGCGCAGCCAGAAGTAGTTCCAGTTGCCATGGAAACAGAACGCCACGAGCGCCACGTTCCTCGTGCGCTTCCAGTCCAGCTCGCCGCCGTCCCTGTGCGTCACGCGCTGATGGAGCAGATCCCCGCCGGCGAACAGACAGCCGTACAGAGACACGTTGGTCAGCCACGGGAACACCTTCCTCATCTTCTTAAAATTACAATTACAGTTACAATTACAATTGGAGTTATGTTCGCGCGAGCTGCGCAAGTTTGGCACCGGTGCAGGATTTGACCTCTGCTGAACAAGTCAAGCGCGTGAGTGAGCGACTTAATGAAGCCCGTGTGGGTGTGTCTCAAACCGAGGATAACCTCCTGTCACCTTGCTGTGTCGGTCATGAGGCGGTTGCCAGGCTGGATTAAAACTGTGTGCATCACAAACATGGGTTAAAGAGCCGCTCGCCTGCTCACTTGCTAACACACAGGCCCTTTATCGCACACCTGCTCACTCATATCCCATCAGCAGCTCAGTGCATAACATGCATCATGCATGATCAACAGTTTCAGGTAATGTTCACATGGAATGGGGGGAAAAATCTCAGTGATCTGAGTGACTTTGAGTGGTTGTTGTTGCCAGATGGACTTGAGTATTTCAGAAACGGCTGTGATTTTACACAGTTTATCCAGAATGGTGCGAAAAACTTCCACTGAGCATCAGTTCTTCACGCTGAGACGCCTCGCTGACGAGTGAGGTCAGAGGCCAGACTTATTTAAGGTGACACAATGGCTACGGTAACTCAAATAACCACTCTTTACAACCACGGTGAGCAGAAAAGCATCTCAGAATGCGTAACCTTGCAGGCGGATGACCTACAACAGCCGAAGAGCACAGGGTTCCACTCCTGTCAGCCAAGAACAGGAATCTGAGGATTGCGAGAGGAAATCATTTTTCAGATGTGATTTATTGAACATGAGTAATTTCTTTTTTCACACGTGATCAGGGGACGGCATGGTGGTGTAGTGGCTGGTGTTGCCGCCTCACATCTTCTGGATCCCGGGTTTGATCTTGAGCTTGTGTTGAGTTCTCTGTCTGTCCTCAGAGTTCTAACCTCAGGGTTTCACATGGATGTGTCCTCGGTGTGATTGTATGTGTGTGATGGACTTGTATCCCATTCAGGGTGTTCCTGCTTCTCCCCCAGATCTTCAGTGACCCTGACCAGGATAAAGCGCTACCTGAAGATGAATGGATGAACATATTAGGCTCTTATATTTCATAAAGCAGTAAGACTCTCTGCAGGGGTGGATTTAGTGATATAGGGGCCCTAGGCAAAATATAGGAGTGGGGCCCTGTTAGATTGCACTGACTGAAATAACAGTGATATGAATCATTTCAATGTTTTAACATCAATATTTAAATTTCCAGCATGCATTATTTAGCATTAATAATTAAAAATATATATAATTTGCATTTTTAGGGGCCCTTGGGTTCCTGTCCCTGACTCTCTGTAATGAGCTCTGGCACCTTGACCAGTTTTTGCACTGACGATAGTCTAACATACACAAAACTGTATTATTTTAAAACTCTGTGCTTCTTATTAAATTCAGCTTGTTGTAGTGTTCTGGATTTTATTAAATTTACCACACCATTTTATATATATATATATATATATATATATATATATATATATATATATATATATATATATTTCCTGGGTCTGACACACAGTATTGGTCAGACGCAGCCATTTTTTTTTTCCTTAATAAGTGTGACGCATTCAAAATTCAGCCAGGTGGAGTACAGGAGGCACCTGACAGATGACATTTTATGTAAACATAAGACTGGGACGTGTCTTAATATCTTCCTGTATATAATAAGAGCCTGGGTAGGCATCCTTTTTTCTATTTCAGACACAGCTCTATATACTTCCCTCTTAAAGCCTCTACTGGTGTTGCAGCTTAATTCATCTGACTCGATTAATTTCAGTGTGAAACATCACTAATTCCCAGCTGTATGTATTTATAGGCTATGAAAATGATTCTGTAGGCACATCATATAATCTCAGTTCCTTTAAAACCAGCGAAGCATCATGAAGCTGGAACTCCAGATGATTAAGGATCTCTTTAGCAATTAATCTAAAAGCTTCCGGATCAGCCATCAGCACTTTTCTTCAGCAGCTAATCTGCAGAGCGTGGAGTGATTCACGAATGAATCTTTCCTGTGAAATTAATCAGTTCTCACATGAACAAATCCTGGCTGTTACTGTACATTCACTGGGCCTGATTTATCAGTTTTGCGGTAAAGTTGGCTGTAAATGTTTTCATACATCAGGCTAAACTTAAAAATTCCTGCCATTTATCCATAAAACTATGCACAGTACACACTTTCCATACATGTTAATAATGCATTAAAAAAAAATTCTATGAAATAATAACTTTTGGGAAAAAAGGTGTCTGAAGGTCACAACAAAACAAAACAAAACACGCCCTGAGTAAAAATTATTGTTCTGATATGCAAATTAGCACATATTTAATCATCTGGTGACCTAATTTACATATTATAATACATTTAAATGAGACATAAAAATCTTTTTTCTAGCTTTTATTGTGATATGAGTAAAGGTAAAATCATTTCTTGGGTGTGACACCTGGCCTAAAGACATTAAAAAAAACCATTAGGTGTGTTATCATAATGAAACAAAACAAAAGAGTATTAACTGTTTTTAAATTTGTTTTTGTGATATGCACATTTGCTCATATTTAATCAAGTCAAATTAAGTCATGTTAATAACCAATGACCTAATTTGCATATCATGAAACATAACAAAATATGCAAATTAATCTTTAATTTTTAATAAATGTATATTTAGGCATCTGGTGACCTAATCTGCATATTGTAATACATTTAAATTAGAATTCTGCAACCAAAATATTGCATTGGTATCATTCCAGCGGTCAGCTTTTATTGTGATATTGTGAGGAAAGGGTATATGAATAATTTGCATTTTATGAAAGAAAAATAAGAGCATTCTGAGGAACATTTGTGCATATTTATTAATCAGTGAACTATTTTGCATATTACAGCCTCATACATTTTAGAAAGAAATTTGTAATCTGAAACTTTTGTGTTGATGTATCATTAGCTTTTATTCTGATATGAGTGAAAAAAAAAACTTTTAGTTTTTTGAAAATTCTGAAGACATTTAAAAAAAAAAATGCTTATGTGTACATTTGTGACGGGCGCGCGCCTCGGGGGCGTGTCCTTGACGCGCTGACGTCAGCGCTGCCAGCACACCAGGAAGTGGGGTTAAAATTTCTCTACACAAATTAGCAGAGAGAGAGAGAGAGAGAGAGAGAGAGAGAGGAAACGCGGAATAGTTTGGATTTTTTTAAATTTATTTTACGTTATTTGTTTTCTACCGAGACTCCACGGAAGGAAGCGGAGACTCCTTACTTTATCATTCTGCACGTTTCTGAGGAAGGTCTGATTCTGAAAGGTATGAAATGAATGCAGAAGAGCTTGACTTTCCCTTCAATAACATGACTTACAAGGTCCGGTTCATTAGATTAGATTGGATTAGCATGCAGGTGGCTAAGGAAGAGACCCACAGACACACACACACACACACACACACACACAGAGAGAGAGAGAGAGAGAGAGAGCTGCTGTAATTCTGTAATGTGATATCAGTCTCAGCTGTAGGTTTGTGGAGTATCAGGAGAGATGATGATGGGGGGAGGAAGGGGGGGGGCGATATAATCATATGATGCAGGTATCGTGATGCATGACGTCACTGTAGGCCTTTCTAACAACCTCGCAGTTATTGTCGGTATTTGTAGATAAAATGATAAAGCAATAAGCTCTAGGCTGTAAGATAATGCCATAAGGTGTCAGTACACCCTGCTGAAAAATCCAGCTTGGTCAAAACGCAGGCCAAGCTAGTCGAACTGGTAGTCTGAGCTAGTCAAACTGGTAGACCATCTTTACCAACTTGTAATGGCACAGTGGGTAGCCTCACAGCTCCAGAGTCCTGATCCTGATCCTGATCTCGGGTTACTGTCTGTGTTGAGGTTCTACACATGTTCTCCACTTGTCTCCACATGTGGGTTCCTCAGGCTTCCTTGCAAAAACATGCTGGCGAAGTAGGTGTGCACGGCGTCCTGTGATGGACTGACGTCCCCTCCAAAGTGTATTCCCGAATCACGCTTATTGTTTCTCGGGATAGGCTTCGGATTCACCGCGACCCTGACCAGGATAAAGCGCTTACTGGAACTGAGTGAATGAGTGATGATCATGAAACATGCATTGCTCAGTTTATTCATATAATACGTATTTACCAGCTGATGAAGATGGTCTACCATTTTGACCAGTTCGATGAGTGTTTTGGCAGACCAAGCTGGATTTTTCAGCAGAATGTCTTATATCAGTGCAGCCACATGTAGTGATCTCCGGGGTCCAAGCACCCTTTGCAAATATTGCCCAAAGTATCCAGTTCCTCCCAAAAACAACAAAACAATAGACAGACCACAGATGAACCCACTGATCAAGTATCGCAATTGTAGCGCAAGTGGTAGATGGATATGCCAGCTGAAAGCTGATTGGCTAATGGCGGCCATGCTTGTTCGGTTATCCAGAAATACAATAGCAAATTAGCACCACAATGTATGGTCCATGTGTGGTGCGTCAATTCGTTCATTCATTTCAAAAGGAAAAAAGAACTTCATACAAATGAGATGTTCAAAAGGTTTTTGCTTTAAAACGATAAATATTACAAAAGGTCTTGTAATTCATAATTCGAGATTCATTTTGGGGCTAAAAATAATGAATGCTCTTGAATTCATTGACCTGAATGTGTATCAGCGACTACTGGCTAGCAAGAAGAGGGTATCAGCGTTAATGCCTGATGTGCTGCTAATATGGATCACTACATGCTTTTAATAAAAAATTTTAAAAAATAGCAATAGGATGATGGTAAAGGAGGACGACATGGCGACTAAAGAAATCAGCAGGATTTTGCACATGTTGCAATTTAAGAATATTTTAATCATCCAAAATGTGATTCCGCACCTGTTGATCTGATTTTTATTAGATCTTTTATGAAAACAGAATAAGGCTCCAGAGGACACATCTTAACCAGAGAATCTTGTACTTGCAGGTCATATGGGTTTACGCTGAAATGTACTGCAGTGTTGTCGTGTTTTGTGTTTTTTGTTTCATATTTGGATTCATGAATATTTGATTTCTAGACTTTGTGTGGTGAAACTAGTACAAACAATTAAATGTGGGTCAATACATACATTTATTTTTTTAAATTAATTTAATGAAAAAAAACTATTTTAGTGTGTGCCAGGAAAAACAAAACTAAACAAAGAAAAACTTGTTTTCCTTGTTTTCCTATTTTCATTTCAAACGAATGAATGCAATGCACAGTACGCAGACCAAATTTCAGGTAAGTCAGGTTTGCGTATCCTGTGAAATAGTTATTTGAATTTAACCCCGCCCCTTTGCCCTACATATGCCATTCAAGTTTTATGCGAATTCATGCGACCAATGCTGAGTTACAGCTGTCTGAGTAAACCAAACTCCACCCTGCAAAGATCGATCGGCATGTGGCGGCCATGTTGTTTAAGATTATTACTGAGGTTCAGACTCCTGTGTGTATTTTGACCTTTGGTGCTTGGACCCCTAATGTTGCATATCATGTACCCTGTTGTGATTAAACCGATAAATCCAAACGGAAAAGTCTGATTTATTTCAAACCTTTTGCGCTGAGAAATCACACAGACTCACACACTTTTTCAGAGAAGCTCTTCTCTTCTTTCGGAACTTTTCTTTTCTGCTTTTCTTGCTCTCTGTGACCCATGTTCTTTGTTGCTCTGACAAACATTTGTGAAGAAGATCCTGGTTGATGGTGTTTGTTCACTGGCCTTTACACAGCCACTCCTATACTCTAAATTGTAGTTTGCTTTCTGGTATAACCACTTTTTTTTTTTTTCCCCCCCCCGTAGGCCGGGCTTGTGCAGTGTAGCTTGTGTCAGGTGAAGAGGTGTCATTTTAATTATTCTACTTTGCACATGGCTAATATATTTTGGAATATTGAGTTCTGGACTCTGGTTGGTCAGAAGGTGTTGAATAATTTTCTATAACAGCAGCTCTGACTGTAGTGCAGCTGCAAATCACTGGTTTATTTTAATGCGCTCGTTCTGATACAGTAACAGCTCATTCACTGGGGTTTGCATCGCATATGCTCCATTTTAACACGTATGGCAAACAGACAAACGTGTGTTATCATTGATACGGTGAGGTTTTCTGTAAGGAGATGTTTATTTAACATTTATGGAAGGAGTCTTCACATCAGTCAGAGGTAAATCTGTATCTTTAAGTTGTCAGGACAGAGGAGATTATGCTTTGTGGTTTCGTAATGAGCTGTGTATTTTTTTTTTCTTTGCCTTATTAACTAAAAAAGAGAGGAAAAACTCCTTTTGCGGACGTTCCACTTCATTAAACGTAACTATAATCAGATAAAAAGTATGATGTGTTGTTCTTTAATTAATAATTGCTGTGCTGTTAATAATCAACTTCGGGATAGTAACAGGAACTCTGCCTCATCACACCGCAGACGTCACTGATTATTTTCCTGTAATGTCATTGAATCCGTCTCGCTTGTTGCTTGAGCTAAACGTTTTGTGTGTGTGTGTGTGTGTGTGTGTGTGTGTGTGGATGTTCTGCAGAACCCACTGCATGTCTGAATATTAAAATTTTATTTCTGTCATTCCCATTTTGGCATCGGGCTAACAGCTGGGTTCGCAAGTTGGTGGTGGGAGACGGGACAAAAAGCTCCCTTTGTCTTGAACAGAAAAGCTGTTCTGTACTATAAATGCAAGTAGTTGAGGGCGAAAGTTTGTACACCCTTAGTATGTCTGTGTGTTCAGTGTCATGGCTGTTCCTTCATTATGACGAGCAAGAAAAATGATCAAATAATGTATGTTGTGATATTAATAATAATAAAAAAGAGAAGTTTGCATCTTTCTGAATGTGTGTGTGTGTGTGTGTGTGTGTGTGTGTATATATATATATATATATATGCATGCTCGAATACCTTTGCCTTTGGTTTGCCTTTAACCCCCTCCACCTGCTTCGGTATCAGCTTTTAGATCTTCTCAGATATTTTATAGAAAATTGACATTTATCATAAGCAAATATATATTTCAAGCATCAAACATCTCGTATTAATCAGATGATTATAGCTGAATTAATTATAGCTAACTGTGTGATTGCAGATGGACCCGACGCTCGCTGAAATGGGGAATCACCTCTCTGACGCCATGAAGATTTTGGAGAGTGGCCAGCTGTAAGACTTTTTTCTTTTTCCTCTGTGCAGAAGTTACTCGTTCTTTTAAAATAAAAGTATAGTATCGGATAATTAAGCTAACGTCAGCTAGTTACCCCATCCCGAAAAAAAGACTGAATTGAAGTTATGCAATCAGAACCATTTAAATAACGGCAGCGCAAATCCTCTTAGCAGCAAACTTCATGCAATGTTAATGTTAGCTACCACATCAACGGCTAGCTAACGTAGCTAGCTAAGGTACGGGACTACGTAATTTTTGGAAGTGAATTAGCCAGGTCAAAACAATGAAAACTGAATTCCAGCAAAGCTAGAACGAGCTACATTTTTTAGATTTTTTAGCAGGTTGGTTTGGTTTTATCTTTCAAAACATTATTTTTAGGAATTAGACAAAATCTTTCTGACTTTGGACATAAGGGTGGGCAAAATGACTAAAAATACCATATCACAATTCTCAAAGGCATTTCTACGATACACAATATGTTTCACAATATATAATTTTGCTAACAAACTGCCATCAATACTTTATTATTGCATTAAAAACGTACTACTGATAAATGTTTTTTTAATTAATAACCTAATTTATAATAAATTTGTTTCTCTTTATGTCTAATAAATAGCATTTTTTTATTTATAAAAACTAAATGAAAAATGTAACACTTTAAAAGAGAAAGAAACACTTAAAATTTTACAGTTTTATAGATTAAATACAATGTTTTAACACCAGCTCCTTCCAGTCAGTGTTTAATCGTTAGAACTTTCTGGAAAGCCGAGTTCTAAGTCTATAAACATGCAAAATTTAGCTCATAGTGATTTATAAGCATGGTCAAGGGGTGACTTTTATCCATTTAACTTGATTTGTTATGTAAAGCCAGTTATTCAAACAAGTCAAAGCTTATTATGTTTACACAGTGTACCTGTCCGGGAACAGTGTCGCCAATTTGGCGGTCAGCTTCCATCCTTTCACAGATAATAAATTACTCTATCTCCATTTTTTGCTCACAGGAGAATTATCTGGCTGCGCTGTGCGCTTGCTGATTTCAGATTGAGATTTTTCTCAGCCATGTAATAGACCGAGGCCATGGCTTAAAAAAATGTTAAAAGTTATCTGTACTAGTAAAAATCGCCTATTGCACCTTTAAAAAAAAAGCTACAATGATCCACGTTATTTCAGAAAAGCACATTGTGTCATAATTTATCACGAGATCAATATTGTATCATCATATCACCCATATTTGGAGGTAATTACTGGTAAATAAATATCACGAACCACTGTTTTCATTATCATTAAAGACCAAATGTATAAGAAAGTATTAAAATAGAGATTTGCTTTAGTTGAATCTTGCGTTTGTCACACATCAACACGAGTAGTATTTTATTATCATTACATTATTAGGAGTTAAAAAAATGACAATACAAAATCCTGTTTTTTGTTTAACCTTGAATAAAAGCTGTTTCTGTGTGATGTGTTTGTGTTTAGCAGACAGACGGAGCAGGACGCAGAGGGACGGCGACTCAGCTGGAGAGACATTCCAGGACCTTTACAGGGAGAGTAAGTCCTCCCGAGCCACGAATGCTTAAGCGTCAGTCTTCAGCATTCGTTCTGTCTGTTAATGTTGATGATGCACGTTCCTGTCTGTTCTCTCGCGGAATAAATGGCTGCAGTTTGGTTGCAGGTCGTTGGGTTTGTCCTTGCTCGGTCTGATTTTCTCGTGTCTCGTTTTAGCGGACAGAATTTTGTGACGATACTGCAGCTCGTTCAAAACCTCATGCATGATGACGAGGACAAACAGGGACACCGGTAAGCTTCTGCGTCCTTCAGCAGCGACATAAAAGATGATGCATTAATGCATCAAACAAGCACACACACACACACTCTGTCTGTGTCTCTGCTTCATACACACACACGCACACACACACACAATCCATCTCTGTCCCTGTTCCATCCACACACACACACTCCATCTGTGTCTCTGCTCCATCCACACACAGTCCATCTCTGTCCCCGCTCCACCCACCAACACACAGACACACACACATAATCCATCTCTGTCCCTGCTCCATCCACACACACACACACACACACACACACTCCATCGGTGTCTCTGCTCCATCGACACACACTCCATCTCTGTCCCTGCTCCATCCACACACACACACACACACTCCATCTGTGTCTCTGCTCCATCGACACACACCTCAATCTCTGTCTCTGCTCCATTCACACACACACACTCCATCTGTGTCTCTGCTCCATCCACACACAGTCCATCTCTGTCCCCGTTCCATCCACCCACCCACACACACACACACACTCCATCAGTGTCTCTGCTCCATCCACACACACACCTCAATCCCTGTCTCTGCTCCATTCACACACACTCCATCTCTGTTCCTGCTCCATCCACACACACACACAATCCATCTGTGTCTCTGCTCCATCCACACACAGTCCATCTCTGTCTCTGCTCCATCCACACACAGTCCATCTCTGTCCCCGCTCCATCCACCCCCCACACACACACTCACTCCATCTCTGTCTCTGCTCCATCCACACATACTCCATCTCTGTCTCTGCTCCATCCACACACACACACTCCATCTCTGTCTCTGCTCCATCCACACACACACACTCC
>CM075015.1:2616634-2640962 GCA_037576675.1 Pangasius sanitwongsei | reverse complement strand
CAGAAACACTGCAAACAGAAACACTGCAAACAATACAAGCAGATACACTGCAAACAGAAACACTGCAAACACTGCAAACAGAAACACTGCAAACAATACAAGCAGAAACACTGCAAACAGAAACACTGCAAACAAACACTGCAAACCCAAACGCTGCAAACCCAAACGCTGCAAACCCAGACGCTGCAAACCCAGACGCTGCAGACGCTGCAAACACTGCAAACCCAAACACTGCAAACGCTGCAAACAGAAACGCTGCAAACCCAATGACTGCAACACTGCAAACACGAACACAAACAGTACAAAAAGAAACTGACTCAGTAAATAAAAGACCAGTCTAACATTACTACTACTTTTTCTACTGCTATTACTATTCTTGCTACTGCTATTATTACTGCTGTTGCTACGCTTACTAATAATACTACTAATACTTCTGCTACTGCTGTTACTACTACTAATAATAACAATATCAATAATAATACTAGTACTACTAATGATGCAACTATTACTGTTACTAATACTAATACTGTCAGTGCTGCTGCTGCTTCTACTATTATTAATAATACTAGTACTTCTACTGATGCAACTATTACTGTTACTAAAACTAATACTACTACTGCAATAATAGTATATGGTTGATACAATGATCCTGATACTACTGCTATTAATACTACTGCTGCTACTATTAATACTACTACTATTACTACTATTGCTGCTACTACTACTGCTATTAATGCTATTATTGCTATTACTACAAATACGATTACTACTGCTACTACTATTACTGCTATTTCTGATGCTGCTAATACCATAACTACTATTAGTAATACCACTGTCACTGCTACTATTATTATTTCTAACACTATCACTATTACTGCTGCTAGTACTATTACTACACCTTTTAATATTAGTACTGTTACTACACCTTTTACTGTTAGTACTGTTACAACAACTACTATACCACTGCTATAGCTATTGCTACTAATAATACCAGTACTATTATTGCTACTTCCAATACTAATACTACTACTATTAATGCTGCTATTACTGTTACTACTAATACTGATGCTGCTAATGCTACAACTACTATTGCTAGTATTACTACCACCGCTGCTACTCCTATTCCTAACAATACTACTGATATTAGTACTGTTACATGGAACTTTTCTTTTATTTTACAGCCGTTGATGGTTAATAAATAACTACGCTGGCTGAGAAGATGTGTGTGCTTAGATAAAGGGAGAAATTAATATAAAATGTTTCATAAGTGAGACTGTTTAAAGGAAGAATATTATTTCCTTCCTTTGATTTTTTTTTTTTTTTTTTTTGGCTGATATTTGATTAAATTCAATAAACAGATTTGTATCTTTTTATTTTTTTTATAGCTGGGTCTGCCTCTGTCCAGCGTCTGCACCGTGCCATGCAACACCATGTTCGGCTCTCAGCACCAAATGGTCAGAGTCTGTGTTTTCTCCAGCATGGATTTTCTCTTGCATATTTTTTTTTTCTGTTATATTTGCATTTTTACATGTTTTGTTCACACAGGACGTGGCCTTGCTGGACAAGCTCATCAAAGAGGACGTTGAGGCTGGGAAGCTTCCTCTGCTTTTAGTAGCAAACGCTGGTCAGTTGTGTTTGATGTTCAAGTCTATAATTTGTACGTAACATGGACTGAGCCTTTAATAGTATATTAGAATAATTTAGTGTAAGCAGTGGTTAAAGTATAAGCCAGAAGAGTGAGAAGAGTTGCTTGTTATTAACCAGTCAAAGATTTGAATACATTTTTACGCCCCAATTCCCGGCTATGTACACAAAGTTTTAATCATTCTGCATATTTTCCAGGTTATTTGTACAAGTAAGACATTTTTTTTTAATTGTCTATTGCACCCTTAACTGTATCTGCATTCATCACTGTAGAACTAGTACTAGCAACATGTCTAGCAGCAACATCTCAATATGTTAGCTTAGCTAGCAACCGTAATCAAATAAGTGCAGTTTAAATAACATGACATTTTTATCGACTGTGATTAAATGCCCTAAAATCAGTAACTTAAAAAGTAACTTAATCTCATGCTGTGATTTTGCTATGCAGGAAAAACCCATATGAGCCAGTTAGCTGATTACAGCAACATATGGATGGGATTAAAACGTTGATAATAGATTGATAATAGTACTATTAATCCAAAGAGGTGTTTTTTTTTCTTTTGACTGGGGTTATTGAAATTCTAACGTAACACCTTGTATGATAGATATGTTAAAAGTAAAGGAGAAAATTTGACTACAAGAGCAGGAAAAAAAAATATCTCTCTCCTGCCTTTCCTTATCAGCTTAAGGATTGCGAAACAGCTCACCTTTTCTTTCATGACCTTCAGGAGCTTGCAGAGACACAGCCTGTCCCTTCCTGCTTTCTTTTTATTCGCAAAATGACCAAGCCTGGTTTCTGTTAGCCACAGGCTTAAAGAAAGTATATTTATCTGTTTATAGTTGCATCTAATGTTGTGTCATGAGGGTGTCGAAAAAAAGTAAAGTTACAGCTTTACCGCAGATTGTTACAAAGCACTGACACTGGAGACTCCTTCCAAATACTGTCAGAGTATTGCTACTAATAATACAAATACTACTGTTACCACTGTTACCACTTCTAATACTAATACTACTCCTGATACCGCTACTACTACTACTACTGATACTATTAATACTGCTATTACTACTTCTACAACTACAACTACTATTAATAATACCACTACTACTGCTACTATTACTATTTCTAACACTACCACTATTACTGCTGCTACTACAACAACTACTAATAATACCAGTAATATTATTACTACTTCTAATACTAATACGGCTCCTGAAATTATTACTACTACTATTACTATTACTACTACTACTGCTACTCCTATTATTCCTAACACTACTACTAATGTCTACAACTACTATTACTAATATTACTACTACTGCTACTCCTACTATTCCTAACACTGCTACTAATGCCTACAACTACTATTACTAATATTACTACTACTGCTACTCCTATTATTCCTAACACTACTACTAATGACTACAACTACTATTACTAATATTACTACTACTGCTACTCCTACTATTTCTAACACTACTACTAATGCCTACAACTACTATTACTAATATTACTACTACTGCTACTCCTATTATTCCTAACACTACTACTAATGCCTACAACTACTATTACTAATATTACTACTACTGCTACTCCTATTATTCCTAACACTACTACTATTACTGCTACTAGTATAATTACTACAACTACTATTACTACTGCTTGCAGAGATATGGCAAACTTCCAAATACTGTCACTGCTGCTGTTATAGAAAATAAATCAACATCAATCATCTGACCAACCAGATTTGAGAATTCAGCAGGGCTGTGGTATAATCAAAGTTACTGAAACAGATGTGGAGTAATGTAAATGGTATAACATTTATTATTTGTGTTGTTTTTTTTTTTCAGGGACTCCTGGTGCGGGTCATACAGACAAACTGAGTCGTCTGAAAGAGTTGTGTGCTCAGTACAGCGTGTGGCTCCATGTGGAGGGGTGTGTATCAGCGAATCTGAATGATAAACATGTCCACAGTGTTGTAGGTGGTTCATTTTTACATCGGTGTGTGTCGTTTATTTCTCACAGAACAGTAATAACTGTTTCACTGCCTCTCTTTAATCACTTGCTAGTGTTGAAGTAAAAGTAAGTTACTCTGAAATTAAAAGGGAAGTGATGTTTAGTGTCTTTATTGTACTTTTTTTTGTTAATATACTGATGACCGTTTCTCTTCCATCTGTAATTTTTAGTGTCAACCTGGCAACCCTGGTGCTTGGTAACGTCTCGTCTGCAGTCACGGTATGCTGCAAAATGTTTTCTTTCTTTTTTAATCCTAAAAAACATTTTTTACACACTGATTAAACAATCGTTGGAGCTTTTCCTTGCTGCTGCTGCTGCTGCTGATGATGATGATGATGATGGGGTGTGTGTGTGTGTGTGTTTATGTTTATGCATGTGTGTCTATGTATCCGGTTGTGTGTGTATGCCTGTGTGCTTGTGTGTGTCTGTTCATGTATGTCTGTGTATCTGGTTGTGTGTGTATGCCTGTGTGCTTGTGTCTGTGTCTATTCATGTATGTCTGTGTATCTGGTTGTGTGTGTATGCCTGTGTGTGCTTGTGTCTGTGTGTCCATGTGTTTGTGTGTGTGTGCGTGTCTGTGTGTGTCTGTGCCCATGCGTGTGTCTGGGTGTGTGCCTGTATGTCTATGTATTTGCATCCGTTCGTCTTTATCTGTCTTTGCCGTGTGTTTGTTTGTCTGTGTGTCTGTGTGTTTGTGTGTGTGCACGTGTGTCTGTGTGTGTGTGTGCGTGCATGTGTGTCTATGCCTACATGTGCCTGTGTGTCTATGCCTGTGTATGTGTGTATATGTCTGTGTGTGTCTATGCCTACATGTGCCTGTGTGTGTGTGTGTGTGTGTGTGTGTGTGTTCAGGCGGCCACTAAGAGTGACAGTATGACGTTGACTCCTGGCCCGTGGCTCGGACTGCCGGCTGTTCCTGCTGCGACTCTTTACAGACACGAGGATCCTGCACTGGTGAGTGTGCACTCTTTTAGTCTAATGTGGGCGGGGCTAATCTTGAATAAACTTTGCATAAGAATTCCTCTCACCAATCACAAGTCTCCCACAGAGCGCCATCCCTCCCACAAAAGAATACTAACGTGTAAAATCGAACTAAGAGATGTATTCAGAGTTGAGTTACGCACATGCAGTGAGGCTTTAATGCCGAAATTGCTCAAACTGCTATTCAGACCACAGACATAACTATGAACTTATTCAGAAAGTTACTTGAGAGTAATACACACAGGGTGGAGTTTGCTGAAAACAGAGGCAAAGTCTGTCTCGGTCGAAATCTCGGTTAAATCTGATTCTGACTCGGACCTCATGACTCGAATGAGCCACGTTCTAAAATCTAGTGGAAAGCCTTCTCAGAAGAGTAGAGGTTATTATAACAGCAAAGGGGGAATTAATCTGGAATGGGATGTGCAACAAACACATATGGTTCTGATGGTCAGGTGTGCACAAACTTTTGGCCATATGGTGTAGAGTGTACACTCAAACACACTCTGCTTCCACTCAAGAAGAGTCTGGCAGCCTCTGAGGTGTGAACTACATGCAGGTGGTTTGCATCATTTAAATGCAACGCCCAGAAAATCAGCTTAACCTGTGTGCGTAACCCGAGTCTGAATACGGGGAACTTTCCCCACGCTAATATTACTG
This sequence comes from Pangasius sanitwongsei, assembly GCA_037576675.1. Classification (NCBI taxonomy): domain Eukaryota; kingdom Metazoa; phylum Chordata; class Actinopteri; order Siluriformes; family Pangasiidae; genus Pangasius; species Pangasius sanitwongsei. The sequence continues at coordinate 2,635,666 of CM075015.1, read as the reverse complement.
TGAATGAATGAAAGCTAGCTAGTGATAAACTAGTCTAATTTCTCTCTCTCTCACTCTCTCTTTCTCTCTCCCTTTCTCTCTCTCTGTTTGTGTGTCTCTCTCTTTCTCACACTGTCTCTTTCTCTTTTTCTGTCTTTCTCTCTTCTTTTTTTCTTACTCTTTCTCACTTGCTTGTTCTGCCTTTATGTGTCTCTCCTTCTCTGTCACGGTCTCTTTCTCTTTTTCTCCGTTTCTCACTTTTTCTTACTCTCACTCTCGCTCACTCTCTGTCTCCTTTCTCTCTTTCTCCCTCTGTGTTTCTCTGTCTTTTTCCCTGTCTCTATCTGTCCCTCTCTCTTGCACTTTTTTCCCTTCCCTGTCTCTCTCTCTTTCTGTCACTCGGTCTCTCTCTCTCTCAGTCTTTAGCAGCAGGTCTCACTTCCAGTCATCCAGTGGAGAAACTTCGAGCTCTTCCTCTCTGGCTGTCGTTGCAATATCTTGGACACGATGGGATTGTAGAGAAGATCCAACATGCCTCGCAGCTTGTGAGCACGCACACACACACACACACACACACACACACAGAGTCCCAAGTGACAGGTGGTCATTCTTATTCTACAGCAGCTGCAGTTCTAGTAACAGACCTGTGACACTTGACTTAGGGCTTTTTTCAATTTTATGCAAATTAGTTAAGACAGTAAGCAACAGCTTTAATGATTGGCTGATCAGCTGGCCAATCACCTGACACCACAACATGGAAAAAAAGTCAATAAACGCTGTTTCAGCTGTTTCCGTCTCATTGCAGCAGCCAGGAGACAGATTTTCTGCTTGTTAAAGGAAGCCTGGGAAAATTCTCGAGTCTCTGTTTAGATTAGGATTGTTTCTAGAGGAAGAGAAGACATATAAAAATGTAAAAAGAGTTTTGCATTGTATTGTGTTTCTGCAGAGTCAGCAGCTTCTGGCACAGCTGAAGACACTGGCCTCCATAAAGACATCGGTAAGTGAAAACACTTTTATAGCATCGTTTAGCATTTTGGCAAAGCCTCTGTGAGATTTACTGCGTCATACACGCTACATTTACCACCAGATTTCCAAATTGGCACGATGACAACATTACAGATGTTAAAATTGTTAAATTACTGACTATTAACCTCATTAAAATGAGTAATTATTAACTATTGACAGGATTATTGGCTACTGACAATTGAAAATTGAATTACTTTTTGCCAGATTTATTGACCATCGTTCAATATTTTATTGTCGTCATTACGTTATTCTCTATTGGCGATAAATTTTTAACCATATCTTAAAAGACACCCGTTTAAACCGTTGTGTGTGTGTAGCATTTCGGAGCGACCTGTAAGAAATATCCTTAAAAACTCAGACTTGATTAAAACGGAGCCCTTTCTTCCTGTCACCACCATCAGGATGTCCTTGACAGTGAGATCTCTCTCCTGGAGGCTTTGAGTATGGTAAAGAGCTGTGTGTGTGCGCGTGTGTGTGTGTGTGTGTAGGGGTGGGATGGTATGATGACTGTTTTTTTTTTTTTTTTGCTTCAGGACATCACAGCTTCCTATTTTCTAAGACAATGATATTAAATTACTGCAGTGTTATGTAAGGAATAAAACACTTGGGGGTGTGCTGTTCTAGGAAAATAATCAACAATACGTGAGTGAGCCAGTGCTGCCACCGTGAAGTTGATTATTTTCCCATAACAGCATGCCTCGAGGTGTTGTATTCCTCTTAAAGCACAGCGATTTGCAAACACTTACAATTTTTATTAATTTTAATAACAATGATACAATGTACTTTTTGTCCATTTATAGTAACAGTTGATGCTTTGGAGGCTAGTTCATACTATCACGTGTTATGGCAGATGTAAACAGTAAACACTTTAAATATACGTACACGCGTGTGGTGAATTTTAACTAAAGTGTATATACACACTGCTAGTTATCCAGTAACTAATTAAAGTTTATTTAATTTCATTCAGTACCATCACACCCCTGATGCAGAGTGTGTGGAGAGTGTATGGAGAGTGTGAATTGTGTGTGTGTGTGTGTGTGTGTGTCAGAGCTCTTCAGTAGTGTGTGTTAGTGAGAATCGGGTGCCTTGGTTCCAGGGGGCTGTGTCTCATTCGCGGGTGCCGCCTCTCTCCGCGGCCTCACTGAGGGACGTGCTGGGCTCTCTCATACTCTCTATTGTAGGTGGGATTCACCCTCGTTCCCTTTGCTCCCTCTCTCCCTCCGCTCGCTGTGTTTCCCCTCCACCGCTCACTCCCTCACCATGTCCACCGCTTCTTACGGCATGTGCACAAAACATCCTGGAATTAAAAAAAAAAAAAAAATCAAAGTTCACCTCATGGAGCTCAGATGACCCGCAGGTCATCAGCGCTGGACCTGTGTTTGGGAAATTCAGACAGTTTCGGCACGTAGAATTCACATATGATGTTCTAGTGTCCAAATTTTATTTATTTCTGTGGAAAAGAAACGTTTAAATACTGTTGATAAGAGCCAAGGCTGAATGTTTCAAATGCAGTTTAAGTGGGTTGTAATTCATTGTGTTAAATGAATAGATTGTAATAATGTTATAGTTGGGCTCTTTATTTATTTCACATTTTAGATTCAGCGCACCTTAAAGGCCGAATTTATCACTGACTCACCGACTCATTCCCTGACTCACTCACTGACTCACTCACAGGCTCACTCACTGACTCACACACAGACTCACTCACTGACTCACACACAGGCTCACTCACTGACTCACACACAGACTCACTCACTGACTCACACACAGACTCACTCACTGACTCACACAGGCTCACTCACTGACTCACTCACTGACTCACTCACAGGCTCACACACAGACTCACACACAGGCTCACTCACTGACTCACACACAGGCTCACTCACTGACTCACACACAGACTGACTCACACACAGACTCACTCACTGACTCACTCACAGGCTCACACACAGACTCACTCACAGGCTCACTCACTGACTCACACACAGACTCACTCATTCCCTGACTCACTCACTGACTCACTCACAGGCTCACTCACTGACTCACACACAGGCTCACTCACTGACTCACACACAGGCTCACTCACTGACTCACACACAGACTCACTCACTGACTCACTCACAGGCTCACTCACTGACTCACACACAGACTCACTCATTCCCTGACTCACTCACTGACTCACTCACGGGCTCACTCACTGACTCACACACAGACTCACTCACTGACTCATTCACTGACTCATTCTCCGACTCACTCACTGACTCACACACACACTCTCACTCAGTAACTCACACACTCTCACTCACTCTGTAACGCGCTGACTGACTCACTCACTCGCTGATTCACTCATTCACTGTAAATCACTTACACGCTCTCACTCACTCATTCACTCACTCGTTTGCTCAGTCTCTATCACTCATTCTCTCACACTAACTCGCTCCTTCACTCACTCTTGCTCACTCTTATTCACTCATTCTCTCATACTCGCACTGTATCACACACACATAGTGGTTCTCTATCTCTCAGTCTCTCTCACTTACTGATGTTTTACAAACTGAGACCCTTCACAAGGTGTCGCCAAGTAACTTTCAGTCACACTCACTCTCCCTCATTCTCCCTCACTCTCACACACTCACTCTCTCATTCTTTCTCTCTGTCACACTCTCACTCACTGACGTTTTACAAACTGAGACTTTCCCCAAGGTGGCGCTAAGTAACAGTAGTGTTAGTCCTTGTGTGAAGAGAAATCTCGATCTTCTGGGCTGTGCTTTGCATGGTTCCCAAATTGCAGAATTCCCAAATAAAGCAGGAGCGTGTGTGTTGGGGATGGTGCTGTGAAAGTGAGGAAGTGACTACGGTTCCAGCATCACATGGACATTCCAACAGCGATGTGATGTGATGCATGACATCAGGTCAAAGGTCATGCAGTTCAATTTCACCTCAGTTTAACAACTAACCTAAATCTCTCCATGACATCACATCTAAATGGCTGAGACTCCAAACCTAAAGTGTGTGTTCACAAACGGGTCACGTGGTGCTGCTTAGTGCATGACATCAAGCCCTCCGGCTGTGTCTCATTCTCATATTTAAGTGTCGCAAAGGTACGTTAGATGCCCTCTCTCTCTCTCTCTCTCTCTCTCTCTCTTTTTCTGTGTCTCTCTGTCTCTGTTTTCTCCTTTTTCGCCTTGTTCCATTTCTCTTTCTCTTTGTTTCCCCGTTTCTGTCTACTTCCTGTTTGCACTTTCTTTTTCTTTCTCCTGTATCTGTCTTCCCTGCTCTCTCTCTTTCTCTCTCTCTCTCTCTCTCTCTCTCTCGTGCTCTCTCTGTCGTTTGCAGGTCGAGGATGAGCTCAGTTCTCCAGTGGTCGTGTTCAGGTTCTCTCACGATACAAGTTCAGGTGATTTGTTTTTCCTATTTTGTCATTTATTTATTATTTAATGAACAGTATTGAATGCAGACAGGAGTAATGCCATCAGCTCCAGAATTATTGGCACCCTTGGTAAATACTGTGTGGAAATATTTTTTCTCATTTTCAGTGGGAGATTAAGATAATAAATCACAGAGACAGTTTTCCAGAACCTCATCTTTATTAAGGGTGCCAATAAATCTGGACCTGTCTGTTCATAAAGAACCCGTGACAAATGAGCGTGTACATGATGGATGGACTTGGCGTGAGGTGTTTTCTCTTAAAATATGCTGTTAAATATGCTATTAGAGCCAGAAGTGTAGATCAGGGTTGCCAAGTGTGTGTCACAAAAGCAGCCCAAAAATCAGCCAAATACTGAAACGCAAAGTTTGTTGCTTCTTCCAAAAACTATACACTGATTTAAAAATCCAACAGCGTAGTTATTCTTGCCAGATTTACTGTAATTTACTGTAAATAACATGATACAAAGCATTTTTAGCAAAGATGTTTTGTTGTTTTCTTAAATAGGTTTATTACGAAGGTCCTAAAATGGCCTCATCTTATTACATGTATTGTAATAAATAACTCAGAGAGCGTAAACACAAATTATACCTTAACAACATCAAGCACAGCGTAGTAGTGATGGGAATTCTGGTTCTTTTCAGGGAGTCAGATCATTTGACTCAGCTCACCAAAAGGAGTCAACTCCCAAATGACTCCCAAATGACTCCTTACCTTTTTTTTTTTTTTTTTTTTTTTCCTGAACGGGACAAAGCTTGCGTTTTTATGACCAGTGATTGTTCTTCTTTGCCTAACTACTGTTTAATGAAATCTTATTCTACGTGCTTAACAAAATAACATTAGAAGAGTAAATTAAATACCAAAATCTGAATTTGAATGAATTGAAATTGAATTAAGGTTCAGTTTTGTACTGAAATTGAATTTTGTGGCTGACAGAAGTGGAAGCTGAACTGCTTTAGCCTGCATGTTACCCGGATGCTATTTTACAGCGAATCTAAACATGTGAATTGATCGAGAGACTGAATGCCTTTTAGAAATCATTGAATTCTACTTTTAATGAAAGATAAGCTCCGACACAGCAGGACCAGAAAACACGAGAAAGCAAATATGTAGCACCTTACTGTTTTTATCTTTATTAAAACAAATTTTACAAGCAGGTTGTGATTACTGTCAAGTCTTTTTGGTAACTGAAGGAATCGACTCTTTTGTTGTTGTTGTTGTTGAGCAGATTCACTGAAGAGAGTCAGATTTCACAACACTAATGGTGAGATAATAAATCGTGACCAGGACGGGGAGCTGTATTACAACACCGACAGCTTTAAATCTCATTTTATACACGCTTTTTTTTTTTTAAATCACAGTATCTCGGTTTTACTATCATGCTCATCTTTCCTCCGAGCTTCTAGTCGTCATGCTTACGTGCAGTGAAGTTGACGCAAGCATTAAAATGGCTGTGATTTCTGAGCCGTGTGTGTTTCCGTGTCCGCAGCGTCGAGCGGCGGGTCAGCGGAGGGATACAGTGGAGGAGACCGAGATGTACAGGACTCTCTAAACAGATGGGTAAGAGCAGATCTCCTGCACAAAAGCACACAAAATATACACGTTTATCGTTTTACTGATTTCTTTAGCAAGCAACAAACTATTAAAGACAGGATACAGTTCTGAAATAATAACCGTAATATCAGTTCTTCCACACCTGATTCAAAATATCTAAAATATATATATGTATATCAATCAATTACATTTATATTTATATTTTATCATCAGCTGGGCGAGCAGTTAGCGGTGCTGGTCCCTGAGTGTGGCGTTGATGTGGTCGAGCTGGAGGATGAAGGCATGTGTGTTCGCTTTAACCCTCTAATGACTGCTGCAGGTGAGAGTTTATACACACACACACACACTGTCTTCTTCCTGCATGTGAAATTCAAATTGTCTGCATTAAATTGGAGCAAGATATGACACAGCAATTTGCCGACACTAACAAGATTTATTTATTAATGGATGACTCATTAGTACTCTTTATCCGTTTATGATTACGTTTAATGCTGTAGCATGTATGTGTGGAATATAAACAGTCGTCTCCTCGCCAGCCTCTGTTTGAACGTAGACTCCTCCGTCCTGAAAAATTCAAGTTACAGCTTTACCTCTGACTGGTAAAACACGCTGACACTGGAGACTCCTTCCATGAGTGTTAAATAAACATCTCGTTACAGAAAACTTCACCACATCAGGGATTATTTACGGTTTTTAAAATCTGTTTATGTGGCGGGTCCGGCTGTACAAGTCCCTGTGAACGAGCTGTTACTGTAGAAACGATAACATGTTAGAACGAACGCCGATCGAGTGACTTGGATAGATTTTGAATAATGGATTCACCGATATTAAGACATAACTGCCTTTCTGTGTGTGTGTGTGTGTGTTCACAGCTTTGGGCACACAGCAGGCGGATGTAGCAGCTTTGGCAGACAAGTTAGCAGAGATGATCCCTGTGTTGAGCTCCACGCTGCGTTTGAGGCACGATTTCCGAGAGGAAGTTCTCCAATACGCAGTGCTGACGTACATCGAGGATTTGAGCTGGGCCGGACTCGGAGCTGTGAGGTCAGAGAGCGCAGAGAGTTCATACCAAAACTAACACTGGCTCTGTCCCAAACGCTACAGCTTATGTCTAGTCATTTACTAGAACGGCAGCCATTTTAAGAAAACGCTGTGTTCTTCTTGTATATTTACTAATATTCACTATATTATCTTAATGGCAGCCATTTTAAGAAAACACTCAGAGCAGGACTTCTGTATAGTCTTTATAGTTATTATATTCTTCAGGCAGGAAAAGCACAGTGTATATTACCCATAATGCACTGCGTACTGTATGAGCATATGTCAGATATAAATATACCATTGAAATGTGTGTAATGAAGTAAACCTTAGGTGACGTTAACTGCATTGACTCTTTCTACATCAGAGCCAGAGGTGTGTGTGTTAGTCAGTTAGCTGTTCCAGAGCCTTCTGTAGGACGCAGTATCTCCGGACAACATCCCAAAACAACGGCTGCGATTTAGGGAAACTGCTTAAACAAATGAAAATACAAGATTTAGTCATGTTTTGAGGGGGAAAAAAAGTCATCAAGTCGCAATATTTCAAGAATATTTCACCAGATTATGATTAGTATTAGAATTTCGAGACAGCTCTGCAAGAAATTGTGTTTATTTCGAAGAATAAATAATAGTAATAATTGTATGTAATATAAATATAATATAAGTAATAGTAATAATAATCTGGTGCTGATGTGTCAGGAGACATTTCTTTGAGTATTTCTTTATGTGTAAAACCAGTACTGAAGTAAAACTCATAGTATTTTAAAACTCATAGTATTTTAACTATTATTGAAATATTGTGACTAATTCCGTAATATTATGATTTTATTCTCGAAATATCAGATATTATGACTTTTTTCCTCAAAATATTATAACTTTGACTTTATTCCTCAAATTATTATGACTTTATTCTCGAAATATTATGACTTTATTTTTATAATATCAGATATTGTTACCACTTTTTCTCGAAATATCGTGACTTTATGACATTTTTCCTTGAAATATTACGAGTATTTTTGCAATATAATGACTTTATTCTCGACATATTATGACTTCATTCTGGTAAAGTCAGATATTATGACTTTTTTTTTTTTTCAAAATATGTATGTCTTTTATTCCTCGAAATATTACTACTTTCTATATTCTAGAAATATTATGACTTACTTCTCAAAATAATATGATTCTTCTCAAAATCATGCATTTTATTTTTTAAACAGTGGCCCGTTGTACAAACTGCTTAATTGTAAATCGAATTTATTCCAGAAAGAATATTTTTTGTTACTAGTGTAGAGAATGCAGTGCGTCTAACGCAGATAAGAAAACAGACTGCGTGTCACTGCAGGTATGAGCCGAAGAGGACGGACGTCGATGAAGAGAAGAGGCAGGTGGAGGTGGAGAAGGTCAACGCTGAGCTGCTGAAGAAACTGAAGGAACTGGACACAGAGCTGGAGTTCTCAACAGGTCATTAAAATAAATAATAATAATGATTATTATTCATTTTTATTCTCACACCAGAGCTGCTCAGTTTAATAGCTTACTAGCACTAGTACCACAGTGCAGCTGTATTCTTGCATCTGATTGGTCAGAAGGTATTGATTCATTTTCTAGAACTATATCTAACACAGCGACTTGTATGGTTGATGATCTACATAAGCTAAGGCTACTAATAACCAGATTAAAAACGTCTGTACTCATTACTATGGTGAAGTATTCTGTAGACATTTATTAATGGAAGGAGTCTCCAGTGTCAGGGCTTTATATATTTTCACAGTAACATGGCAGGCTGCTATTTATTTATTTATTTATTTATTTATTTATTTTTGGTCTTATTAACTTCAAGAGCGAGAATAAGACTGAGGGAACAGCTGTTTATAGCTGCTATAACGTAAGTGACAACAGGAACTAATTCTTTTCACGGATGTTCTGGTCCTTTTTTCACAAGGACAAAAATGTAATTGTTGGTAAATTGCTGTGGAATAAAAGGAATAAAACAGTTTAGGAATCAGCTTTGGAGTGGTAACAGTAACTCTGCTTGATTACACCACACCGTCGTTCATTAGTTTCCTATAACAGCACGCTCTGAACTGTTTTATTCCATAGATATAGATAAATCATCAGAAATACCCATTTAGTCCAAAAACACAGGCTTCTTGTTGTTATTACTTTTGGCTATTTCTATTAGATCTTTTTTTTATTTTTTACTAAATATTTTATTTATTTCTGCGTGACTTAATGTGACATGGAACATCGTCATCTACACTCACAATTCATTTTAGGCTTTTGAAAAAATAACAGGAAGAATTCATTGTTTTTATTTTATTCAGATGGGGTTTTTTTCTAGTTTTTGTTTCCTAGTTTTAATTTCCATTTTAATTTTAGTAGAATATTTGTGTACAGTTCAAGATTTAGTGCATGTTTATGACTGTAACTCTGGTCTAGACGAGGAGTGTGACGCTACACACTCGCAGTTACAGATTCCCTTTTGCAGAGCAACGTACAGAAATGCCTGTAGTCAAACCTTAAAAAAAAAAAAAAAAGCTATTGTCTCTCACTAGTGTGAACGGTTACAGTAAGAAAATCTGAAATAGTTCATTACTGATATGATGTACTGCAACAGACCAGGTACGGTGACAGAAAAATCTGCTACATGATGTTCTGAAAAGTGATATTTCTACATTGTGCTGATAAACTGCTGAACATTCTAACACTTTCTCCTTTACTGAGGAACTCATCTTTTCAGTAGCAGGTTTATATGGTGTTTCATTTCATTCTCATTGAAAACAGGAAGCTGGAAGCAGACACTGTGATGTACTGAAGACGATCACGTTGGATTGTAATGAGATTACGATGTAATGAAATGTTTTAGCGTGTGTGTGTGCGCACGCACCACTCGTGCTGTATGAACACTAATATTCACTTGTCTTGTGTACAGGGCCTGAATTCGGTGAAGAGAAGAACTGTATATTCATCGGGATGGTGTCAGAAGACTTGGACGTTTCAGTGTTGGTTGAAACCATTACGTCGACGGGGAGAGAGATCGAGGAGAGCGGGAAGGTATCACATTCACACTCTGCATTATACAGTGAAGATTTAATGCAAAGCATTTTTAAAAAAGAGTTGGGATTAATGAAAAAAAAAAACAGCAGAACTGATTGTTTAATTTGTTAGATCTAAATATTTAGATCTATATTAATAATTGTCTTGTTTTTTTTATTACATTCATTATGGGTTGCTTGTGTTGCTTTTCTTTTTCTTCTTCTTCTTCTTCTTCTTCTTCTTATAATTATTATTATTATTGTCTGTAGCTGTTAGAGAACATGACGGAGGTAGTGAGGAAGGGAATCCTGGAGGCCGAGCAGCAGCTTCAGAAAGCTGCTGAGGAGAAACTCTTGGAGGAGGTGTGTGTGTGCGCGTGTGTGCACATATGCATGTCCATCTCAGTGTCTATGTTTGTATCTGTGTGTCTGATGTCTTGGTCTATGTCTCTATTTGTGTGTGTGTGTGTGTATGTGTGTATGTATCCATGTCTCTGGGTCTCTGGATCTTTGTCTGCATGTGTTTAAATGTATGTATATCTATTTTACCGTGTGTCTGTGTGTGTGCGTCTGTGTGTGTCTTTGGGTGTGTATCTATGTCTTTGTTTCTGTGTATCTGTGTTTATTTGTATCTTTGCCTGTGCGTGTCTGTGTGTGTCTCTGTGTCTTATTCTGTCTTTGTGTGTCTGACTGAGTCTGTGTCATTGTCTGTGTATGTCTCTGCGTGTGTGCATGTGTGTCTATGTATGATTGTGTCTGTGTGTATGTCTGTGTGTGTCATTGTCTGTGTCTCTGTGTATGATTGTGTCTGCATGAGTGTCATTGTGTGTGTGTGTGTGTGTGTGTCTGTGTGAGTCTGTGTCGGTTTGTTTGGCATTTTTGTTGATAAGGCCACAATTACTGTTGCTGCTATAATTTACTGTATAAAATAGATGCTGTATCTGAGGAGCTGCATTAGATTTACAGAGTGGGGAAACATATTAAAGATGATGACACGTGGTCCAGTCACTTCGACTCAATACTGCTGGACATCTGAAAAACACCTGGATGACTGAAACCCTTAATAAACAGTATGTCTTGTTTCCCTCTTCTGTCCTGCAGGGAGTGCTGCGGCAGATTCCTCTCGTCGGCTCCATGCTCAACTGGTTCTCTCCGATTCAGAGCTCGGTGAAAGGCAGGATGTTCGATCTGGCAGCAGGTAAGCTACACTTAATTACTGTAAACGCGCTAAAATATTATTAGTAATCTTCACCAAGGACAAATTACAAGATGGTAGTGACTTGCTTAAAAAAAAACATATGATAATCAGTATTAATCAGTCAGTGTCCAGAGTTAATAAAAGAGTTGTTTGAGTTTATAATCTGGGGAATTGTCTTTACTTATTATTTCACGTTATTTAGGATATTACATTATAGGCTGGATAAGAAATTACAATGTTTAAGCACTCATCACAAACAGAAAGTGCTCCATTGTTCGTGAACTGTTCACAAACGAAGGTGCTGCAGCGTTTATGAACTCTTCACAAACAAGCTACTGTGTTGTTCATGAACTGTTCACAAAAAAAGAAGGTGCTGCATTGTTTATGAACTGTTCACAAGCAGAATCTGCTGTGCTGTTCATGACCTTTTCATAAACAGGTGCTCCAATGCTTATGAACTGTTCACAAGCAGAAGATGGTGCACTGTTTATGAACTCTTACACAAACAAACTGCTGCAATGTTCAAGGACTGTTCACAAGCAGAAGCTGCTGCAGTGTTTATGAACTGTTCACAATTCAAGGACTGTTCACAAGCAGAAGCTGTTGTGCTGTTCATGAACTTTTCATAAACAAACTACTACAACATTGAAGAACTCTTCACAAAACAGAAGCTGCTGTACTGTTCCTAAACCTGTCATAGACAGGTGGTGCAATGTTTATGAACTGTTCACAAACAAGGTGCTGCATTGTTCGTGAACTGTTCACAAACAAGCTACTGTGCTATTCATGAACTGTTCGGGAAAAAAGGTGGTGCTGCAGTGTTTATGAGCTGTTCACAAAACAGAAGCTGCTGTGCTGTTCATGAACTTTTCATAAACAGGTGCTGCAATGTTTATGAACTGTTCACGAAAAGCAGCTCATCAGTCTCTGAGAAGTGCTGAAGTGCTGCAGAGAATCTTTAGCTATAGAGCAGATCATTACTTGATCATTACTGATCATTACTTCATCCATCTAGTGTGGTGAAACTGTGAATTCTTTTCTCTTTTTTTTATTTTCTGCAGGTTGCTTGGACAGCACTGAGCCTGTGTACTCTATGAAGGCTCAGACAATTAAAGAGGCTTCACCTGAAACACCCACATCTATGGTCAAACGGCTTGCAGGTTCATTTTCCGCAATAACCCTATAACTGTGTTTATGATACACAAGAGTGTTCTGAATATTTCTAAAAAGCCGACTACACTGTAAATAAAACTAGGTCCATTTACAATCACCTCTAGTCTAAGTGCATGACAACGTGAAATGTTTCATTGACAGGACAAAAGCTGTTCCGACGCTCCCCTGAAAGTTCAGAGCCGTGCAGTGAGACCAGCTCTGTCTGCCACCTCAATGAGTCTCTAAAAGAGGCGGAAGTTCCTCAGCCTCTCTCGGGCAAGTCAGAGACACCTCTGGAGCTCACGCAGGAAGTAGAGCCATCAGATCAGCGTGTTCCCTTGGGCCAGGAGGAGTCCGACTCGATCAGATAGAACCATCAAATCCATCAGCGACGCCAAAGCGGCTGTACACTGTGAAGTGCGCAACCTCGATGCCTTGACCATGTCAGACTAGGGCTGCGTTCCAATACTGTTAGTAACACTTGCTCGTCCACTTCCCCTGTTTCTCTACCCTGCTACTATCTTAAGGAGTTCTGTTCCTTTATTATCTGGAATGAAGCGGGTTAAACGGTAGACATCAAGGAGCACAAGTTACCCAGAAAGCATTGCGGTATGTGGTCTGATGCACTTTCCTTTCGAAATTGAGGATGAAGGAGCAATAAAATACATAATGGCAGTAATTTCAGCTGCATCGTAGTCATTGTGGTTACCTGAAAGGAATCCATCCCCATACACACTCCTCCGACGAGTGTGTGTTAGAACAGTATTGGAACGCAGGACAGGAAGTGAAGGTTTGTTCTAGAAGTGTAACCACTGGAACAACTGGAAAATTTCATCAGTGTGCGTCGTATCACACACTTACTTTACTCTCCGTTCTATTAATAACCGTCCGTTTCTGTCTTTTGGTGAATATTCACTGTTCTGGTTGTGTGACACTCCATCAGTATGCGCACTGCCACGCAGCGGCATTTTTTTATTCGTTAGAGATTTCGTTTACATTATATATTATGTTTTGTTCACTGTAGATGGTGGGTTGAGTTTCTATATATTTGTTTTCAGATACACTTTTATATTTGTTTCACTTAAAGGAGCAGTTCTGCCAAAAATGAGGTTTACTCAATGTCCCTTGTAACCCCCCCCACACACACACACACACACACACACACACATCCACACACCCATGAGGTTAAAGTGTGCTTAAAAAAAAAAAGTAAGGTAGAAGGCATGGCCTAAAGTTTGCTGCACATAATCTAAGATGAAAAATAACTATATTAAAAAGCCATGTTGTTATTAATCATTGATTTGGTGAAGTTTTCTGTAAGGAAACATTTACAGAAAGGAGTCTCCAGTGTCAGCTCTTTATAACGGTCAGTAGGTTTTCCACCACGGGAAAGTCTTCAGGACAGAGGAGGTTAAAATTTTTGCACTTTCTCGTTAACAGGACAAGTTGCAATTTTTTTTTTGCCTTATTAACTTCAAGCGAGAGAAAAAAGAGAGGCTGGTGAGGGAATATAATGTTTATAGCTGCTGTAACATAAGTGAGAACAGGAACTAATTGTTTTCTTGATGTTCCACAACATTAAATGCAACTAGAAATGGTTTAAAAAGCAAGACATGTCGTTCATTAATAAATTATGATTAATAATTGTAGGCAAATTATAGATTTGGGGTATAAAGGGCATTTTGTACATTGAATTTTTCTATGAACTACTGCTTTAAAGGCTTGTGTGGTGTTTCTTTGCCAAAAAAAAGGGGCAGGCTTGTTTTTTTTTGTTTGTTTTTGTTTGTTTGTTTTTTGTGTGTTGCCTGAGGCTCACGATTACTAAAAATGAAGTTGAATATAATGCTATTAATAATCAGTTTAACACCTTTATTGCACTTTTTTTTTGTACAGATTGTCATAATTTAATCAGAATAATCATTATTTATTCTACTGATTGATATTTGGAAAGACTTTTCAAACTCCAAATCAGAATCCTTAACGCCTGATCCTTTGGAAGGCTCTAGGATCTGCGGTCGTTCTTTTACACTCACTGTAGCGGAAGAACTTGTGGGATTTGTCTGTCTTAAAATGGGTAATTTAACGTTTGTGTTAAGGTTTACTGTAAAATGGCCCAACTGTTTGCGATCATGTTATTTACACTGGTGATTTTTTTTTTTTTTCTTCAAACCATCACCACAAAGCCACTGATGAAGTTGTTCCCTTCTGTCGGCTCGTAACGTGTAATCCTTCACGCTCACTAATAAGAGCATCTAAATATCGTATGAAGTATGAACACATGAATCTCTTTTCACCAATAGACAAATGATCAACTCTAGATGATGATCACACCTGTCAATTTTTCACATAAAACACATTTACACATTTATTTGTTGATGACTAATGTAAATTAGTGCAGTGATTTCTTGAAGGCTAATGTAAATTATGACTGGATGATCTTTCAAAGCAGCTACACTGTCTTAATTTGGTGCAATAAATTTACTGGTAGTTGTTTTTTCTTTTCTTTCTTTCTTTCATGTTGCAGAACAAATTTAGTGATATGAGCAGATTAGATTAGTTTTTATAATCACATAAGCTTTTCCAAAAAAAAGCAAGTCTGTAAATTATAATAAAGATTAAGATGCCAAGCAAAACTTGTCAACTCATTACTTTCTGTCTTCAGTATTTGCATTGAACTGAGTTCTTCTAAAAGCTTTTGAGGGAAAATTTTAATTCTACTTTAAAAAGTAGACTTTAAAAAAGGCCCACTATATATAATACTTGTATATCACCATATAATTTGGGTTAGCATTCGATGCTAAGTGTAATTAGTTCATGCTAAATGTAACTCGATGCTAAGTTTGTAATTAGTAGATATTTTACTCATATGGAGTCTTTTCTTCATCATTTACCAACACAACTGAGGAAAATGTTAACATTCCTGACATGTCTGTCTCATTTGTACATTCAGTATGTTTTCACATTGTCCTTATAAAAGCATTAATGGCTACCTAAATTGTTAGCCTCAGGCGTTAGCTAGCTTGTTTCTGGTGTCTGTGTTTCCCAGTTGCCTAGCAACAGTGCTCACACCACTCTAATAGGCCCAAGTTCATCTACAACTTCCTTTAAAAAGTACCACATTCAAACTTTAGCCTAAATTACATCACTTTGTATGAAGTTTGTGGCTGTTTAATAAACTTTTGTTGTGTTTTGTAGCTATATTATTAGCCTAGGCTAAAAAGGGTGGTAATGGCTTTTCCTGTTACTGCATATAATATATAATTAGATTACTAACTAGCATTAAAGTCATGGGCTCTTAACCTTGACTAGTCCACTAGTTTTTTAGTCTTTTATAATTTTAAGATAGATTTTTTAACCTTCAACGTCAGCAACATCACACAACCATTCTAAACTGTGTAAATGTTGTACACGTCAAGAATATTACTATATTTTGCATACATTTTTTTTGTAACTATGGTCATATATTTTAGACCTGAATGTAAACTATTTTTTTTCACTATGTGGCCAAAAGTGTGTGGACACCTGACCATCACAGCCATATGTGTTTGCTGAACATCTCATTCCAGATTTATTCCCCCTCTGTTTGCTGTTATAATAAGCTCCACTCTTCTGGGAAGCTTTCCACTAGATTTTGGAGCGTGTCTGTGGGGATTTGTGTTCATTCAGCTACAAGAGAATTAGTGAGGTCAGGCGCTGATGTTGGGATGTCGAGGAGGTCTGGGGTGCAGTCGGTGTTCCAGTTCATCCCAAAGGTGTTCAGTGTGGTTGAGGTCAGGGTTCTGTGCAGGACACTCAAGTTCTTCCACTCCAACCTTAACACACCAGGGGTGCATCTCAATCAGCTTCCTAGTTCAGAAGTCAGGGTGCTGATCAGGGAGTCGGCCATTCTTTGGGCTGTCTCAGTTGCAAAATCCTTCCAGTACTCCAGAACTTTCGCTTCCTAAAAAGTAGCTTGTTATCGTTGTTGTAGCTCTCAAATGATTACTTACATTAGTGATTTTTAACTTTATTTGACGTTCTGTATACAGTGTGTTTGAGTCTAACGACCTTTAAATGTTTAATGATTTTAAAAAAATCCACTAGCTAGCCTACGATCCTGCTTGAAGTGCCATGACAGAAACGTGTGTGATTAAGCTAACAAATTTATATGACATATAATGTCAGAAAGATATCGGTCCTGCCTGTTGTTGATAAATGCCAGTGGTGGGGTCTTACAACGTGAGTACGTAGTCATGTTGTCGGAAATTGAGTCATCAGTGTCCCAATATGAGGTGAGCCAGGGCCCTTATCAGTGCCCGTGTACATGATACTGATTCACAACCTAGGGAGCTAATTGAGACGCACCCCATGTCTTCAGGGAGCTCGCTGTGTGCACAGTGGCATTGTCATGCTGGAACAGGTTTGGGCCTCTTAGTTCCAGTGAAGGGAAACTGTAATGCTACAGCATACAAAGACATCCCGTACAATTGTGTGCTTCCAACTCTGTGGCAACAGTTTATGGAAGAACCACATATGGGTGTGATGGTCGGGGTGCACATACTTTTGGCCATATAGTGTATGTAGAAAAAGATAAGAAAACGTCACATGAGATGCAATTTTAAGTAATAAAATAAACATGTTTCTGAATATGTTTCTATGTAATTTAGGCATGAAAGAGTTAAATCATACTCCTTTAAGAAATTGTTCAGCCTCTCTGTTCCTTTAAGAGCGGCGCAGGAACTATTTCCCCCAGTCGAAATAGGGAAATGTAGTTTTTGTTGTACGTATTCCCAGCTAGGTATATTGTAAGCGACATATGGGTGGACTCAATTTCCCAGAATGCTCTAGCACGCCGGTTACGAATGTCGTCACCACATACACACACACGAGGATTCGTTCGGAGCTACTGCTGAGTCGAGGCTCCTTTTTCCCCTCCTCCTCACGCGCGTGAGGCGAGACCGGCTGTTTTAGTTCAGAATAACGGGGGGGGCTGTTTAATAACGAGAAGTTTTAACGGGGGTGACTTTAATAACGGGGATTTGAACCGAACGAAGATATCGCGCTGTCTTTCTTCGTCATATACACAAAGAAATATCTAAATATTTGCGTTAAAGACGAACAGTTTCAGCCCCGCGCGCGCCAATGGAGCCAGCGCGAGACGCTGCCCCGGATTCGTGGGAGCAGGAGGATGAGGGCAGCGAGGCCCCGGTCAGCGCTCACACCGGCCTCAGCGACTCCTTCAGCGGCCTCAACGTCAACGCCAAGCCCTTCGTCCCGAACGTCAACGCGGCCGAGTTTGTCCCCGGCTATCTCCAGAAAGCGCCCGCGGAAACCATCGCCCCTGTAGCCGGTAAACTTTCCCACCGGTCACGTTTAGCGAGCTAAGCTAAGCTACTTGTAATTTTTTTTTGTCCCGCCTGTTAGCTCTCTATGCTATGCTAAGCTAAGATACCCTATGCTAAGCTAAGCTAAGCTCTGATAAGAGGAAGGAGATAACAGTTTAAAGTTCTCTCACCTTGTAAGAAGCTAAGCTAACCGCACCTTCTTAGCACAAGAACTTAGCAACTTCACTTATTTATTTTTTTTTTTTAAATACAAACAAACAACACTTAGGTTTTATTTATTTAATTTTATTTTTAAAATCTCCGCAACTGCAGCCGCAAATCGTCACACGTGTTGAAGTCGGCTAACTAGCTAACAGCACTTTACACACCAAGAGTCTCAAGAAAAAAAAATCACCAGGAGGCAGGAGATGATGTCGGAGAAGGGGGGGGGGGGGACACCTCCATCTCCACACCTGGTGTGTGTGTGCGCACCTGTACCTGCCTGGGTCGTTAGTGGTGGTGTGAGTTAATTAGCAGTCTTTATAAAGAAAAGTCAAACCGAGAGTAAATGGCTCCCTGTTGGACGGAAAAGGCACTACAGAGGGGGTGGGTGCCATTACTTCTGCCTCCAGCTATGTACTGAGTTTAAATCCGGATTAAAGAGCAAACCGGGATTAATTAATAATGCTGGTCACGTGACTGATTTCTGTAGACTGCTGGGACAGTAAATACAGCAGGTTGCAGGAAAGCCATAAAAGGTGTGTGTGTGTGTGTGTGAGGTTTTGTGTTCTGTGTGTGTGTGCTGTAACACTGCTACATTGCTTAAAGGTTTTAAAAATACAGTTCATAAAAAGAAAAAAAAATCTACCTTTATTTTATTGTTAAATGACATTTAGTGTGTTTTAGTTTGCCACCGAATCGACGAACTTGATGCAGAATGTCTGCTGTAGCCTGGAAGTTGTCGCAAAAAAAAAAAAAAAAAAAAAGTAGTAGATTAGAAACGATATTTCTTTTTAGCCCCGCCCCTTAACTGATTGCCGTAAGCCCTGTTCGGATCGGATTAGTTCATCAGCGGGATGTCTGTAATAAATATTTCTCATTCGTCTCGTCAGCGCATCCGGACAGCGACAGAGTGACTATGACAGAACCGAGTTCCCGGCAGGTTGTGTTTTCTTTCCTACGAGCCGCAGTGTTTGCGTTGTGTGTGTCATTAGATATTTAAGGACCCGGCAGTCATTATTTATAGAAAAGTAAAAGTCGGTGATATTGTAGGTGTCTGTGAATATAAAGTGATGCTGTATACCTGCAGCTCCTTTAATCA
>CM075015.1:2566296-2577658 GCA_037576675.1 Pangasius sanitwongsei | reverse complement strand
TGTAGTGGAACCCTAGAGGGCACTTCGTCATGTTTTGCCACATGTAGTGGAACCCTAGAGGGCACTTCGTCATGTTTCCTCACATGAAGGAGAACCCTAGAGGGCACTTTGTCACGTTTTGCCACATGCAGTGGAACCCTAGAGGGCACTTTATGTTTTGCCACATGTAGTGGAACCCTAGAGGGCACTTTGTCATGTTTTGCCACATGCAGTGGAACCCTAGAGGGCACTTTGTTATGTTTTGCCACATGTAGTGGAACCCTAGACGGCACGCCATCACGTCTTATCTACCAGATAAACCTCTGAGTGCTGAGTACTTTGTTTCACTGAAACATGACGGGGATCTAACACGCCGGTTAGCGCTATCACACCGAACGGATTCTCCATGCACCAGCTGGGGGCTAGCGGGAAGGCTAAAGGTGATGGTGTCTGCTTCTTCATCAACAATAAGTGGTGCATCTATGTGAAACTGTTTCAACAATCCAGCCAGCGTTAGAGCAACTCGCAGTCAAATCCCGGCTGTTTTATCCACCAGATGCTATTGATAATGAAGTTCTGGACAAGCTGTTCCCAGCCGTTTGTATACAGGAAATCTGTCATTCAGAGGCTCCCTCTGTGATTATAGGAGATTTCGACCACTGCAGCCTGAAAACTGTATTACCAAAATAATATCAACATGTTGCATGTCCAATAAGAGGAGAAAAAGCCTTTGACTACGGTGACACCACCATCAAGGGTGCATATAAATCTACTCCTCGCCCTCATCTTGGCAAGTCAGACCTTTTATCTGTTACTGCTTCCTGCGTATAAACAGAAACTTGAAGAGTCACCGCCAGTTGAAAGGAAAATACAGTGCTTGAATAAGGAACACGAGTCCGAACTCCAGGACTGCTTTGAAAATACAGACTGGTCAGACGTGACTTACAAAATTCCATTAAAAGGCAATGCAACGGTAAAATCGATGAACGACTACAGTGGCTGATCAGCGTGTGGCGAGGATTAAAAGCAATCACGGACTACAGACTCTCTTCCATCTCCTTCTTGGCGCTCTAACCTCCCTCCCTGATGAACTCGATAAAAATAATTTCTATGCTTGATTTGAGAACTCAAACCAGGCTACTGCAGTAATGATGGCTTAGTCTTCCAGGTTACCAGTGCTGATGTGTACTGATTATTCAAAGAGTAAATGCGCATAAATCCCTCAGCCCAGATGGAGTTTGATCGCGTGTCCTCAAATCATGTGCTCCTCTGCTGTCCCAGGTCTTTGTACACATCTTCAACCTTTCACTAATAAATTTCTTGCTGCGTGCCTAAAGAGAACGGCCGTTGTTTCACTGCCAAAGAAATCACCTGTTACTGGGCTCAGTGATTGACACCCCATTACATTCACACCTGTTGTGATGATGAAGTGCCTGGAAAACCGTTTATGTCCTTCATAAACGACAATGTTCCTGCCACCACAAATCCGTTACAGCTCTCCTATCGACACAGCTTCTCGGTTTTCGACGCCTTCTCTTGCTCTTCACACTGCTCTGACTTGTCTGAAAAAGAGAGAGACCTATGTCAGGATGTTATTCATTGGTTATATCTCAGCCGTCAACACTTTTGTGCCTTCTAAACTGGTCATGAAGCCAGTCCAATTCCATCTGCAACTGGGTACTGGCCTTTTTGACCAACAGGCTGCAGACATAAATAAATAAATAAATAAATAAATAAATAAATAAATAAAATCATCCTCATGGACTCTGAGCATGGGAACTCCACAGGAGTGGTGTCTTAGCCCTCTGTTATACAGCCGGTTTAACCATTGACCATGTGACCAAATACAGCAGCGCCCAACTCATAAAATCTGCAGATGATATCCTGGTAATTGGACTCCGTATAAAGATCCGTTTGTACGGTGTGTAAACAACAACCTCATCCTGAACGTCACAGAGAGCTCATTGTGGGTTTCAGGAGAATCATCTTCCATCTACATCAACAGTTTACTCATGGATATCATCAACCTGTTCAAATTCCTGTGCGTGCAGCTGTCAGGCTCACTTTCCTGGTCCTTAAATGCCAGAAGTATCATCAGAAAAGCACAACAACGTCTGTTTTTTTCTGAGGAGACTCCACTGTAGTGGTAGTTTGGCAGCCTGACTGCGCAAGACCTCAGGCTCCTACAGAAGGCAGTAAAAATAGCTTCCAAAGCTGTTCATTTGTACTGAGCTTCCATCACTTTAGCACATCTTCTCCACCAGATACTGGGCAAGGGCACAGTCCATCTTCTTGGATGCACCCAGCTCATGTTCTGTTCTCCCCTCTCCCTTCCTCAGCATCAAGACAAACACCACTCGCCTCAAAAACGGCTTTTACCTACAGGCCATTAGGATTCTCGATGGCCAGGAATAACGATAATCGTCCTTTTTGTCCTCTAATGTTTCCCAGGAATTAAAAGAAACTTGCAAATTTGTGCATTCAATATGGGAAGTGGTTGAAGTCTTAAACGCTGTTTCTAGGCAACCAGGAAGTACGGATTCAGAAACTAGATCATTTAGCTAGCTTTTGCAGGGTTCGAGCTTGATGGACATGAAGAGGTTGTTTTTAATGTTTTGGAAAATCAATTGTTGTTTCACAACCCTAATGTCCTGTTAGACCGCATGTGGTGATCTTTAAACCCCATTAGGAACAGACTGTGAGGCAATTCCGAGATGGATGACGGTGCTAAAGTCGTCAAGGAGCTTTAAAATGTTCTAAGATGACTTTTAAAATCATGCTAATGTGATTATTGTAAGAGCAATATTTTGTTTTATTTTTATTTTATTTTTCTGAATGCAGAATCCATGTCCAGAAGCAGGAGCAAGCTTCCTGTCTAGAATCAGCTTCTGGTGGATCACAGGGTGAGAGAAAAACTTAGTGTGTGTGTGTGTGTGTGTGTGTGTGTGTGTTTACTTCATTATTTTAAATATTGAAGTTTTTATTTTTATCTTTATTAAATTTACAAGCAACCCTAGAGCAGTTATTCAAAGTTTTTAAAATGACGCTTTTTACACACACACTTCACTTTCCATGCAAATGTCATACAAAGTGGAACAAAAGGTCATCGGAGAGAAATAGAGAACAAAAAAGAACCGATTTTTTACTGTTCTCTGTGATATGTTTTGTTGCCCGAGGAGCGTACTTGACCTGAAATGCCACGAGCATTTCATTCTACGTATGTCTTGGCATACTGTGCACCTGATTTTAAACAAAAAAAAAAACAAAAAACTTCCCCTGAAATGCAGCTTGTCACTCAGAAGTCGCTCAGGATGCAGCCAGGAAGGAATAAAATGTTAAGTCATTGTTCCATGCCTGATAATGAGAACTAGCTAGTCGGAGTGCATTTTGAACAGGAAGTAACCTATGTGCCAAGCTATGTGTTTTTGTACAGAGAGGTGTGTGTGTGTGTGTGTGTGTGTGTGTGGGAAGAGTTTTGGAAAAGTGAATATGGTAATGAATAGCAATTGTGGCGGAGGGAAAAAAAAAAAAAAAAAGCAAAACAGAACTGTAAATGTGACCCAACAAAACTAAGCTTGCTGTCGTAACAAGCACTGAGACAGAAACCATAGATTTTTTTGGGCATATTGCCAAAACGTTTTTTTTTTTTAAAGCGTGGTTGGTGTGGCATTTATTCTGAGAATTATAAATGAGGTTATAATTGCTGTAAACAATCCAGGAGCCCAGGAGCATCAGGGTTTTACAGCAGGGTGTGTATCAGGATCAGGATTTCGGCATGGCAGTTCTTCAAAATGATAAACAGGGGAGAAGCACTGATACATTTGACAAAATTTGGATGAGAAATATTTAAAAGAGCTAAACCTGAACATCAGCATGATTGCCAGTGCTTATCCTTCAACACAGAAAGTGTGTGAACTGTATTATTTTTTTTCTCCATGTAAATGAAATAATAAATTTTTTTTAAAATATTGTACCTTTTGGTCCTAGATAAGTAAAATAAAGATTTAAAAAGTACAGTTATTTTAATAATAGAAAAGTATTAAAACTTTAAATATATACACAGATTGTTTAAAAAAAAATTATTGCAATAGAAATATTTACCTTTTTTTTTTTATATTTATCTGTCTGTCTATTTATCTAGTCTATCTGTCTGTCAATCTAATCTCTCTCTGTTTTCCTGTCTAATCTATCTGCCAGGTTAATCTGTCTGTCTAGCTGTCTGTATTTCTGTCTGTCAGTCTGTCTAATCTATCTATCTATCTATCTATCTGCTGGCTGGCTGCAGGTTGTTGATGCATGGCTACAAAAAGCCCCTAGAAGAGAAAGATTTATGGTCCCTAAATCCAGATGACGAGTCTCAGATGGTCGTGCCGCAGCTGGTGCGTCGCTGGAACCACGAATACACCGAGGTCAAAAGGTCAGAGTTAAATCAAGCCTTTTAGTCTCGCTGCTAATAATAATAATAATAATAATAATGCTAACAGGGAGAGTAGAAATGACTGAGTTGACAGGGTTTAGCAGATTCTTGGGGTTAAATGGATAATAAAAATATAATGACATACATTTTTTTTTAAATTTTTTTTTTATTATAATTCATCATGTCAAAAAAGAGTTCTGATCAATCGGATCATGTAGCAGTGTTGTACTAAATGACCTTATTGTCAATTCCAAAACATGACCAACAGACGATGATAAAATAGTTAAACGGTGCTGTAAGTCAGGACTAAAACTATGTGGATTTTTTTTTTTTTACGCCAGAAAACTATCCAGAGGTTGTTCTCATGTTCTGGAGGATTATGAAAAACTTCTGCTCGAGTGCTCTGTCTCATGTTTGAGTCACGTAAGGTTCAGTAATGCAGCTTAAAAGTTCATCTGGAGCACAGCCAAGTGCTCAGACACGTAGAAGTGGAAAAAGATCTTGAGGAAATGGTGGAGTAATGTTTTTAAGGTGGCATCACAGTGACTCTGCACAAACAGCTGATGAGTCAGCAGCGGTGGGGGGGGGGAATTGTGTTGGCTTTTGTTTTTTTTTTGTTTTTTTTCTCTCTCATGCGGTTGCCGTCACTGTAGATGACTCACTGATATTTGACCTGTTTTTGCTTTTACTGTGGTTTGACACACAGGGAATGCAGACCAGACAAAAGACTGGATGTTTTAGCATTTTCAAGACTTTGTGGCTTAATGAGCAGCTAATCTGCACGCACTCGTGTGCCTCCTCGGAAACAGAAATCTCACTTCTGTTTTCTGTAATGGAGCAGAAGAATGTGAGAAAGCCGCTGGATATTCCTTCACTGATAATAGTAGCAGCAGAAGTTTCTAAGTTTCTAAGATGATATAATAATATTAATTAGGCGAATTTCATACGATACGGTTTTGATTTTTAAGGCAACAATTTGATGATACCACTGAAGCTGCTAAGATGGAGGAAATTTTTTTTTTTAAAAGTTAACATTTACCAGTTTTAAAGATTCATGACCTGCCTACAATCAGTGATTGTAATTTTTTTTTTTTTAATTTAAAGAGATACCACAATACCTGCAATTTCTCTGGAAAGTGTATTTTATCATGATATCGATATTAAATTGGTATCGCCCAGCTCCAGCTGGTGAGGGAGTGACTGTTTGTTTGTAGCTGCTAAGTGATTACAGGAACTAACTTGCTTCATGGACATTCCATGATAAATGCAGCTAAAAACAGACAAAAAGTAAGTTGTGGAAAACTCCTCAGGGCATGCTGTGTTAGGAAAACCATCATCTGTTAAAGGTTAAAATTGAAAAGAAATTCATCACTGCTGTTATGATAAAATAAAATTGAAATAAATAAAATAAAAAATGTGCTGCAAGATTTTTAAACCAGTTGTTAAAGAGATGAAATCCGGAGCGAACGGCTCTGGAATGTTCTAATTAAATTCTGAACACTGAGCAGGATCTTGTTAGCAATCTGAACCAGCAAGACTTTCACGTTTCATTTAAACATCCTGCTTGACTTGCAGCCAGACAAATGTTTTTTTTTTTTTTTTTTATAAACCTTCTTTATTCCCAGCTCACCAGTGTGTGAAGGGCGTGTGAAGTGCACTTTAAGCGAAACCTCATCACGCAGCACAAGTTGCACAGCTTGCTCTCTAGAACACGGACGTCCCAGCAACCGTGACAGGCTTAGAAACCCGAGCCCTGAAGTAAACGTTACTGTGCATGATGTATGCGCGTACGTAGGAGAGGTAAATACTCGTAGAGCGTCTTCTTTCAGGCTGTCAGGGAGTAGGGAGTATTTTTCTTTAGTTTTGTGCCGGAATTAACAAATAATGGAAGCTTGTCGACTCCAGTTGCCTCAAATCCCATCTTCATGCAGCATTAATACCTTTGTATAGAATTTCTTTTTCTTGCCGTCTCTGTTATGAGTGTTTCCCTACCCCAAAACCCCAGAACAAAGACCTTTGTTGCATTAAAAACGCACTTTAGGGATTGATGGAGGTGCAATTAAGAGCTTTAAAACCGGAGTCTTTTGAAAGCTGTCAGAAATGAGACCCAGGCAGTATGGCAAGCATAAAACAGGTGTTAGGTATGCTTCTCTTTCATTATGCAGCTGTAGGACGTCTAGGTGTTTGGTAAACAAATCTACGTTTTAAAGAATTACAATTAGGCCTTAATCTAAGAAAGGGGGGGAAAAAAAAAAAAAGAATGTATTTGTGTGGTGGCCTGGAAAAACCCTTCACATGATTAAATTGTGTGAATCTATTTGCATGTATCTCAATCAGAAGTAAAGTTCTATCATTTTGAAGGCACTCAAAAGTGGAAATGGTGAAAATCTCCTTTAAAGATTCAGTTCAGTTCAACTGAAAGACGCCCTGCTTACGTCTACATTTATAACCTAATTTACTTTTAATTGACAACAAATTGTAAAAAAAAATGATAGGTATACAATGTGAAATGAGTTTTATTCTCACTTTGATTATCAGCATCATCCACATCAGTCTCTGAGGTAAAATTCACAGTTCGCAACGTTTAAACATGAGTCACTTCACTCCACTGATCTGTTCACGCTAACGTCGCTGCTAAAATAATCGCTGAGTCATTCGCTCGCTTCTGTTCTGTTGACTCAGGTGTTTTGTTATTAAAATCTTTTTATTCAGTCATTTGTTTTAAAACTGTCATCTCTACTGTGTGTGTGTGTGTGTGTGCACGCTCTTCTGTGTTTTGATGATGACGTGGCAGACATTTAATGTGGCAGACAAATCATGAGAAAATCACTCTTAGCTAGAGGGATTTTAGAGCTCTTTAGACAGACTGATGTTTTTAAGCCTCTACCACTGAGTATTTTCAGATTGGATTTTAGAATTGATCCAAACAGGGTCAAGGTCTCAGCAAGGTCAAATGTCTGAAATAGTTTTTCTTCAGTTGCTTCCTTCCCGTTGGCCATACAAAGGTGTTACTCAAGGCCCATTTTTGGAATGATCGTTGATCCTGTTGGTGTCCAATTTGACTTTTTAGTGCTGTGTTTTTTTTTTTGTTTGTTTTTTTTGGTGAAAAGTCACCAAGGTTGGAAAGTTAATGGAATAAAAACATGTCCACATCGTTTTGGTAAAAAAAAATATATAGATTTATGGTTACTTAAAGTAGAGATATGTCAAAGTACATTACTCAAACTTTGGCAGTTTTCTAGAATTTAGCAACAGCAACATCTGAAAGGTCTTCCCAGGCTGCAACACACACAAAATGTAATTATACATGTTACAGAAATGCTACAGAACCACCTTGAGTTCCATCTGCTAGATTTCAGATCTCCGTGTGTGTGTGTGTGTGTGTGTGTATTTCTAACTTTTATTTTCTGATACTCGGTTTGCTTTCATCATCATCAGACCAGAAGACAAGGCCGTGTACTCTCCGAAACGCTCGACCAAAGCCGAGGACAAAGAGGGGCAGCCGATCGAAGAGGCCGAGATCTTAATCTCGAAAGCTCCTCAGAAGACAAGAGAGCCGTCACTCTTCCTCGCTCTGTGCTGGACCTTTGGGCCGTACTTCCTCGTCAGCTCCGTCTACAAGATCATTCACGACATCCTGATGTTCGCAGGGCCGGAAATCCTCAGGTTACTTTTCCCTTTCAGTCTCCCAGTATGTGTGCAAGATGTTTGCTTTTCCTCACAGTGTGCTGTTTTTTGAGGACTCCATGGGAATACATCATGTCCTCGAATACAGCTGTGACCTTTTGGACAGGCTCGACGCAAAGTTTGCTTAAGCCTGCTGGAAGTTATCAAGTTACAAACCGGTCCAGCTGATCTCTTCTCACAGGCCCGGGCATGCCTCTTAATAACCTGTGATTATATTCAGACAAAACTTGTGTCTCTCAGAGGTTTTACAATTAGCCGCAATTTGGCTGTGATTATTTACAGACCGCATAATTGAGGCGTCACCATTTTACCGTCATGCATGGGTCGGTATTCATGCATACAAAAAACAAGCAGTAGTCACCTGTGCATACAGTCCAGTGCAAATGTTTGTATCCCCATTGGTACTGGAAGAGGAAAAAGAAAATGTATACTTAATTTATCATTAATTTGCAAAAAGGAGAATGGCACATGACATTAAATAATCCACGCCGGGGTGGTGTGATGTGGCACAACGTGAAGAAGAGTGCAGTTTTAACCCCCTAAGTGCATATTACGGTCATATAACCATGCGGTTCAAAGCGTGTTATTCCACTTAAACCACAGCGATTTGCCAAAGATTGCAATGTTTCATTTTAATAATAAACAACATTTTGTGCATTTTAACAGTTTATAGTTAAGATTTAATGCTGTGGAACATTCGAGAGACAAGTTTGCTCTTATCACTTATGTTACAGCCACAATAAAGTCATTCCCTCACCCACATCTTCTTTTCATTCTCTGTCTCTCAAAAAAAAAAAAAAAAAACCTAAAAAAAAAAAAAACGCAACTTCTCATTTTACCGAAAAACTGGAAAGCGTAAACAACTCTGTCCTGAACACTTTCCTTTGCTGGTAAATTTTTACAAAACACTGAAATTTCAAGACTCTTTAAATAAATGTTAATTAAATGTCTCCTAAAATAAAATGAATAAATAAATAAAAATTAAAAAATACGTTTAAATAAATTTTTAAAAATAAATGTTTTTGAATTAATTTATTATTAATCTTGGTTTAATTGGAGCGTCTGCTGTACAAGTTCCTGTGAAGGAGCTGTTACTATAGAAACGATGATGTATCAGAATGAGTGCATTAGTATAAACTAGTGTATGAGTCGTTCTGTTATACAAAAATACCGCACACCTCCTGACCAATCAGATTAGAGAATTCAGCCGCGCTGCAGTATAAATTAAACTGAAATATGGCTGTATCTTTCAGCAAGACGATAACCCAAAACATATTGCAAAATCAAATGAAACCTGTACAGTAGAAGTTGCCATGAACTTCCCATTCTTGTGATTTAAGTTGCTATAAGTTATTAAAACAATATTTATAAAACATTTGCTTTTCCTCCTCGTAAATATATTCTTTTTTTTTTTTTTTTGTATTACCTTTTTTGTTACTTGGGATATTGAAGGAATATAACACGACCTAGCATACAAAATGTCTTGCTGATATAAATGACTTTTTTTTTTTTTTTTTTTTTTCTTTTCTTTTCTTCGTGTTGCAAACATTTGCACTCAACTGTAAACATGATCATGAAATGCTTTGACAAGAGCTGTTTTTATTATCCTTTTTTTTTTTTTTTTTGTATTTTCCATTCATAAGCTCTTGAGAATTTCCTGATGCTTTCTCGGTTTATGATTTATAATGCCACACGACGCATACAAAGATCTGGAGCCATCATCATGACGTCATGAAGCGACTGACATCCTTTTAATTTGCTCTTGTGTCTTAACAGCTCAATAAACCCAGATCTCCGAACCTTTTTTATTAAATACGAAATCGTGTCTCGAGGTTGTTTTCCGACCGACCCGAGTTTCTCCTGCTCTCTCCTCAGGCTGTTGATCCAGTTTGTGAACGACTCCAGCGCCCCCTCCTGGCACGGCTACTTCTACACGGCTCTGCTGTTCGTGTGCACCTGCGTACAGACGCTCGTCCTGCAGAGATACTTCCACGTGTGTTTCGTGACGGGGATGAGGCTGCGTACGGCCATCGTAGGCGCCGTGTACAGGAAGGTGAGCTCAAGTCCTGCTTTCCTACAAGCAACCTGTGGGTGTAACGGATAAATGAGCGGTCTGATCATTTTTACAGCCTTTTCAGTAAGTGACTGTTTAAGAGGATTGCTCTGATTCTTCTGCGAAGACATCACGATTATATCTTGTAGCAGGTTTCAAGTGACATCATGAATAATAGAACTACAGTATATAATATAATATAAATATATAATTTAGCAGATTTCCTCATTACAGAATACTGTTATGTAAAAAATCGTTACTGTGTACTTCTGTCTTACCTACGCATGAGTTTCGACTATGAAATTAATTAAATTTTAAAAAATAGTAATGGTTTTTTAATTTAATTTCATGTTCAAATTGTTTTTATTCCATTATTAAGATATGTTGTACAGATAATGTAGCTGTACGGAAAAAAGAAAATTCCAAGTATTAGTAAATACTATATAAATACAAATTATAAAATGTATGTCATTAAAAATGGTCATATAACGGATATATTTATTTCTTTGAAGAAGATTGTACTTCATTATTTTGCACGTAGACTTTAATTATTTGTTTTTTTTAAATTTGTTTTTGTTTGTATTTTTTACATTTTTGTTATAAAGGCGCTGGTGATTACTAACGCCGCTCGCCGCACGTCTACAGTGGGGGAAATCGTAAACCTCATGTCGGTAGATGCACAGCGCTTCATGGACTTGATCACGTACATCAATATGATCTGGTCTGCACCTCTTCAAGTCATCCTGGCGCTTTACTTCCTCTGGCAGGTGGGACGCAGCCTCATTTTCACTTTGGTCTGCTTAGAGCAGGAGTGGCTGCTAGTCATATCTATTCATTATTAATTGAATGTGTGTGTGTGTGTGTGTGTGTGTGTGTGTGTGCGCGCGCGGTATTTCTTTTGTCTGCAGAATCTGGGTCCGTCTGTGCTGGCCGGTGTTGCTGTGATGGTGCTGATGGTTCCAGTAAATGCAGTTATAGCCATGAAAACCAAAACCTACCAGGTAAAACCCTCTCACTGCACTATAACGTGGTTTATTCCAGTTTGATGTAGAAGAATGGGTGGACTCGCAGGTGGCTGGCTGGTTGGTGGACGGGTGGATGACTGGATATATGGATGGATGGATGAGTTGAAGTCCAGAGTAATGGAGCGTGTGGGAAAGAGGTAAAGAAGCGAGTGCAGGCAGGTTGGAATGGGTGGAGAAAGGTGTCGGGAGTTCTGTGTGATA
>CM075015.1:2511589-2553892 GCA_037576675.1 Pangasius sanitwongsei | reverse complement strand
TGGTTATGATCCACCAGCGCGAAATGCAAATACTTGGAATGTTTCCCCCGGTCTTAAGATTTTGTTCAGGAGTGTATATATGATTGCGAGTCAGTGTTGGACAGCGCCACTGAATCTGCTGTAATACGATGCGATTTAGATTCTCGAACGAATGATTCAATATTGACGGCACCACTGAATCTGCTACGATACGATACAGTTTGATTTTTAAAGCAACAATTTGATATTTAACAGCACTATATATATATATATATATATTTGATATTTTCCGTGAATCTGCTGTGATATGGTCTTGATTCTTAAGGCCATGTTAATTTGTGAATGATGATGACTTGCAGAAGGACTGTTTTGAAAGTATCAGGGTTATGGGAAAATCTTTGTCTATTCACTAGCCTATATAAATATTTACAGGAGTTTAAAAATACGAATTATTATTATTTTTTTTTTTACATCGTCTGTCGCTTCTGACATAATCAGTTACAATTGATAATCGATTTATGCTTGTGACCTCGATTCATTTCAGTCATTGCCTTTTAAAATTGACGATCCTTACACCCCTACAATCATCACCAAGATCTTTTCTATCAGTTCAGGCTTCTTAAACCACATCGAGTTCTTACAAGTGAAGGCAGTGATTTTGGCAGAAGTTAGCTGTTAATGAACTAAAATATAAATTCACACCCTAATAATAATATGTTAGGAATTGCACTGTGTTGACACTCGGCTTTTCTCCCAGGCATTGCCGTGTTCTCCTACTCCATCTCCGTGTCTGTCGGTGGGATCCTGGCGTCCCGCTACCTCCACGAGACCATGCTGTATAACGTCCTGCGCTCGCCCATGTCGTTTTTCGAGCGCACTCCCAGCGGGAACCTGGTCAACCGCTTCTCCAAGGAGACGGACACCATCGACTCGGTGATCCCCAGCATCATCAAGATGTTCATGGGCTCCATGTTTAACGTGCTGGGAGCATGCACCGTCATCCTCATCGCCACTCCACTCGTGGCTATCATCATCCCTCCTCTGGGGCTCTTCTACTTCTTCGTGCAGGTGCGACATTTCAAACGACTAAGATGATCAGCTAATCATTTTAACAGTAATCAGTAACCTCTTGTGAATGCCTTTAAGCATGATACTGTTATGGAAATCACTAGAATTCTTTAAGTTGGTCCTTGAGTGCCCTCTGCAGTTGATATCGAGACAGACAATGCTTAGCAGACCCACTTGCAACCATTTTTGGAAATGTTTTGGAAACATTTATACAATATTTATACTGGGTTATGATTCTTTCCTTAGATAAACGCTGTTATAAACGTGTATGTTTACGGTAGTAGCTGCTGAGATTTGTTGTTGTTTTTGCGTACAGTATTATGAGATGAGTGTGTGTACTCACTCGTTACACTTGTTACCTCCTCTTCGTGTGTGTTTTTTTTTTTTTTTTTAGCGCTTCTACGTGGCCTCGTCCCGGCAGCTGAAGCGTCTGGAGTCAGTGAGCCGCTCTCCGGTGTACACGCACTTCAACGAGACCCTGCTGGGTACGAGCGTGATCCGTGCCTTCGGAGTGCAGAATCGCTTCATCGGAGAGAGCGATAGACGAGTGGATCACAACCAGAAAGCCTACTACCCTAGCATCGTGGCTAACAGGTCTCAGCACACACACACACACACACACACACACACACACACACAGAGGCAATATCTGAATTAGAATCTGATTTGGAATTGAAACTGATTTTGATTCTG
This sequence comes from Pangasius sanitwongsei, assembly GCA_037576675.1. Lineage (NCBI taxonomy): Eukaryota > Metazoa > Chordata > Actinopteri > Siluriformes > Pangasiidae > Pangasius > Pangasius sanitwongsei. Next base: position 2,552,152 of record CM075015.1, on the reverse strand, counting down.
ATTCAAATCAAACTCTTCCATGAATCGGAATTGTGAGAAAGCTTTTCAAAATTGAAATTCAAATCAGGTTTTAAATCAGAATTTAAATCAGGTGAAAGCTATATGTATAGATATATACAGACAAAATATTCATGTAAAACTGCATAATTAGATGTATGTATGTAAGTAATGAATGTTATGTATATTATAGTTACATTAGAAGTACAGTGGGGTCCAAAAGTCTGAGACGCACTGAAAATCTGGGATTTTTTTTTTTTTTTTTTTTTTTTTTTTTTTTTTTTTAATTTTTAATTTAAAATTTAAAATAAAAAGAAGGTTTTAGAATTTTTAAATTTTTAAAACAAAGAAAGTAAAGGTTAAATATCTTGAATATTTAATATTAAGGATACGGCACTATTTCTAGGTCCCTATTTAAATGTAAGCGGACGTGTGATACTGACCATTTTAACTGCTTTGTACTGAAGGTCCGATTTTCCTCATGTCTAATCTCTTCTAATCTATTGAAGTGTGTGATCAGACGACACGCCGATGGATTTGATCTAAAATGGATCGTCAGGTTTTTGCACAAACTTTTGGAGACCATGCCAGGTCGAGTGCACCCTGTCATTAAAGCAAAAGCAGGACATACCAAATACTAAGAAATACTTCAGATTCGACTTTTTTCACTCAAGTTGTTGTCAGTAATATAATTTGTCATGAAAATTGTATTAAATTAGAAAAGAATGCAAATTAGGAGCATTGTCACTAGTGCTGTCAGACATCTGGACTCCACTGTATATGATGTGTGATTTGTGCATTGGGCTTCATTTATCAAGTTAAATACCAACAGATTTAACCGTACATTATTCACAGTAATATTCACATACGTCCAGAAAGTGTTTGAATGGTTACTAATGGGGTTAGAACACCTGATAAATAAAAGGACATGTAGAAGTTGTGTTGGAATGAAACTGTGTGTGTGTGTGTGTGTGTGTGTGTGTGTGTGTGTGTGTGTGTGTGTGTGTGTGTGTAGGTGGTTAGCCGTGAGGCTGGAGTTTGTGGGAAACTGCATTGTGACGTTTGCTGCGTTTTTTGCTGTGATGGCCAGAGACAGCCTGAGTCCAGGCATCATGGGACTTTCCATCTCTTACGCCCTGCAGGTCACATTATACACACACACACACACACACACACACACACACACACACACACACACACACACACACACACACACAGTTACATGTAATATTATAGAACGTCCACAAAGCCAGTTCCTGTAACAATTCCTTTATAGCACCTATAAATATTCGTTCCCTCACCAGCCTTTTTTTTTTTTTTTTCTTCCTCTCTCTCTTTTTTTTTTTAATCTTTAATGTCATGTTACTTATAAACCGAAATCCTCTGACTGTTACAAAGCACTGACACTGGAGACTCCTTTTATATACAGTACTGTGCAAAAGTCTTAGTCACTCTGTTTTTTAATACAAACTTTGTTACAGATTTTTATTTTATGACGTCTACATTATTGATTCAGTACAAGAACATTTTAGATTCCTAACATTAGTTTTCCAGCACAAAATTAAATGTTACAGAAAAATGTTTGTATGTCAGTAAAGAAAGCAGTGAATTCCATAAGAGACACTTTTCAGATAAAAACAGAATGAAGGCTGCTGGGTTTCGCTGCAGAAATAAGAAGCGAGTCGACAGTCAAAGCCTCCAGAAGAACTGCGGCTGCTTCTGCAAGATGCTCAGTAACACTTCCAGCTCATTTCCTTATCAAACTGCACCTGAGACACTGTTTTATTTTAAAGCGAAGTATATTGACTTTGTTTTATTTATTACTGCTTACTGCTCTTTATAGTATTTTTTTTAATGTAGAAACATTTCATTATTTTTGAAGTCTTTGCTACAGGTTTCTTTTTTTCGCATGTGTCTTAAGACTGTTGCACAGTACTGTGTTTAAAAAAAAAAAAAAAAAAAAGCAGGCCTTTACCACATCAACAATTACACACGTCTTTTAATCCGTTCTGCGGAGCATCTGAGAATTAAACAGCGTGGTGGTGGTGTAAAGGACAAATACACACTTTTTTGCTTTTCACTGAAATTTTCTTGGAACAGATCCTGACTAACTAACAGTTGAAGAAACTACTCAAATCTCATCCTGTCTTTATTTTCTAAGTTTTATATATATTTATATATATATATATAATATATATGGTTCCATAAACCTTTCTGAATTGTTGGATGCGGTAAAAAACTGTATTACATCGTTGTACTGTGTTTATATAGATACAGCGCGCTCTGCTAATGGTCTCTGTCTCTGTGGTTCCTGCGTGCAGGTCACCGCGTCCCTTAACTGGTTGGTGAGAATGTCGTCGGAGTTAGAGACCAACATCGTAGCCGTGGAAAAAGTGAAAGAGTACGGAGAAACGGAGAAAGAGGTGAGTGCAGCCGTGTGTATAAGACACAAGGTAGTGCTAAAAAGCCCGCGGACTGGCAGTGTGCTGTGCAGCACAAGCTCGAATATATTGAATAATAAAATGTGGAAGTAGTGTTTAACAACATTTTTAGTGTAGTAAAGTACGTAAAAAGTGTAAATAGTGTGATCGTAAAAAATGCAGTTAAAATTCCAGTTAAACATCTTAAGATCCAGCATCATACTTTTTCCATTTGCAGATTATTATTATTATTATTATTGTTATTATTATTATTGTTATTATTACAGTAGTATTAGTTAGTGGTTGGTCGTGTGTGATGAGCAGTGCTGTGTTTTTCTCAGGCGGAATGGAAACTGGAGAAAAGCTCGGTTCCTCCCGGATGGCCCACCGTCGGCCACATCGAGATCCGGAATTTTGGCCTGAGGTACCGACAGGACCTGGAACTGGCCGTCCATGACATCAACGTGACCATCGAGGGAGGAGAGAAGGTGGGCTCTGTTCCGAAGGATCCAATTAGCTTGTTTTACCAGTAATACTAATTAAGCAGTGTTACAATGCAGTAGTAATAAAACCGTTTTAAAACTAGGTGGGAATCGTGGGTCGGACCGGAGCAGGGAAGTCGTCTCTAACCCTCGGATTGTTCCGGATCATCGAGGCGGCACAGGGAGAGATCTGTGTTGATGGAGTGAACATCGCTGAGCTTGGCCTTCATGAGCTCCGCTCCCGCATCACCATCATCCCACAGGTGCACAACACACACACACACGCGCGCACACACACACTAATGTGTGTCCTTACATAACTTTGTCTGGCTTCTCTTACATAACCTACATCATGAATTTTCTTTTCTTTCTTTCTTTATATTGTTTTTCAAGATTCAAAACTTTATGGTTATGCTTCTTCTCTCTCTCTCTCTCTGTGTGTGTGTGTGTGTGTGTGTGTGTGTGTGTGTGTGTGTGTGTGTGTGTGTGTGTGTGTGTAGGACCCGGTTCTGTTCTCCGGATCTCTGCGCATGAACCTGGACCCGTTCGATGGTTACTCTGATGAGGAGGTGTGGAAAGCTTTGGAACTCGCTCATCTCAAAAGCTTCGTGTCGGGCCTTCAGGAAAAACTGAACCACGAGTGTTCTGAGGGAGGAGAGAACCTCAGGTACTCCGACTCACTCAGGGCTCTCCTCGTCTCTGGAGAAGAGAACGTCAGGGTTACGAGTCGGCCAGAGAACAGAGATGATAAAAAAAAACATATTGCTGTGTTACTGATGCCTTTAAGCTTCATTCTGTTACACACTCATGTGTCTGTTATGTTTGTAAACTGAAACCTGAATCCTCTGAATCTGATTCTGAATCATTTGACTCTGTTAGATTTCATGTGTTCTTATACAGGTGTGTGTGTGTGTGTGTGTGTGTGTGTGTGTGTGTGTGTGTGTGTGTGTGTGTAACAGTCTGGGTCAGAGGCAGCTGGTGTGTTTGGCTCGAGCTCTCCTCAGGAAGACGAAGATTTTGGTTCTGGATGAAGCCACAGCAGCCGTGGACGTGGAGACGGACGAACTGATCCAGTCCACCATCCGCACACAGTTCGAGGAGTGTACAGTGCTGACCATCGCTCACCGCCTCAACACCATCATGGATTATACACGGTACACACACACACACACACACACACACACACACACCACCTCAACACCATCATGGATTATACACGGTACACACACACACACACTCACACACACACACACCCCACTTCAATACCATCACGGATTGTACACGGTACACACACACACACTCTCTCTCTCTCTCTCTCACTCTCTCACTCACACACACACACACACACACTCACACACACACACTCACCACCTCAACACCATCATGGACTATGCACAGTGCACACACACACACACACTCACACTCACACACACACACACACACACTCACACACACACAAAATATCTGCTCACATTTTGTCTCTTCTGTGTCTGTAGGGTGCTGGTTCTAGATAAAGGCCAGATGGTGGAGTTTGGTTCTCCGTCCAGTCTCATCGCAAAGAGAGGGATCTTCTACAAGATGGCTAAAGACTCGGGTTTGGCCTGATTTAAAAAAAGAAAGAAAGACAGAAGCAGCAGTCTTTCTGGCATGATCACTCTGCAATCCACTGTGCAGTCTAGAATGCAGCGGTCACCCTGGATGTCCTCGTCTGTTCTAGAATACAATAGTCACTCCAGAATTTCCCGTCCGTTCTAGAACACAGCTCTCACCCCGGAATCAACTGTCCATCGCAGAACACAGATTTTGCTTCTGGAATCCACCAACTGTTCTAGAACACCGCTGTCACTCCGTTATCCACCCTCTCGGCTCTCATGCCAGAATTAACTGCCCGTTCTAGAACACGGCTGTGGGCGGAGCCTGTGGGGAGATCATCTTTAACAAGCACTTTGTTTTCCTGCTGCTGGACGAGCTGTTACTGTAGAGAAAGACTCAAATTTTTCACACCAAAAACAAAATTGAGTCAGATTTTTTTTTTTTTTTTTCAGACTATTTGAAGTGCAAAAAGAGAACTTTAGTTTAGTTTAATTTATAAATCGATATTTCTGGACGTGTCTATTTTCTTTCAGAACCTCGAGGCTGCCGGTGTTTCAGGGTCTTTAAAGCGAGCTGTGTTAGGCTTTTAGTACAGTCTGTTTAAGCTTTGGATCAAAACAAGGCCTGGTCTCGGTCCAATGACGTGTAGGTTTGAATCCCTGAATACCTCCCGCTCGTGTGTGTGTGTGTGTGTGTGTGTGTGTGTGAGCGCGCGTCAAGCAGTCCAAAGATTACAGAACAGGAAATTAATATAATTGACAGAGTCCTCTTAGGTCTCTGCATTATCTAATAAATAAATCTGCCATTTTTAGGAGAAAACTGTAAAAAGACAGGAAAGTGGTGATCTGTTTCATTAAAACTGCGTTCACACTAGCGAGCTCAAATTTAAAAAGGTTATATATATTTGGTTAAATATCCAGGTTATTTGTTGTTTTCCTTAGAGTGAAATAAAAACAAAATAAAATAAACAAGATACCTAAATAAATACTACAAAAAAAATTTGGATGCTCTAAAAAAAAAAATGTGGGTTCTCCCGTATGTTATTGGAACTTGCAGGCCACGCCCCCAAGAGACAACATTAGCAGTTGTGCCACGCCCACAGGAGACAGACCCGGTGCAGTGCCACTGCTTCCTGCTTGCTAGTGTGAATGCACACTAATAACTGTAGCTAAATCTTGCAGGTTGCACATGATGGCATCATCCTAGATGACAGTTTCTTTGCCACAGACATTTCTATAATATTTCATTTCAATAGATGATGCCACTAGTACTTATGTCTACACTGGATCTGGCTGCGTACTTCATTTACAGGGTCATAATCTTTAGCTTAAACGTGCCATCTTCAATACGACACATCACATCTTTTTTTGGGGGGTTTCTAACAATACGACACATCAGATCTTTTTTCGTATACTCAGGTCACATGAGGTACCAGCCCAGTTCGTCACATCATTACGGCGAGCCAGTGCAGTCTCAGTGCTGGTCCCAAGCCCCGTTGCGTCAGGAAGGGCATCCGGCGTAAAACTGGGGTCAGAATCTAAAATATGTGGACGGGTGATCCGCTGTAGCGACCCTGAATGGGAGCAGCCGGGGGGGGGGGGAACTGTCTAAACACAGCGAGAGGAAAAATATAACCTTCATCATGTTGAATGTAAACTCGTTCTCTCATATCATTACATAATCAGTCTTTTGTCACAGATTACTAAGCTTCATCTCAGTTTGTGTGCTTTTTTTTTTTTTAGTTCAGGAGACTTCTCAAACACTTTCTCAGGCACTTCAGTCCTGAGTGGTACACGGTGCTGTGATGACGATTTAAACAGAGGTGCTGAGGTGAAATGGTGGTTATGTACGGAATAAAACACGCTGTCGTGCTGTTCTAGGAAAATAATCAGTGACTGTTGGCTGTTTTCCTGTAAGAGCACATCCTGACGTGTTTTATTCCTCTTGTACTACAGCGGTTTTACAGAAATTACAATCGAAAAGAATGACATGTCATGCTTTTATCTGCTTCTGGTTACATTTAATGTCAAATGTCGGTGGTGTATTTTTAAAAAAAATAAATAAATCGAGCCCACGAAGAAGGTACCTCATGTTGTGTAACCTGATATTTTGTAAAACGTCACATTTAACACGTGGCGTCCCGTTAATCATTTGACAGGAAAGCAGACGTGAGTGAAGTTATGTCTAATATTAACAATCGTCTCTAGGTTTTTCGTACTGTCTGGGTTTCTGTAGCCGTAATGATGTAATTCACTCGTTTTATTATGCAATAATTAATTATTCTGTGGCCACCGAATACTTCTGGAGAAATCTATTTTAATACATACTTCATATATCACTTTGTGGCGTTGCCTTATTTAAAAAAAATAACCACCATGTCATCTCAGCGCGGTTTCACGTTGAATACAGAGATTATCGCCTGGTGTCCAGTTTAATGTGTTTAACCATTTACTCGCCATGTTTAAGAGGTTGTGCTTCTGTTCTTTTTATCTATGCAAATTTTATTTAAAGCTGCTTCCTCTTCTTATATACAACACAGATTTATTTTCCTTCTGATAATGAAGTCTGAATTCTTAGGAACTCACTCTACGTTATGAGCACTCTGTATCTCTATCTCTAAATATATCCGGAGCTATTTTCTTTTAATTATCTTTCTACCTGCTGATTTGTGTGTGTGTGTGTGTGTGTGTGTGTGTGTGTGTGTGCGTGTGTGTAGTAGCTGAAATGTACCAAACGCATCCTTTATTTATGGGCAGTCTTGGAGTTTATTACCAAACTTTTGCCTTTCAAATACGCCACATTCATTTGTTATTTCTTATTTATATTGTGTGCGTTTGTTCAGTACGTATGCGTACCGTTATTATTTGTAATACACATGCACTAGTTTTGAAGTGTGCTTCCTTTCATGAAACAAAAATGTAGAGTTAAATAAAATAAATAAATAGTTTTGTAACCATTTTTTGCGCCATTTGTGAATGTCACGAACAGAGAAATGCCATGTCGGTAGCGAGAATAAAAGCTTTGTGACGTTTTAATTTCTAAGGTTTTACAAATAATTCCATGAGCATGGAAATAACATTTTATACATTGTTTTCTGTGTAAGGAATTAAGCATTAGATGTTATGCTGTTGTTGTTGTTGTTATTATTATTATTATTATTATTATTATTATTATAATAATAATAATAATAATAATAATAATAATAATATATAAAGCTATATGATGATAGTCGTGTGTGTAAAGCAGACTGGTTTGTATTGAGGTAAGAGAAAGACTCCGTGAAGCTGATATTCAAATAAAATTCTTGTTTTTTTTTAATTTAATCTTTATTTATGGCCATTCAGAAAACTTAAATTTTAACATTTTCCTATAAATATATAATATATAAAAATACAAATATAATACAGTACAAAACACTCAGCACTGACAACTTCTAAATCACTAAAATACAAACGCACTGGTGCTACAGAGAGTTTTCTTTAAATATAAATAAATCTCTCCTTTATTATTATTTTTTTTTTTTTTTTTTAAATTCCAGGCATTGAGGTCAAGAATGTCAAGGCAAGAGTCAAACTTTAGATTGCAGAGGTTTTACATCACTCTGTATGTGATTAGAAATTAACTTCCTGTTCCTTCAGAGCCAGAGGAGGAGGAGGGATGGAGAGGATGAACAGATATACAGAATGAGTGGGAGGGAGGGAGGGAGGGAGGGAGGGAGGGAGGGAGAGAGAGAGAGAGAGAGAGAGAGAGAGAGAGAGAGAGAGAGAGAGAGATATGAACACATTAGTAACAGTTCTTCTCTGAGCAACACTGTTCATGACGACCTTCATCGTGTGTATGTGTAAAAGTGTAAAAAAAAAAAAAAAGTTCCAGAAGGTTCTGTCCTGCAGATGTTCTGGAGATCTGTTCCTTCAGGAGCTGATCATGCTGCTCGTTTCTGCACAAGCTACACTGATGATGATGATGATGATGATGATGTTGAAGTCACACTAGCCCCGCCTCCTGGCACATCTGGTAGAAGAGGCCTCTCTGTGAGAGCAGGTTAGCGGGCGAATCCATTTCTATGATAGAACCGCGCTCCATCACTAGAACCCTGTGAGAAACAGTGGAGTTGGTGTACCGTATGTGACTATACTGTATTTAATCCATGATGGTGTGTGTGTGAGTGTGTACCGTGTATAATCCATGATGGTGTTGAGGCGGTGAGCGAGAGTGTGTGAGTGTGTGAGTGTGTGAGTGTGTGAGTGTGTGTGTGAGTACCGTGTATAATCCATGATGGTGTTGAGGCGGTGAGCGATGGTCAGCACTGTACACTCCTCGAACTGTGTGCGGATGGTGGACTGGATCAGTTCGTCCGTCTCCACGTCCACGGCTGCTGTGGCTTCATCCAGAACCAAAATCTTCGTCTTCCTGAGGAGAGCTCGAGCCAAACACACCAGCTGCCTCTGACCCAGACTGTTACACACACACACACACACACACACACACACACCTGTATAAGAACACATGAAATCTAACAAAGAGTCAAATGATTCAGAATCAGATTCAGAGGATTCAGGTTTCAGTTTACAAACATAACAGACACATGAGTGTGTAACAGAATGAAGCTTAAAGGCATCAGTAACACAGCAATATGTTTTTTTTTATCATCTCTGTTCTCTGGCCGACTCGTAACCCTGACGTTCTCTTCTCCAGAGACGAGGAGAGCCCTGAGTGAGTCGGAGTACCTGAGGTTCTCTCCTCCCTCAGAACACTCGTGGTTCAGTTTTTCCTGAAGGCCCGACACGAAGCTTTTGAGATGAGCGAGTTCCAAAGCTTTCCACACCTCCTCATCAGAGTAACCATCGAACGGGTCCAGGTTCATGCGCAGAGATCCGGAGAACAGAACCGGGTCCTACACACACAAGGATGAGGAACGCTTCATACACAGCACACTAGATTGCTGTAATCTTATGTAAAACCTAGGACTTAGGAATGGGACATGGAAAGGGAGTGTGTGTGTGTTTGTGTTTAGAGTTCATACCTGTGGAATGATGGTGATGCGAGATCGGAGGTCATGCAGTCCAATCTTAGCAATGTTCACTCCATCTATGTGGATTTCTCCCTTCACAGCCTCGAGGATCCGGAAGATTCCAAGTGCGAGAGACGACTTTCCTGCCCCGGTCCGACCCACGATCCCAATCTGAGTGACGGAAGAGAAACGCAGCCAGGGTGATATCACTATGAATCCTTCCTCTGTCTCTTCTGTCAGCTCTTTGACGATGTTGTTATAACGTTTACCTTTTCTCTCTCCTGGACGCTGAGTGTGATCTCCTTTAAAGCCCAGTCGAGACCTTTTCTGTACTGCAGTCCGTACTGGTGAAACTGGATGCTGCCTGTTTGTGGCCAGTGAGAGGGCAGAGGCACGTTCTCCATCGACCAAGCTGCCTGTGAGAGAAACAGTCAGACTCGGCTGTTCTGATTTCACCTGGTTTTCAAACCCAAATTAAATTAGTGGTATAATTATTTCAGATTTCATGATTATGGTACATCATGTCTAGGGATGTAACTGAATATGTATACATTAATACATCATTCATAATGGAAAGATACGAACAAACATATGATTCGGAGGTTTTAACTTTCACGCAGGTACGAGAGAGTGGTCAGATATGAAGCTCGCAGAACAAACAAAGCCCACGTTCATTAACACAAACATGATGTGCTGCATCACATGTTCATTCGTTCATCCTTAGTAGCTGCCTGGTCAGTGTTGCACTGGTTTAAATTAGGCTACTTGTTTTTTATATTTTGGAAAATAGAACCAACTAAATTAGTTAGAAATGAAAGGAAGGAAATGAAAAGAAAAGAAACAATCCTGTGCACATGTCTAGGTGAGGAAAAATTATGAACTCGAGTGACACAGCTGTAGTGATGTCACCCTCCATACTGAAGTGTGTGTCAAAAAAAAAAATTAACCTTTTGCTTCAAAACACTGTATCGTCTCTTAATTCGTTCTGCAAAAAAACACATGACCATCACATCCTTCACTTCAGCACACAACCACGTGACTGCTTTGGAGCTTGATCCAAAAGAAGCTCAAACCCTGGCACACTTTTCGAAGGTTACTCAAGGAAACTGATCGAGTGATTATGGAACCTACAAAGAAACGAGGACTTTCTAAAGTTTGGGAAAAATATGAACTCATAAACGACTAAAGTTGTCTATTTATAAGAAATTTGTATTAAAATGTCTAAGAGCTTAGCTTTGCCCATACCACCAAAAAATTATAAAGGGGTTGCTTTTTGATAAGTAATACACAGCATTAAATAATGTTACCAGTTAACTTTATTGTTAAAAAAATAATTTAAAAAAAGTTTTCAGAGCACTGGAATATACAGGTTTGTTACCTGGAATCCAAAACCCTACTGCAGCATCCACTAGGAGCTGCACTTCATGGTTTTGACCACAAGATGTCACTAAACGTGCACTGTGTTAAAAATCACAGTAATGAACCTTTTTTCGATACATTTGGGAAGAAAGCTTCATTTGGCCAACACTGTGTAGCTGAGATTGAGGAAATCCATAGATGGGGTTTTTCCAGTGTTTCCACTTAACAGGGTTCATACCTAATTTTAAATAATCCTTCAGGTTTAGGCCACGCCCAAGGCGAAATTAAAATCCAAATACAGACATGAGTATTTAAAGCACTACACAGGTACAGATACAGATAGTGTCTTTGCGTTACACCCCTAATGATGTCACAACCCTGATTTCACCCAAATTACTTAACAGCAAGGCAGCTACTGGGATTCTGACACTGTACCTCTTTTGGCGTGTCTGCGTACTCTTTCACTCTCTCTACAGACACAATGTTGTTTTCCACATCTGTCCATGCACGTACGATCCAGCTCAGAATGCCGGTCACCTGCAGAAATACAATCAATAACACACATAATTCTTAATTGTTTAAAACTATATACCACATGATGAGTAAATGGCTGTAACATCACCTCATTTTGACATTTTGTCCATTCAGGATAGATAAATATTGAACTCCATAATTACTGGCAACCTTCATGAATGTAAGCAAATTGAATACGTAAGAAATGAAACATTTAGGGAAGTGCTGTTAGGGGGAAAATAATCAGTGATGGGGTGGTGTGATTAAGCAGAGTTACTGTTACCACCATGAAGTTTCTTAACACAGTATCCTCTTACACCACAGTGTGTAATTTAATGTTGTAGAACTTCTGCAAAACAAGTGAGTTCCTGTTCTCACTTACGTTATGGCAGCTATAAACAGTCATTCCCACAACGCATAAATGTTCCTGTTCTGATGACGTCAGAAATATTAAACTTACAGCTTTACCACTAACCGACACAAAGCACTGACCCTCCTGCCTGGTGTACTAATCAAATATTGAGTTAATCTTTATAGTATGCAATCATTTTACCCATTGAAGGGTGCCAATAATTCTGGAGTTGACTGTAGATGATTAGACAGACAGATGAGGAGATGCAGAGTGTGAATGTGTGATGCGGTGCCTCTTTCTGCTTTTCATATTTATTCCCTTCCACTTAGGATACTACCTGAAGAGAGTGTGACACGGCCAAGCCGACGATCCCGGGACTCAGAGATTCTCTTCCCATCACGGACAGGATCGCAGCCGCGAGGACCAACAGGTTGCCCAGGAACTCTAGATTGACAGCAAGCCATCTAGACAAATCAGAACATGAGTCAGATTATGGTTGAACAGGATTCGCTAATGTCAGTCTGTTTATCAGTTCCAGTTATGAACTCATTAACTAGTAGCTATTACTTTCTGATGTATTTAGTACACACACAAAAATCCTGTGACGTGTGTGATGATTGTGTGAAAGCTCTGACCTGGTGGCGACGAATCTGGGGAAGTAAGAGGTTTGGTTGTGATCCACCCTGCTGTTAGCCTGCAGGATAAACCTCTGCTGTTCCGCAAACGCCCTGATCACGCTCGCTCCCTGCACCGTCTCGTTGAAGTGTGTGTAGATGGGTGAGCGGCTCACCGACTCCAGACGCCGGAGCTGGCAGGATGTAGCCACATAGAAGCTCTAAAAATAACATCAATTGAGAGAGAGAGTGCATGTTTGTGCGTTATACATAGTGATTATTTATTCAGCACCTTTTGTATATTTAACATTTCGAGACCTTGGAATTAACAAAGCTCTGTGGTGTAACATTCATAAAGTTTTTGACCCTCTATAAGCAGCTTTGACAGCAGTGCAGCTCTTGTTCTAATGTTATCGTTTCTATAGTAACAACTCAATCACAGGGAGACCTTTATTTAACATTTATGGAAGGAGTCTCCAGTGTCAGCGCTTTGTAACAATTTTCAGACACGGGAAATTCTTCAGGACAGAGGAGAAAAAATGAGAAGCTTATGAGGAAATGACTGTTTATAGCTGTAACGTAAGTGAGAACAGGAACTAACTTGTTTCATGACATGAAAGTTAACTATAAATGGATAGAAATTATGATGTGTTGCTCATTAATGACAAATCGATGTGGTATAAGAGGAATAAAACACTTTGGGACATGCCATTATTGGATAATAATCAATTTGTTGTGGTAACAGGAGCCCCGTTTCATCACACCACCCTGTCATTGATTAGTTTCCTATAACAGCATGTCACAGAGTGTTTTATTCCTATTTAGTTTTTGGTTAAAGTAATAATGTGACATGCAGCCCAAACCTGGATGAAGACGTAGAACAGAGCGAGAGGAAGAATGATGACTCCGGCGAAGGGCGTGGCCATGAGCACGATGATGCAGACCTCCAGCAGTTTGAACACGTATCCCAGCATCTTCTTAAAGGCGTCTGGGATCATGCAGTCGATGGCGTCGACCTCCTTGGAGAAGCGGTTGAGCAGATTTCCACTCGGCGTGCTCTCGAAGAACGACATGGGTGAGCGCAGGACGTTACGCAGAAGGTCCAGGTGAAGATGGTGAGAAGCGATGATGCCTCCTAACGAGATGGCTATGGTGGTGGCGAAGATGGCGATCCCTGAAATGAACACAGAGACACACTTAGTGGCTGTACAGTATTAAAAAATATAATTAACGTTATAATGTTCCAGCGTGGTGATGCCTGAAAACTGTTTTTTTTCTTTGCGCATCTGCTCATTAGTGTGTGTGCTCTATGAGTAATGCTGTAGATGCAAAAGCGGAACATGTAATAAACCATAACCTCATCATTGTCACCTCTCAATAATTTCTGAAATATTCAGCCTTACACACCCTGAGCGAAGCCGAGAGCCCCGAATACGGCCAGCTTTACGTCCGCTTTGTTCCGAGAGCCTTTAATTACGGGATCATCAGCCCAAAGCTGCAGCCAGTAATTATATCCGAGTGACGCGGCCTGCTGAAAGGCGTAGAGGAAGATGATGGGGATGATGAAGGCCAGGCCGATGGTCCTGAAATACACCATGTACATCTCCAGCTTCACCTGGAGGTAAGCAAATCAGGGTTTTAGTGCATGCTGGGTAGAAGAACAGATTGGTGTCAGTTTGCTCAGCCTTAAATGTAGTAACAGTTAAAACATGGCAAGTTAACAACTTTAAGTAAAGCTGCTACTAAAAACTGTTTTTTATCATAGGACTAGTGAGGTGGAGTTCAATTCTTGGCACCAGTTTCCATACAGGAGCGTCCAAAATGATCCAGTCCACTACCAAAAACTGATGATAAGTCAAATTTTATTTATTAATTCTTAATAGTGAACTTGTGCCATTTAAATGAAATATACAGTATGCCATGTACACTGACCGTCCACTTTCCTGGGAACACGTGTACACGTGCACATGCATGCAGTTATCTACTCAGCCAATCGTGTGGCAGCAGCGCAATGCAGAAACGGCCATTTTCCTCTGATCTCTCTTATCAACAAGGAGTTTTCACCCACAGAACTGTCGCTCACTCAATGTTTTTTGTTTTTTGCACCATTCTGTATAAACTCTACAGACTCTCTACATGTGTGAAATTCTCATAAGATCAGCAGTTTCTGAAATACTCAAACCAGCACATCTGGTAACAACAATGCCATGATTAAAGTCACAGAGATCACACTTTTTCTTCATTTTGATGTTTGATGTGAACATTAACTGAAGCTCTTGACCTGTTTCTGCATGTTTTTTTGCATTGCACTTCTGTCACTTGATTGGCTGATTTAAATAAGTGTATTTTGCACCTTTTTTTTTTAATGTGATTAATGAACCTGTGTGTAAAAGACTTCAGTTTTGTCACTAACCCTATCTCAGACCTTGAGACTGACTGTACTTTTTTTTTTTTTTTTGTGTGTGTTGGTGTTTGTGTGTGTGTGTGTGTGTGTGTCTGTCTGTCTCACCCTTCCAGTATGGGCTTTATCAGCCTCTGTTAATTTTCCCAGCTCCTCTGTATCCTGTTCCTGTTCTAAGTCTGTTAAAGCCTCCATGGCCTGAATACCGACACTGCTAATATCTCCACTGCAGGAACACAGAACACAGAAAATCTCAAATAATTAATAAAAAACTAATAATAATTACTCATCATTATCCCTCATGCTGTGTTCACTGCTTAGCAAAGTTCTGTCCTTTTATCCCATATCATCTCTTAAGATTAGCGTTCCTATTAGTTTATGTACTGTGGTTACTGAATCATTTACAGAACAATTATGATGTAAAATAAATCAATGAATAATAATGAGCTGAATAATGAGCACTTCGTGTTGTTTTTACCTGATGAGCTGCTCCTGCGAGAGGTCTATAGAGAAATCCGTCATGCTCAGACGCGATACTGATTTCCTCGGACCTGAAGGAGAACAAGGTGCCAAGCACCCGGCTTCAGCAAACAGCTTTAAAATGTCTTTATCCATCTGTGTATCTAACTAATAACACACAATGTATATTACAATTAATAATTCAATGTACAGTTTACTACTGCTATATGAAGTACAGCTGGATTACACTTTACATCGTTATATTAATAACGTATTATGCTGTTAGTAAGTCATTACCATTTATTTATATTTATTTATAATTTATATATTAACCAACTATTCATTAAGCATGTACCCATGAGCATTAATCAGCAGTAAGATAATTAAGTACAAAAGTGACTTGAAGGATTATTATCCACAGCACTGTTGAATTCTTTTTCTATACTGTTCGGTTGATTCATTTTCTATAACAGAAGTTCTGACAAGCATACAGCTGCAAATCAGTCACTGATTGTTTTCCAATAACCGCGCATCCCCAAATGTTTTATTACATAACTAGCGTACTTTTTTCAGCTGATGCTTAATAAATAGTTGATTAATATATATCGTTTACGCTCATTGCTTCCCTTATTTCTGTACCAGTGTGTCAGGTGAACTCTCACCCCTGTTAGTGGAATTTTCCCTGTGTTCAGTATTGGAGAAGATTTTAAGGAAGTCAGCGAACGAGTTCCTTCTCTCAAGCAGCTCCGTGTACGAGCCCGCCTCCATGATCTGTCCATCTTCCATCACCAGGATGAGGTCAGCCTGAGGCAGGAAGCTGAGCCCGTGGGTCACCAGCACACGCGTCTGAGAGGAACAACAAAACGGCATCAAACCACAAACAGACCTGCCGCCCCCAGAGAACATACAGGACATTTCTGATGTAATCCTTTTAATAATAATAATAATAATAATAATGATGCATTTTATTTAATGGCGCCTTTCAAAACACCCAAGGTCACCTCACAAGCAGGCAAAAATAAAAATACAAATCACTACACAAGACAAAGGCACACAACAAACACTCAGCATATACAAATAAAATACAGTAAAGACTCAGTAAAACATATTACAAAAAAGCCTGAATAAAGAGTTATGTTTTAGGACGCTTTTTAAAAGTCTGCAGGCAAGCGCTGTTACGAATATCAAGGGGAAGGGAGTTCCATAGGCGAGGGGCTGCATAGCTAAAAGATCTGGCACCCATAGTAATTAGTCAAATCCGAGGTACCACAAGAGAAATGTAAGATGAGGATCTGAGCACGTGGAGGGATGTAAAGATCAAGAAGTTGAGTAAGGTATTGGGGTGCAAGATTATGAAGTGCCTTGTAAGTAAGCAACAGGATCTTGTATTCAACTTGATACCTTACTGGAAGCTAATGCAACTGATCGCTTTTACAGATCGCTTCTCTAATTTTCCTCGTAATAACTGTGAAATGGTCAAACTTTTCAGACTTCCTATTTCGGCTGAAAATCAAAAGGCACCTCTGCACACAGGACGCTTGATTTACACGAGTATATTTCTGTTTGCACTCCATATGAACTTACCTTATTTTTGAGTATCCCCTTAGGCCCGATGACTTTGTCGAAGATGTGCTGACCCACGTGTGTGTCGACGGCGGACAGCGGGTCATCCAGCAGGTAAACATCAGCATTTCTGTACACAGCTCGCGCTAAACTCACTCTCTGTTTCTGCCCACCGGAGAGATTCAGACCCTGAACACCAAATATGCTGCTTTTTAAAACGTCATCCGTCTCTTCATACACAATGTGTTGAAATAATAAGTATCCAAATCATCTCACTAGGGGTGGGCGATATGACACTAATATCATATCACAATAATTAAAGGCATTTCTACGATACACAATATGCATCAAATAGTTTTGTTAACAAATTGCCAGCAATACTTTATCACAATATCGATATTATATCGTCATATCGCACAGCCCTACATCTCAGCCATCTTATCTGTGAGCGTACCTTCTCTCCGATCTCGGTGTCGTCTCCTCCAGGCAGGATCTCCAGGTCTGGGAGGAGAGCGCAGGCCTCCAGCACTCTCTGATAGCAGCTTTCCTTCGTCTGCTGCCCGAACACGATGTTCTCCCTCAGCGTGGCGTTCTGGATCCACGCCTGCTGCGGCACGTACGCCACCGAACCCTGACCAACACATATTAACCATCATACATCTCCTCTCCGCTTCATTCCTGCTGCATTAATGCTACAGAGCGTGAGAAAAATTATGAACGATACCTGAACGTCTCCCTACAGATTTGCTACTCATAGATCTTTTCAGTCAGACTTATTGTTAGTATTATGGCTGTATCTGAGAATATCAAAATATGGTTGAACAATATACACACTTTCTGGCTCAACCATATCATTTGTTAGCTTTAGGGGTGTGTGTGTGTGTGTGTGTGTGTGTGTGTGTATATACCTTCACTGAGACATTTCCGCTCTTTTTCTCCATCTCTCCCAGTACGGCAGAAAGAAGGGAGGATTTTCCGCTGCCGACGTGACCCACCACTGCCACCAACGAACCGTGCGCCACTTTCACACTCACTCTATAATAAATAATAATAAATATAATCTCCCATTTAATCTCCCATAATCTTCCATTTACATAGCACTTGTATACAGTTGCTATGTAAATGTTGTTTTTATTAAATAAATGAAGCTGAGCACATATTTTCTTTTGCATCATTTTTGATCAAAAATCATTAAATTTTTAGCCTTGTTTATTTTCAACAGAACAGAATTTTTTAAATTTTAATTTATACAGATTTTTTTTTTTTTTACAGACTTTTTTTTTTGCACACCCATTACAGGCCACTAAGGTGCATTTTTAATGGATTTAATGTTTTGACAAATTGCTGTGGTATGAGAGGATTAAAACACTTTGGGACTTGGTAACAGTAATTCTTCATCACACCACCATGTCATTGATTATTTTCCTGTAACAGCAAGCCTGCAATTGTATTATTCTTACTTATTATTATTATTATTATTATTATTATTATTATTATTATTATTATTATTATTCAGTACTTTTTTTTTTTTACCCCGAGCTGCTCACCTCTTTAAACACAGCGCTCCGTCTCTGCTCCAGCTGAAACAGCCGTCCTCTATCACAATGCTATCGCCCTCTGAGGGAAGAGAAAACATATCAAATAAGGAACCCTGTCACATATCAGTGGTATTACATTACATAGCAGCTTGCCAGGCTTCTCTATATATAAATGACTTACACTCATCTTAAAGCATCTATGTGCAAAAAAAATTTAAATATGCACAATTTCCTTTTAATCATGAATATATTTGTTCAGTCAAGTGGTGTATCTCTAATTAGTCATTTTAACATTTGTCAGTTTATTTAATCTGCTTCAGCCAATACTAAAACCGTGTTATGTTTATACATATGATAAATGCTATTAAGCATTATTAAAATTAATTATATCACACAATACCATACAAGTCTTGACTCACTCACCCGGGGAGTATGGAGCTCTGAACACAGCGTCCGCTTTCAGCTCGTCCTGACACAGAAACTTTCCGAGACGTTTGAGAGAGACAACGGCCTGAAAACAACAGTCATTTTCATCATTATTCTCCTACATGCATTCATACATACATACATATATCAATTATTATCCAAAAACCCATTATTTCAAACTGAGATGGAGCTCTACAGTCAATAAAATCAGTGTATGAGACTATATTAGTGAAGAATCTTGCATGTTTTTGATGACTGATGACTCACCTGCATGGTGGTGCTCATGGCAAAGGGCAGTTGACTCAGCGGCGTCTTTAGGATATTGATCAGTGCCAGAGACACAAAGACCTTCTGAGCATCCAGAACGTTTTTCTCATCGATCAGCACGTAGAATCCAAACATGGCGAACGCAATCTAAACACACACAAGCCTCCAATCAGGTTTTAATAACAGTGGAACCATACCAGAGGTGATTTATTAATGAAAGAGAAGTGATCTTTGTGTATGTCAGTCCTAAGGAAGGAGATGTGGTCTCTGAGTATGTCAGTCCTAAGACAGAAGGAGTGGCCTTGGTGCATGTCATTCTTAAGGAAAGAGGCAAGGCGTGGTGTGGATGCCATATCTTTCAGTCTCAGTGAAGGAGTCATGGCTTCTTTACTTGTCATTCCTATTTAAAGAGGCGTGGCCTCTGGGTCTTTCAGTTCCAGTGAAGGAGGCGTGGCCTCTGTATCTTTCAGTCTCAGTGGAGGAAGGCAAGAGACACAGAAAATTGCTTAGCCTTATTACAGCACAGGAATAACATGTTCTGTGACGTACCAGGAAAGTGGAGGAGTTGAAGGAAGCGATGGAGATGGAATAAAGGATTTGTGATTTCTTCAGTGCCTTCAGTTCCTTCTCCCTGAAACTCAGCACTCGCTCCTCGAATGCTTTCTCCCAGGCGTAAAACTTCAGGATCTTTATTCCATTCAGAATCTCGTTCATCAGCTTTATACGTCCATCCATGTGCTTCATTTGGACCTCCTGAGTGCAGATACACACAGTAAATCATCAAAAGGCATGTGATCGTATATATGAGCCTATAGTTGACTTTTGAAAAGTCATTTACGAAACAATAATCAATAATTTTACTCAATAAAACAATAATTTTTTCATCTTACCTGCAGTTTGCTGCGCATTTTGGCGATGAGGCCATTCAGAGGGAAGATAAAGATCACTGTGGTGATACCAGCTAAAGCAGAAGGGCCCAAACGCTACAGGGTGAAAACACAAAATTAAGTTTAAACGTCTGAATTCACTGCCAAGAATGTTTTATTATATCAATAATGAACACAGTGAACTACTCGGGTTTCAATTTCCTTTAATGATTTCTCTCATAGCTAAACATCTGATAATAATGATCAGATAAGTGAAATCTGAATTAGTTTCTTGTTAAATGAATTTTATTTCATAAGTTTTGTTCTGTTACCTGCCAAAGGAAGAAAAGGCACAGGCCAATTTCAATGGGCGCCAACCAAACAGCGTTGAAGTACACTACAAAGTCCATGAGTTTCTGAGTGTCAGTGGATACCAAGTTCACTATCTCTCCCACTGTACATGTCCTGCGCACAGCGCTGCTGATCACCAGAGACTGAGAGAGAGAGAGAGAGAGAGAGAGAGAGGAGAAACAGAAAGAGACAGAGAAAGAGACAGATGAGAGAGATACAAAGAGAGAGAAAGAAAGGGATACAGAGACAGCAAGAGACAGAGAGACAAGGAGTGGGAGGGGAGACAGAAGAACAGACAGAGACAGACAGTACAAGAGAGAGAGAGAGAAGCAGTTGGGGATAAGAGAGAGAGAAAGGGAGCAAGAAAGACAAACAATGAGAGAGAGCGAGAGAGAGAGAGAGAGAGAGAGCAAGAGACAGAGAGACTAATGATATTTTGATGTTTCTGTTCCACATAACTGGGTTAATATTTAACATTTACTTTTATATTATAAACAAGGCTAAGTGTGTATGTAATGTCAGACTTCAGCACATAAACGATGGACGTGATGAACAAGAGACGCTACCTTCCTATAGACGAGACCCATGATGGCGGTTTTGACCCTCATGCCCACTGTGAAGCAGCTGTACATGTACTGATGATTAAAGAGCGACTGCAGGCACGAGAGCAGGAACATGGAGAAGGCGAATAAATAACCCTTCCACAAGGGGGCGTCCTCATCTCTCACCACGTCCAGCAGCAGACTGAGGGAGGAACAGAAAATGCAGTCACACTGCAGAAGCCATACATGCATCATTTCTCTGAGTGATATCAGCCTCCAAAAAACTGTTCTCAGCACGAAATTAAAAACTTAAAAACATCACAGCTAAGCGCTTTTATTCTTCTTATGTATACTTGCACATTTGAATTCTTTTATGATTGTAGTTCATTTCATTCCTTACTTTTTAAGCTTGTAAAGTTTTATTTATTTTATCGTTTTCATTTTGTCATTTGTCATACAATGTATGAATTATGAAAATTCCTACACTCTCTCTGACCTGAGCAGCTGAGGGATGGAGAACATGAAGGCGTCGTGGATGAGGAGGCAGAGTGTTCCTGACAGGAAGTATGGGCCGAACGTTTTGGCCAGCGTGCGCAGCAGGAGGAAACCAGCGCTCTGCTCCTGACGCAGTTTCTGCAGGAGCTGCGTCTGCTCCGTGATCCTGCAGCTCAGGGTTCGAGATGCAGTTACACTCCGCTCCTGCCTGAGCAGAGAAGAAAAAAGGGCACAGGATACATTGTTTTTATTTTACACTAAATTAAATTTGGCATTTTTTAAAATTATACAACAGTTAGTTCCGGTCCACTAATTTGATTGGACAAGCGGCGTTCCGAGAGTGGATATATTTCCTATAACCGCACTGGGACTTTACACTGCTTGTATCAATCCACTCATCTGTATTTGCCACATAAAATTCCACTTCCTGTTTTGAATCTTTTGCTAGGAAATGGCAAATAAAACATTTCAGAAATATAATTTTGACTTAAAATATAAAGGGAAGTTAAGCCAATTTCACCAGAAGCACCTTTGACAGAAATGTACAAGTCAATGTGAGCTAGCTAGCTAGCCAGCTAACCAATGGGCTATATTGTGAGTGTGGCTTCTTTGGGATCTATTTCCACTAGCGGAGCAAAAATGATCAGAACATTTGGCCATATTGTGTCTGAAATATCACTTACTCAATATTAATTTCTTATCCATAGAACTGTTGCATTCTGTAAAAGCAATATCACACTCACAATCGTGCAGTTATTCTGAATATACATATCATGGCCAAATCACCGCCGTGCCAATATTCAGTATAACCGCACTCTTGTGGGATACTGCTTAATTTTATTATATGCATTTCAAATTTGAAATTTTATTGGTCACATACACAGTACGACATGCAGTGAAATCCTTTTTTCTACCGTCTGTAGAATGTACATAAACCAGAATTTACTTCTATACAAGGAGGAAAGGAAAACTATAAACAATATAAATATAAAGGGGGGGGGGGTGTATATACATATACAGGGGACAAAAGACTTTAATTAATTAATTAATTAATTAATAAGTAAGTAAGTAAGTAAGTAAGCAATATTCTTAAAAGCATGTCACAGAGATCAGTACTTTTTTTTGTAAAATGTTATTCTGTAGCACTTTGGGATTCTTGTTTCTTATTTGTCAGAAGGTGTTGATTAATTTTCTATAGCAGCAGTTCAGACTCACAGGTTTATACTTATACACTCGTTCTAATGCATTATCGTTTCTATAGTAACACCTGGCCCAGGGTCTCACGTTAATATGGATTAAAAAGTGTGCAGCTGTTGATATTCTGTAAGGAGACGTTTATTTATCATTTATGGAAGGAGTCTCCAGTGTCAGCGCTTTGTAACAGTCAGAGGTAAAGCTGTAGCTTTTCCGACAGCTTCAGAACAGAGGAGTTTTGCGCTTTGTGGTTTCTAAGTAACATGACAAGCTACGTTTTTTTGTCTTATTAACTTAGAGAGAGTGGAAATAGACAGGCTGGTGATGGAACGATTGTTTATAGTTGCCATAACATGAGTGATAACATGAATTAATTGCTTCGTGGCTATTCCACAACATGAAACAGGGTACAAAAATATGATGTGTTATTCTTTAATTGATGGAAAATTGTTAGAGTTGGAAAATTGGTTTGGAATAAGAGGCATAAAACATTTCAGGGCCTGATGTTATGGGAGAACATTAAGCTACAGGTTGGTAGCGGTGACTGCGCATCATCACACCACGCTGTAGTTGATTATTTGCCTGTAGCTTTCTGTCTTTCTGTACGTGATGGCATCACTGAATGAGCGAGGTCTTACTGTAATTCAGCACACTGTGTGTTCCACTCTCTCTCCAGATCACTGATGATTTTTTCAGACGTGTCCTCTTCTCGTAGAGGCCAGAGATCTTCAGCCGTTAAAGGTGAGCGACAGCCCCTCACAACCAGCCTGAAAAAACATTCACGCACATTCCACGGATTTTACATTCACCTTTAATGTTATTAGAATTAAAAGTTTAATCCATAGCCCTACTTTATGAATATTAATCACAGAAATGTATTACAGGCATTCTGTATTGAGTGGCACGTCTTTTCTAAATGTACAGAAAATTAAATCGTCTCAGTCCTAAATA
This sequence comes from Pangasius sanitwongsei, assembly GCA_037576675.1. Taxonomy (NCBI): domain Eukaryota; kingdom Metazoa; phylum Chordata; class Actinopteri; order Siluriformes; family Pangasiidae; genus Pangasius; species Pangasius sanitwongsei. The sequence continues at coordinate 2,528,758 of CM075015.1, read as the reverse complement.
TTGCACTAATGTTTGCATGTCCTGAATAGACTTATTAACAGAGATTTAAAGCTAGATCAGGTGAGATTTTTTCCCTTTATTGCACCAAATCTTTGTTACAGTCTCTCAAAATTTTATATTAAATATTAAAAACTCATTTACTCCAAAAACACCTTAGAAAAATAATCTTTCTTCATTTAGCTGCCTTATCTGTTTTATTTTTTAAATGTGTCCATGAGCTTTGGAAATGAACTGAATTTATATAATAATAATAATAATAATAATAATAATAATAATAATAATAATAATAATAATAATGTTATATAAACATTTAATTATTTTAAAAGTTTTTTTTAATTGGTTTTAATGTGATCTGTTCTTCTCCATTTTTTTTTACATTATGTAAAACACTTTAGCCTGTTTTGAAAAAAAATGCAATAATTATATTACTATCATCATCATTAATAATATTATTTGTATTATTGCACGGAACTAAGTCCATTTCTAATAATTAGAGATAGTGATGATGGCATTCTTATCTCCTGATATGCATAAAACTTATTATAGACACCTATAAAACTATATAAAACTCACCCACTGAACCACCAGAACAGCGTTTTAGAGAGAAAAGAAGCATCTTCAACTGGACATGGGTTCTGCTGGGGAAACGTCAATGAGTTAGTAACTTAAAATGGATAACAATTAAGAGCATCTGAAGACAGAAAGGCAGAAATGGGGGCTGTAAGCGTTTGTGAATTCTGTGGTACCGTCACATGGCCTGGTTTCAGAGCATGCGGTCGCTGATCAGCGAAACAGCTGAGGATGAGCTGAGCGAGCTCAAGAGAAAAGCAGGAGAAAAACATCACCAGTCGCAATGCACCTTGTGAGAAATCCTGCGAAAAACACACACAGAGCTCTGTTCAGATCAGTCTGTCCAGTTTAAACCTCACACAGTCTGAGTCCCTTAGAAAGGCTTGTCTTTATTTCATCAATTTATTACATACTCAACAGAGCTAGAGGTAAAAATATTTGGATATATTCCTACGTGAGTGGGAATTCTCCTGGAAACAATGCACGGATAAATCTCTAGATTAGGATTATAGACGAATGGCTCGCATGGGGCGTGTGTCCCAATAATCTCTGTACTAGTTAACTAGTCTCCTAGACCACCATGCACCTCCACGGTGTGTGTGCGTGCGTGTGTAAGCATGTTCATGAATGCTTTTAAAGGTTCCCTGAGTGACACAGTAATAATGAGAGGCTTCAGTCCCGGTATCTGTTTGTAAAAAAGAAGTGTGAGGCAGTAAATTCTTGAACATCAAAGCTAACAATTAGTTTTAATTGCTGGAAAGGATTGTCATGTGACCTGTCCTAACACGCCACTTTCACATTGCACTTTTCAGTCCCAGTGAAGGAGGCATGGCCTCTGCCCCTGTCAGTCACTGTGACGGAGGCGTGGCCTCTGTCTTTAATCCTTCCAGTCCTATTGAAGGAGGTGTGGCCTCTGTCTGTACTCCTGTCAGTCACTCTGAGGGAGGCGTGGCCTCGGTCTCCATTCCTGTCAGTCACTGTGAGGGAGGCGTAGCCTCTGTCTCCGTTCCTGTCAGTCATTGTGAAGGAGGCATGGCCTCTGTCTTTAATCCAGTCCTATTGAAGGAGGCGTGGCCTCTGTCTGTATTCCTGTCAGTCACTGTGATGGAGGTGTGGCCTCTATCTCTGTTCTTGTCAGTCTGAATGAAGGAGGTGTGGCCTCTGTGCTTCACATACTTTATTGCTGTAGATGTGTGATATATCCCAAATGAAACATACGTACATTATCTGTACACATACGTATATTAACATCTACATGTCTGAGTGCAGAACCAAGAACTGATATTATTCCAAATACTATCTAACATTTGTTACACTAATATGGTCAAATAATTCTCAAACAGAATTCATCATTTTTATTAGCTGAAATCAGTAGGACTGGAAACGTAGCATACTAATAAGTGTTAGCACAGTTAGCACTGTGTTGCCAGTTAAAAGGAATATGAGACATTGCAATGTGTTAGATTTATGTAGATTTCAGGTTTATATGATAAACACTGGACCTGTATTAATTTAAAATAATGAATTATTCAGTACTGTTTAAGTGTGTATTTAATAACTGATCAAACAAAACCACAACTGGATAGTGCACATGGATATTTGAGCTGAACTATAAACAAGCTGACAATTGTACTCAGTGTGTGTGTGTGTGTGTGCGCATGCTGACAGAGAGAGCACTGAGGCTTAAACAGAGCTCTGATTGTCCTACTAAACACACACGCGTGCACACACACACAGATACAGACATACTTAGCTCTGACTGAGTCTAATACAAACACATCCCGATCAGCAGCTTATAAATGAGTCTAAACTGAGTAATTAATATTAGCTGTGATTACTTTTAATAGAATACACATTTATAAACCATAATAATGTAATGTTTAGTGTAGAAGGATTAACGGGTTTCATATTTATTGTCATTTTACAGACAGACAGACAGACAGACAGTTCTACCTCTCCCACAGTGGTCTGGATGTTTGCTCTGAGAGGAACGATTGAACAGATCACTGTCAGCGTCCAATAGAGAAAAAGAAAAAGCGAGGAGCGGCAGCCCATTATTCTCTCCAGGTGGATGATACACACTGCCAAGACCTGAACACACACACAAACACACAGTCTCAAACTTAACAAACATAACAGAAATTTGAGAAAACAAATGTTTCAGTTGGTTGTCAGTCATCTGGAATATCTGTGATGTCTTTAGTGATTCTGATGCTATTTTGTCAGTTGGAGCTGTATGTTCATTAATCCCGTGAGAAGTTAGCAGTTGTGTGCTATGCTGATGTCACTGGGGCACATCTTTTATTTGCTAGCACAGCTACATTTTTTAGCATAGCTACATTGAAAAAAAAGCTAAACAATCTCAAACGTAAGGGATAAGGATCAGGTTTCAAAGTTTTCTCACACACCATTTATCAGAGAGGTTAAAGCTAGTTAGCGATCTACGCAATGACGAGCGAGATGGCATCGACATCGGTATTAGCATGAAAGTTGAAGCTGTGGAAGCTGGCCTGTTTGAGCAGAGTGTACAGATAAGGAGGTGAGAGACTAAAGGACTAAAGCGCCGCTGCATCTTCATCACTCTCTTTAGGAAGAGACGAAGCGAGGGCTAAATGCCACCATAGCTATCAGCACGTAGTTGAACGGCATTGCAGGAAACTGTTAACCAAACATCATCACGTTAATTATAAGGATTAATATGCAAGATGATTGTTTCCTTTAAATGTTATGACCTTTCAATTATGTTTGATTTAAATGCTTTCTTACAAACTACACTAATGACACATAATAATGTACTGTTATATTAATAAATGTATTGTTAACAAGAACAGACTTATATTATACTTATATGTATATGTTAATGCAAAAGCCACGAGCTGCTCATAATGTTGCTAGCTTTTGTATGTGTGTCTTTATTTATTTCTGTTAATAACAACGGACTGAAAACTGTTATTTTGGCACACTGCAATTTTCAGTGGTTAGCTGTTGAGAAATTAGCCACACAGTTTAATAAATAAATACATATGAGCAATTAATATAAGGTTTTGGAGTTTGAAAGACTAAAATAATAGCTTTACCAACCCTCTTACCACAATCATCCACTTTGAGTTTTCTACGCTGAGGTAAAAAGTGTGATGTGTCGATATGATAATCGACTCTTTGAATCTTTAAGATGCTTTGCATCTCTGAGTCGAACCTTTGGCTATTTTAGGTGTACGTTGGGGGACGTATCTCAGATCCGAAGAGCAATTTTGGTGATTGAACAACTGAGAAATAATGGATTTTATTAAAAATGAGATTTTTGATTTCGATTTTGAAAAATGAGAGTAGGCAACATAAAATTGTCAATCCTACAGCTAACTTATATTCAATTACGTTTTGTAGAATGCTTTTAGCAAAATTTAGATTACTGATTCAGATTACTGGAGCAGTTCTTTGGTACAAGTCTAGTGTCCATATGAGTTCATCCACAGATAACAACTGTGTCTGGGGAAATATAATATTATGACAGTAAATGCCACCATTTTCTTTTAAAATATAGTCAAATGTATACATGTATTTGCAGTAATCAATTACAGCACACTATGCTATGTTTGAAAGTACTTTGTAATGAAATTTGAATGGGTTAGACATAAGGATGAGAGATAATGAGAGGAAAAGAGAAAGAGAGGAAGAGATTTTTACCATAGTGAGGCTGCGAATGATGGGGCTCAGGAGGAAAACCATGTGGTGCTCGATCTCTGTTCTCCTCTCAAACAGCAGATAGACCAGCTCCAAAATACTGAATAACACCAAGCACACACCCAGAATCTAAACACACACATAACACACACACACACACACACACGTGATCACACTGAGGCACAGATCTTCTCTACTAGCATGATATTAATGATCACTATTCCTGAGGTTTTCTGCTCACTGTTTTGGCGCAGCAGAGTCTGGAGAATGAGATGCAGCCATGATGGAAGCATCGGAGGTAGACGAGGTAAAATGGACTGCAAACCCACAGATAGAAACAGGGGAACCAGACGAGAACCGTGTGCTGAAAACACTGCGTCAGGTCCGGGTTTAATGTGTACCACGTCACGTTCCAGTCCTGAACACAGACAGAAAATGGACAATATAATCCCACATTCTGCATAAACATGTTATATAATATATCATTACGAGCATGGACATACAGTACTAAATTCTCAGTGTCCTTTTGGGCAACACAAAATGATTTTCTAATTTTTAATACCAGCCATATTCAGTTACCTTTTTTTTTTAATTATTATTTTACAATTACAATGTGTCTGTCAATGTAAGTAAATCGATTTCCATCTAAATGAATCTTACATGGAAAATTAAACCCATTCTATAATGGACACATGATATAAATTTAGAATATTCATGATATCCAAAAGTACAATATAAACTATAAAACACTAAAATACAATTGATCCTATATACTAGTATATCAACTTATATACTATAATAATAATAATTACTGTTTATACCATATACATTCCTAATGAACTCATACTATTCATTATATAATATCATATACACAAAATTCATTATATACATTTATTTTAAAAAAATACACCCATTATACAGTCTGATAATAATAATAATAATAATAATAATAATAATAATAATAATAAAATATATTATTAAATATTAAAAAAATTATGTAATAATGTAAAAAACACTTCATGTCTATAGTACATGCAGATATTACACCTGTAGTATTCACATAAGCTCATAAACATATAATAAACTCAAAATATCCATTATATCCATATAGGCTCATAATAAACTCATAAACCCTTAATATCGGTCATATTTGCTCAAACTAAACTCTAATACTAATATTTAATACTAACTAATATTTAAATATTCACAAAACACCCACTATTCATTATATAACACATGTATATGTCTAATGAGCTGTGTAATCAGTCGCTGCTGCAGACGTGCTCATGCATGTCTCATCTGCCTTATCACTATTTACTGCCCTTCAGAGTAGAATCTTCTGAATGCCATTTCAAACTTTTAAAATGTTTGCTTTAGGCATGAAATTCACTGCAGAGAAAGTGTGTGTGTGTGTGTGTGTGTGTGTATAGGTGTAAAGCTGCTGCATTAAATCTGTACAAATTGATGCCTCAGCCTTTAAACACGCCACGCTTTAGCAGAGGTGGTTCATTTAGGTTTATACCTAGAGGGCAGCTCAAATGTTCTGTTAAACTTAACATTTAAATGTGTGTGTGTGTGTGTGTGTGTGTATATAAAGTTGCATAACACATAAACACCCACAGACACATGCACTGGCATGCACCACTGAGATGTGATGTCTGAATCTGTTTACTGTAAAAGCTCTCTTTTTTTGTTTTTTTTTTGTTTTGTTTTTTTTACTCCCACTGCTAATCGCAGGCATGCTGACCCTGAATATTTACCCAGAGCTTATTTCAGCCCTTCACATTCTAAAGGTCCCAATTTATTTGTTTTAAAGGAGTAGTTGAGCCAAAAAAAAAAAAAAAAAATTTAAAGTGCACAATGTCCCCCTTTAACTTCAAGTGTAGTCGATCAGCCAAGACATGTTCTATCATAAATAAGATCAATTTTACCATTTGGCTTGGTGGTGGTGTTCAGAGTCTCAAACAGACTTGCTGATATGGTTTCTGACTCAGTATCACACATTGCTATCTAAAACATGGACAGAGCTAAAAGCAATCAAAGCTCCATCTTGAATCCAATTCACGTTCTTCCTTGGTGTAAAAGTAAAAGTAAAAACGTAAAAAAAGGAAAATAAATCCTGAGGTAAAAGTACAGCTTCATATTCTTCAGATAAAACTAGTTCATGTACGAAAGTAAACATACAAGATTAAATTAAATTAAAATTAATACGTCTCTCTCACACACTGATTTAGTTACCGGTGGTAAGTTAATGCCTCTTTCACCACTGAAACAAGGAACGTGGGAATCATTAGCTAAGGCTAACTAACAACAGCTTTTTTCCTAATTTCTTAAATGATAGCTAGCATGGTGCCAACTAGCTGAATGCTAATACCTAGCTGTCACAATACAAACTGCCATAATAAATACAATGCGTATGTAGCAGCAGATAGACAACAATTTCAGACCTCTTTCTCATTGTCAGCTGTAAAAGTTAAAATATATATACACAAATGGTGTTTAATTAGGAAAATGCATGTGTGAGATAATGTAGACATGCGGTTTTCAGAATGCTAAACCGGTGGCCTCCATTACTTGTTAGCCACATTAGCTTCAAAACTCTAGTACATAATTTAGAAAAGCAAACTTTTAACACTAAATGTAAATTGTACTTTGTTGTACTAACAATTTATTTTGTAAAAGGACATGCAGTAATTAATTAAATAAGATTGACTAAGATAAGAGCTGAAACATGTTTTGTACATAATGACACAACCTGATCACTATTCTGTTCACTGCTCATAGCCTTTGTGACTCTGTGACATAAATTCTGAAGGCAATATGAAATTATTCTGTGTAAACACACACGCTTTCTTTCATACACACACACACACACACACACACACACACACAGACAAAACACACAAAATCCCCAACCTACTGGTTAAAATATGGCTGTCCATGACACAGCAGTCTGGAACGTAGCAGATGAACCTTGAATAACCATTCTAACTATGGTGGTGTTCAAATTTAACAGTCCACAAGAAAAGGAAAGGAAAAATACTTTTCCAATCAATAGAACAGTCACTGGAAATTCCCTTTCAAACATGGAATTTAGAGTATTTCCGGGCTCCATTATTGAGGTTAATGCACAAATAATACTGTGCATGTATAAGCACTCAAAAAAGAAATAACCACTATCAAGAGGTCAGGTTTGAACACATTCTCTCCTTCTAGTAAAAAGTACTAATTTGACATGAATTTGGGGACAAACTATTAGCCCGCTCATTCCAAAATTAGATGCTCAAAGGGCTCTATTTCCAGGCCCATATGTTCTCATTATTCTATATCCCAGGGGTTTTATATTACCAGTGCTCTTTTTCCAGGCCCACATGTACCCAAGATCCTAAATTCCCATGGTTCTTTTACCCAGGGCTCTATTTTCAGGGCTCTATATTCCCAGGATCGTATATTATTTTCAGGGCCATGTGGTCACACAATCCTATATTTCCAGAGTTCTATATTACCATAGCTTTATTTTCAGGATCATTTGATCCTATGGTTCTAGCTTCCCAGGATGTTATACTCCTTTGGTTCTATATCCCCAGGATGCTATATTCACAATGCCCTATATGCCCAGAGTTCTGTATTCCCATGGTCCAAAATTCCTAGAATTGTATATTCCTAGGGATCTGTTTTCCCAAGATAATATAGGACATGTGTTCTTTTATTTTTCCAAACCCTTATCTTCTCAATGTTCTATCCAGGGTCTTATATTCCTAACATTCTTTAATAGCACAGCTCTATTTCATGGGGCTATATGTTCCCAGGATACTATATTACCAGGGACCTAAGTTCCCATGGTCCAAAGTTCATAGGGTCTTATATTCCCAGGGCTGTATGTTTGCAGTGAGTCCTATTTTCCAAGAGCCTTATCTTCACAGAATCCATATGTCCGCAGGATCCTATATTCCTAGGGCTTTATGGTTCATCTCCATCTGTTAAACTTACAAGTATATTCTGGTATTATATGTCCAATAATTAACATCTCAAATTATATTTAGTAAATAAGTTATAAACCAGTTAAATCTGATGCATTTAGTGGCCACCTAAAATCGAGGCATGACTTTGGGAAAGTATCATATTGAGGAAACATAGGGCCATGGACCTAAATGTCATGTAAATATTTTTGGCTGTGACAGTATATCACATTGTCAGGCATGTAGAAAAGTTAATTTAGCATTGGGTAATTTATATCAACATTGTATATATTGTATATAATCAAATGTGTTTTCTATTTTTTTTGTAAATCAAGACTCTAAATGAGAGGGGGAAAAAAATCACATGTCAGGTATAAATGACAAAGTTTCATAAAGGGTTTGAAGGGTTAATGTAAATTCCCCCAGATGGTTGTATTATCTCCCCAGGGAAAACCAACTTTATGAGAACAAGTTCAAAGGCCGAATTACACCCACACATTCATTCTAACTTGTTTGGGGTGTTCAGGCATGGTGAGTTCCCCAATAATGAAAGCTAAAAACTGTAGTTGTTTATGGAAACTTGGAGCCTTGCACTACAGGTAAAAGTTGCTAAACCAGCTTGGAGTGGTGTTGTGTAATTTAGGATTAGATCACACACACTGACCCAGCATACTATGACCCACAGTGGTCTTTTTTAACATGAAAGTAAGTAGTAAATAAATAATCTCTCAGGTGACCATGAAGGGCAATTGGGAAAAAGTTCAACCTAAATTCAATATTCAGGGATGCTGAACATCTGATCTCAACCTCCATGTCTCACAACACTTTATTTCTTTACACACTTGTGTGAATGTTACATTAACAAACCGATTCACGATTTGCCTCCATTCAAATCAGGCTGCAATGCATTATGGGTACCCACACAATCCTAGGAATAACACCTTATTAACATGACAATAAAATAATGACTCAACAAGTCTTTTTAGACAAAAAGTGACAAGACAAATAGTGTGGTTAATCAGATGAATCACAATTTGTTAAGCTTAAATGAGTTATTTGTAAGAATCAAATAAGTAAAGAGAAATGTGATGCCCACAAGCTTTAATCCAAATTATTTTTGTAAATTTTTGGATGATGCTTTTCCCATTTGGTTTTATGTGCTTCACGCTTCAGTTATGTTACCCTGAGAAATACTGCTTGAAGGTTTGAAAACATTTTTGGCACAACACCGTAGGAGACCGTCACAGCTGGCATGTTTTCAGTAATGCTGTGGAATTTTAGTCCCATTCCTACATGAAAGATGGCACAGATAGAAAGAGAGAAGATGCAGTGAAGCCAGAAAAGCCCTGATGTGCTTGCACTTATTCCTGTTTGCATGGTAGGTTGGTCAGAGGACAAACAACCCTTGCACACCTTTGGAAATACCCCTGGCTATGCATTACCTTCCTCAGAGGTTGTGCTACTGCAGCATGAAGTGAACCTAGGCGCAGACATGGCTGCAGAGCCTGCTAGTAAGAAAAGGGTAAACTCCTTTGCTGCATTGTTGCAGCAGGAACTGAAAGGGGCACTAGACTCAACTTATCAGCCCCACAGAAGAGGAAGAGTAAGTGAGTGTCTTTACTGTGCAGACTAGAGGAGCAATGCAACAGAATAATGAAGTACAGTGTTTGGGGGAACTTATGACAGCAACCAGAGATAGACCCTGAAATACTTTGAGTGGCTGTATCTCATTCTCTAAGCAGGTCAGTTATGCGCTTTTGGGATCATCATAAAAGGCTCCAATATTTAAAAATAAAAAAACTATTTAGCCCATTGGGTAAAGAAGTGATTGAATGTAGGTCAACAGATGATGTCATCAACTAATTTTCATATTTGAACAATCATCTTGATCACTTACCTATCAAAACATATTATATGAAGAAGGAGGAAAGAAAAAAAAAAAGTCATCTTTGGTCATGGCACCACAAGCTGACTAATCACATATTTACAAAATATAAATATTTCTACCAAGAATGCAGACATGTAGAACAGAAGGTTACAGAATGTATATACTGTGGCTCTATGACTGAGTAGATCATCCAGAAGATGAGCATAAAGTAGTGGGGAGCTTTTATAGACTATCCACAGTGACGGATATGAGAACCTTGCTAGTCACAAAGGTACCATGTAATAAATATTACAGTGTATTGGTTTTCTTACAAAATAGTGTTACAACTAGTGCACAAGTTCATTTAGTGGGCATGATTGCTGGAGAGGAAAATGGTTTATTCCTACTTGTTAACCCCCAATCGTCAGGTGATGACAGCGGCATTCCCCATTCACTGTGTGTACATGTATTGGTTTGCAGGTTTATTATCTATTTAATCTTGCTGCTTGTTGAATCTTGTGTCAGAATGTGTGTCCAATGGTGGAGTCTTGTGCAAGTCGGTATCACGCAACGGCAATATTTATTTTATGTTGCACCTGTGTAATCTTGTCTTAAATCTTGTCTGTGTTTTAAATCTTGTGTGTGTGTGTGTGTGTGTGTGTGTTGATTCATGGAAATGCATTTTCTGTATTGTATCATGACATTAAAGTGGACCTGACATGACTTGACTGAGACTGAATTGACTCTCATTCTGCGCTCCAATCACAGAAGACGAAACCTACATGCTTCAGCACGCCATCACACACGCGACGTGAACTTCAGATTTTGGATGTAATAATGTTAGCAGCTGAACCTGAAATATGGGATATCACATGACTGCTTGGTCTTTGCCATCCCAATCCCAACATGCAGAAAAGTACACTGTTCAGCAAATCCTTTTGTACCAATTCTGTTAAAAAGTGACCAATTAAAGAGCTTTAGATTAAAAGGTACTACATGACTTGATATTCAGTGCCTTACTTTGCTACCCTACTTTGGCTGTGCTCCAAACCCTGTCTAAGGGCATCGTGTATGCTAGTTTTGCATCTACGGGCATTTAGGCATTCCTTCTGTCAAAAGTGACTGCTGAAAACATGGAGGTAAAAAAGTGTGACCTGTGACCTGACATAACTTCCAGGCTGCGCTCTAATCCCAGAAAGAAAATGATGCCCTTCAGCAAATCACTGACTCCATTTTGTAACACTGTTGCAATGCATGTAACACTGTTTAGTCATCATGCTGTTCATAAACACCTGAGCTGAAGCTGAATTAATTTCATATTGCTCTGCTTTACTGTCCTGGCTGTGCTCCAATTTCAATTCAAAAGGATCCGGGTCTTTCAGTAAACTATGCATGTTGGTATTTGGGCAGTAGTTTGGAGGAAAAAGCAACAATTACAGGTGCTGCAGATTGAAATACGGCATATGACTTGATTCTCAGTGCCTTACTTTGCAACATCGGCTGTGCTCCATCCTTTAGCAACAATGGCCTTTTGGATGTCATAAATATCATGCACATGATAATGTATGATAAAAGTCACAGTAACTTCACATGTAACTAATCACATGACTCAGGTGAAATTTACATATGTGGTTTTAAGACAGTTCACACATTATGTTTTCCATATTTTCCACATTTAGTGCATGTTTATTTTCATATGAGTCATTTATTTTCACTCGGGGCACAAGGCGGTGCCAACCCATTGCAGGGCACAATCGCACACACACTCACACACCCATTCACACACTAAAGACAATTTGGAAATGCCAGTCAGCCTACAATACATGTCTTTGGACTGGGGGAGGAAATCGGAGTACCTGGAGTCGCCATGTAAATCTTTTTCCACATATAGACCACGTGTTTTTATTTTCATGTGTTTTTTCCACATGATTAATTTATTTTCACATGTTAATTTTTCACATGTATGGTTTTTCACAATATGGTTTCATTTTTCACAACTGATTTTTTAAAATATTGATTAATTTATTTTCACGTGATTTCTTCACATGAACTCTTTGGCCACAACCACCAAAGGTACTGTATGTTTGGAAGAGAAGGAAGGAGGATTTCATGAAACTTCATGAAACACAAGCTAAAGCTTTTGGCATGGCCTGTACGGCCCCCTGACCTGAACATGATTGAAAATATGTAGGTATACTTTAAACATGCTTTGCATGCAAGATGGCCCAAGAAGATCTCAGAGCTAGAAGCTCTCTGCAAGGAAGAATGGGTGAAAATTCATTCTAAAACATTTTCTTGAAAAAAAAAAGAAAAATATTTTCTTTTTTCCCCTTTATCTCTCTCTTTCTGTCTGTCTCTGGCTGTGTGTTTGTTTGTGTGTAAGTATTCAGTACAGATCTAATACTTCTAACTATTTCTGGACTTATTTTGCTAAGAGAGTTTGGATTGGGGCACAGCCACACAGTTTTCAGCTCCTCCAGTTTTGCTGACTTGTGCAGAAAATTGGTGACAGCTAGAGTACACAGCAAACACACACACACACACACACACACACACACACACACAAAAGCACGAGTTCAGTCAGTGGCATTGCACCTAGTGTAAAACCTTCACCTTTAACCAACATGATGAAACATTCGGCCTTGACTGAGACACCTCACTGTGCCAAAGGTGTAGCACTACAGTAGAATCCAAAAGTCTGAGTGCACTATGAAGGGGACTGTTTGTACATTAGCTAAACATCAACAGCTAGCGAACAACTGCTTAAGAACAGGTATGTAAATTTGCTACCTGGCTGGCTAGCTAGCTGTCACTGGCGTAGATTAACCTTAAACAAACATAGCAAAACAGCTACCAGCTCAGTAGTTAGCTACAATCACTGTAAAAAAAAAAAAAAAAAAATCAATAAAATAAGGTATTATATAAGCCGTTGTTTAATGGAAAGGCTGCTACTGTGTTAGATAACTATTACTTACACAACCTATACAGATAGTGCAACACACAAATGGTCACTTTTATTAAGCGAATGTTTAGTTGTCACCTCTTTATTTGCCCAACTACTAATGATGAACAATAGGATGATGCATCTACTAGCCTGCTAAAAGAAAATCATGAAAAAGTTTCTGATGGCCTTGTAATATACTTTTGGTTTGAAATCATAATCTAAAGCATCCAAAAGTTTGACCAGGTTACATTTAATCATGCATGATTTTTTTTTTCCCTAATGGGATTCAAAGGAGATGACACAAGCACTCCTAACACAGTGATAATTGCTAACCATGTGTCCGGAAAGCATATAGCTCCCACTAGTATTGTAAAAGGTATAGTGCATACATAATTTAAGTAATCTAATGTACACTAAGTCTTTATTCTAAAAACATCATATCAAAAACCCTTATCATCTATCATATATGTCACTTTGTAGGTGTATAATCACTGACTGTAGCCCATCTGTTGCTCTGCACACAGAATTAGCATTATGGGCTTTGCAGAAAGGCCAGTGTGTGTGTGTGTGTGTGTGTGTGTGTGTGTGTGATGTTTAACCACATGAGGAGAAGTGTTTAAGAGATTCTCTCCCAGTGAATCAGTTTAAAGGGATCATGACTCACTGCTTCAACATTGAAACAGTGATCATTTACTGGAATAACACACACACACACACACACACACTGCAGAACAGTATCACTACACTAAGTCATACACAAACTCTTATTTACACTTTATGTGTCTGTTTGTCTGTCAATCAGTTACATTTTGTTCCAGACCCTCAAAGGTACACATTAATGTCCTTTGACCAATGATGATGACTACAGGAGGACCACTCCAGAGACAAACACTGTGCACTGAAATGTACAGTGTGTCCTTTTTTCCCCTGTGAGTGTACCTGTCCTGTATATTCAAGTTTAATAAAAAATATTAAATGTGCTATCTTGTTATTTTGTCTTATTTTAACTTAATATCTTGTTATTTCGACATAATGATTTGTTATTTCAAGATACAGTATTATCAAGTTATTTAGACATGAGATGTTATTTTGACTCCTAACACATCACTGACAGAATTCCAAAAGGCTCATAGAAGTTATTTTGACGTCTGGTTATAAGACGTCCTGTACTCCAACGTTTTTAAGTGAATTCCCAATGATTAGATGTACTGTATATTGTCTACTGGATTCCATTAAAGCAATGTCTGGCTTACTTACTACCTGGGAAACAGCATAAGGAATAAGAATTATAAGCTAATATGAAATAATATGATTTTGAAAGTGTATGCTTATAAGCATTAGGAAATATGAATTATATGCTAGTATAAGCATACAAAATAATTTATTAAATAAATTTTAATAATAAATAACTATAATAATAATAATAATAATAATAATAATAATTATTATTATTATTATTTTTATTATTGATAATAATAATAATAATAATAATAAGAAAATAATTAATAATAAATATTATTAAATATTAGCTTATATATTATTTTTTATTAGTCAATATCGATTAATTATCAAAATAATGTCATTAAAAACTTTAAATAACATTATTATGTAGAAATAATGAGATAATGTCTTTAAATACTGAGTTATTACATCAAAAACAATGATATATTAAGTCTTGAACTTGCGGTTCTTTGTCTTTAAGATCTCTTGAGTAAAAACCCTCTATTTCTTTCTGTCTCTCACTTTTTCTTTGTGTTTAAAATGCTCTAATTTTGTCACCAGTATTTCTAAATACAATCTAAAGAAATTTTATATCAATGTTAATTTTGTTGAAGAAAAATAACAACAACCATTTTTTTCCCCACAAAAGTAAAATATAACTAAAAAAAATGAACCTATCTACTCAAAATACATAATTTTGCTAAGACGAATATACAAAGGAGTTAAATAAGACAGCAAAAGGTGCTAGCTAGACTGTCGATCTCTGTCGTCTTTGATTAGCGTAATGCTAACGCCTCAGAGTTGGAGAAAGATGCCGTGATATTCGTTATTTGTGCGGTAACATTAGCAACCTTTTTGGCTACAGTGATGTTCTTTTGTGATAAATTGTTTTATTTTTATCCCCTGGGGTAAAAACAAAACAAAACAAAACAAAAAAAAAACGCCTTTTCTCCAGTATAGATTTTGTTAGGCTAATATAACACTAGCTAGCTACAACTAGCATACCTTATGACTCCATTAAACATTAGATTAGCTTGAGATTAGCTATTTAAGCTTCAATGTAGGCATCTAAGAAGGAATTAAATTAGGAGATTGTTGCAATTGCGTATTCTGACTATATTAGTAAAATTTAAGTGTGGAAAAGGGAGTTTCTTGGACTAAAACTGTTCTAAACTAATACTTACAATAACCAAATGAAGAAAGGCCAAAAAATCTGTTGTGGCCAAACAGATTTTCTGATGATCCTGTAATGGAATTTTGGACTGATATCATAATGTAAAGGGTCCAAAAAAGTTGAACAGGATGTGTTAGTCATGTTTAATATCATCTGAATGGGATTTAAAGGAGATGATAACACCTGAGCACAACATTCATTCATTTAGTGATATTCAGCAAGAGGTTCATCCTGGTCAGGGTGGACCAGGAGCCTATCCCAGGAATACTGGGCATGAGGTCAGGATACACCCTGGATGGGATGCCAGTTCATCACAGGGCACCATTCACATACACACACTCACATTTAAGCATAGCCAATCCATGTTTTGGGGAGTTGAAAGGGGAGAACCCATAGGAAACCCACACAGATGTGAGGAGAACAGGAATCCAAGATCAGGATTGAACCGGGAACGCTAAGTGTGTGAGGCAGTAATGCTACCGGCTGCATCACTGTGCTGCCCTTAAATCCACATTAGCTGACAAGATTAACACTGCTTTATATCCATTCCTGTCATGTTCCACCTGTGTCACAAAAAAACTTTAATATATGAGGGTGAGTCAAATGAAAACCTTAAAAATGTGACATAAGTTAGAATTGAATCAAATGTATTTCTTGAGGAATCCAGACACTTGTTAAGCACCGGAACACCTTGAACGAAATTGAGATGAGATTATGTAGAAAAAAACACTTTTGTGACACAGATTTGAAATAAAAAAAAATAATAAAAAAAAAAAAAAAATTTTAGGTTTTCATATGACTCACCCTTGTGCATACAGTATATCCATTTTCTCTCACCAGGTATGAATGAGTACAGGTTATTGCATCTCTCTCTCTCTCTCTCTCTATGTCTCTCACCCAGAGTGGGTCCAGGCCGCTGTCAGTGCAGAGCTTGTCCATCCAGACTCCTTCCCTTCCTACTCACTCTTCTCCACTTCCTCCAGTAAGTATTCACTACTCAGGCAGGTTTTTTCTTCACTGCTCCGTCTGAAGGCTGAGGACCGGTCCCACAGCTTAAAGTCTTTTTCTTTCATATACACGCACTCTCTCATACACACACACACACAAACACATACACACACTGGAGAGTGCAGTCTGAGTGCAGGTTAGTACGCCGGCCTGTTTAATAGCCTGCTTTCTCTCTCTCTCTCTCTCTCTCTCTCTCCTCTAAAGGGAGGGTGCCAGACTTCTCTCTGTGTCTCACACACACTTTCTCTCTGTAATTCTCTCTTTCTCATGCCAGAAGCCACCCCACCACACACACTTTAAACCCAACAAGTCTTTAACCTTAGAACATGACACTAATGATTCCTAATGTACCTTTATTATACATTAGAAATGATTGTTCTTTGTGCTCTGTTTAAGAAATTGTGGCAGTAAAGGAGCTCATTTATCGGTATGTCATGAACAGATTCAACACATGATAAAAAAAAATACATACACTATATTGCCAAAAGTTTTGGGTCATCTGCCTTTACATGCACATGACCTTTAATGACATTAATCCCATTCTTAATCTGTAGGGTTTAATATGGAATTGGCCCACCCTTTGCAGCTATAACAGCTTCAACTCTTCTGGGAAGGCTTTCCACAAGGTGTAGGAGTGTGTTTATGGGAATTTTTGACCATTCTTCTAGAAGTGCATTTGTGAGGTCAGGCACTGATGTTGGACGAGAAGGCCTGGCTCACAGTCTCCGCTCTAATTCATCCCAAA
>CM075015.1:2495919-2511489 GCA_037576675.1 Pangasius sanitwongsei | reverse complement strand
TTATTTCTGTAAAGCTGCTTTGTGACAATGTCCATTGTTAAAAGCACTATACAAATAAAATTGAATTGAATTGAACTATGCAGCTTGTGTTTCTGGACTTGACTCAGACCACGGCTGGAGCCTCTGTATTAGCTCAGATTATGCAACTTGGGACTGTGGACTAAGATTCTTTGGCTTGGGACCCTGACCTGATTCAAACTCTATGTCTTGAGAATCTTGAGTTGATTTGGAGACTACAGTTTGAGACTGTGGACTCAACTCAAAGTCTAGAGCTAGGGACTCTGGACCCTGTAGCTTGGCGCTCTAGACTAGAGTTGAATGCTACAGCTAGGGACTCTGGACTTGACTCAGATTCTATAGCTTGAAATTCTTGCACTTGACTCAGAATCTATGGTTTGGGTCTGAAATACTGAGGCTTGGGACTCTGGACTTGGCCCAGACTTTATGGCTTATATCTCACTATAGACTAGACTTGGAAGCTGCTGCTTAGGCCTCTGAATTTAACTACGGGTTGCAACTCTGTACTTAACTCAGCTCCTACAGCTTAGGGCTCTGGACTCAACTCAGATATTTCCACTTGGGACTCTGGACTCAGACTGGGTTACACTGTTTGGGACTCGTCACAGACTCTACTGTTTCAGCCAAAAGGAAGTGGTTCAGGTTATGTGGCTTGGGACTCTAGACTTGATTCAGACTATACGACTGTGGTCTAGACTTAATACAGATTCTGTGGCTTGGGACTCTGGACTCAACCTCTTATAGCTTGGGGCTCTGGACTCAACTAAGGAACTACAGTTTGGGACTCTAGACTTATCTCAGACTCTGCAGCTTAGGACTTTGGACTCAGTGTCTGGAGCTTGGGGCTCTTCACTCAATTCAGGCACTACAGGTTGTCTACTTAGTAGACTTAACTCATACTCTATGGCCTCTGGAATTGACTCTATGATACATTAAAGCAGTAATTCCATTCCCTATATTAGTGGGCTACATGGTTTTTCACTGTAGAGAACAGGGAGTCAGGCAGTTTCAGTGGAAACACCCAGGAAGAAAATGTATTCGCTTACTCACCACATCAGTCTAAAATAGTCAGACTGGGATTTTAAACTAAAGCACAAAAGAACTAAATGGAAATCTAATTCTTTTTTGTAATTGATGTATAGTGTAAACATGCACATTATAACAAAATGAATCCATAATAACCATCACAGTCAAATCTGGAAGAATTGCGAGTGACTGCAAGTCTCACCGAGATGCAGGGTCATAAAAGTTTTGTTTTTTTCAAGGCTTGTTATCTTAGCAACCAAATGTGAAATTTTATTTGATGTGGTTGCATTATGAATACTCTCTTTTCAGTAGCAGGTAGTTATACACAACGTCCCACCCAGAAACAGCACCCCAACTGTGATAAGGATTAGCTGTTCAGACAGTATAGCCTGTAATCAACTTTAAATAAGTGCTAATGTTCCTCCACCATCCAGCACACAAAGTCATTTACTATATTTTACTCTACATTTTTCATCAGCACACCAGATTTGCAGTCTTCTTGATGATCTGGAGTGCTTTTATAAAAGAAATGCAACATTTTCCCAATGACCTAAAATGGAGCAATCTTGTGAAAAAAATGGAGTGTACAGTCTTTGAAGTGCATGTCTGGACATATTTAGTTAAATTATTGCCAGACTTTGATCTGTATGTCATATTTATTTTTCTTTCCTCTCTTCTACCTTTTTCCGTCTAAAAACCTCAGTGATATGTTTTGCACTATTCATTACCAAGCATAAAAAATGTTTGTTGTGACTGTTGAAAAAGCTGTACCTGAGGACGGGAAAGTTGTTGTGTCTAAAATACCTTACCAAAGAAACATCTGTGGGTGAACACACCGCTTCGTAAACCAGCCACAGGGCATGAGGCAGGGATCCGTTCTGGATGGGATGCCAGTCCATCGCAGAGGCCAGTCCATCATAGCAAGTTCAAGCTTGGGACCCAGAAGTCTCAAAGCAACCACACTGACAAAAACAAAAGACCAAAAAAGCTTGAAGTGTCACCACTGTGGAATAGCAGGTCAGACAAAAAGCACAGGGCAACTCAGAGATCCAGGAGTATTGGAAAGTTTGGGAAGGTGGGGATGATTCCAAGGGGCCAACTGCAGGTTTCATGATTCATGATTGCTGATTGCATGTTAGCCCACAGCCATATCATAACCTATCATGACCCCTAAAATTTCTACTATCCAGGGATCAGGACACAGATGATATAGATGTAAAAACATCAGAAACAATCTCCACCACTGAATCTCCCATTCAACAAGGAAACTAATCCCTCTCTACAGCTTCTGCTAGCGGCCATAAAAGCTGAGATTTGATGCAACCAACAATCTCTATGATACTGGAGAAGAATGAACTACTGTATGAAAGCATGCAAACAAAATACAACTGCCTTTGAGTTGTGAATGAAGGGAAGCTCCAGGATATATCCTTAACAAAGACACATAACTGGGTGACCTTCTGTGAAAAAATGCATTTTACCCCCAAGCAATATCTCCCCCGACTACAGGGAGGTTGTCAGGTTTCCAAAGGTAATTACAAATGTAAAGCCATGACAGATGTAGTACAGAATACAAGTTCAGAAATAAAATGCAAAATAAAATTACTAAAAGGGACAAGGGTTGCGTATTCACTGTCACCTACTAACTGAAGAACATATATTTACATATGATCCTTTTAATTCCCATGGAAAAAAAATATAGAATAAAAAAGCACTAGTAAAACAACAGCATGAAACAGGAATTTAAAATGCTTTTAGACGCTCTTTGTGATGCACCTTCCTGAAATATTTAGCCCTTGACAGATAGGTAAGGATAAAATGGTAAACCGATTCAACAAAGTATGTTGGAATCTATGTTCATATTGAAGTTCACATTCACATCTTCGAAGCGGTGTACTGTAAATATGGAGTTTGTTTGATTTCTGCGTTACAGCTTTTCTCTTAATGTTATTCTTGAGGTGTTTTACATAACCGTTTAACTATCGCCACCTACTGGCCTGGTGGCTCATATGAGTGTTTTCAAATTGTTTTTGCATTTTCATGTGGACGCATTTTAGAAAAAGTAGGGTTCAAATCTATGTTTTCAATATATGTGTGTGTGTGTGTGTGTGTGTGTGTCTGTGTGTGTGTTGGGGGTGGGGGGCGGTGGGGGGGGGGGGTACAGGGCCTCTGTAATACCTGTAGCACATAAACAGTTTCATAAAACAAAAAAATGAGTCATTATTTTTAAAAATATACAATTCCTCATTCAAATTTTAAGTCTCAGAAACCTGAGTCTCTGTTTCAGAGAAACCTGAGTTTGAAGCTGAAACTACATCAGCATGTCGAAATGCGTGTGTGATGATTTAGACCTGCAGTTTTGACAATGCTAAACCAAAGGCTGTAAGCGTTCATTTCTTGCTGGCTACATTAGTCTCATATCTTCAGTACAGCACTAAAGAAGCAAATTTCAAGCACTAACCATATCTTGGTGTATGGACTACAGTTGTGTGTACAGTGTGTGCATTTGATGTTTGGCCATTTAATGTTTAATAGTGCTTCTTAATGTTAAATAGTGCTATGCTCAGCCTCAGATTCTGGGCATCGAAAAGACAGTTTTGAAAGGCCGAATCTGACACTATTAAAAATGTAATAAATGCATGGCATGGTGTCCATAAAATCATGACATATCATGTCCATGAGAGGCTCAGGTGCTGTACTGGGAGCAACTGGTGCCTGCAGGGATTTTTCCACTGTGATTAACAGATGAATGAGGATGAATCAGGCATGCTATAGCGTCAAATTAACAATATGAGTATTTCAGATTTGTTTATCATGGTAACATCTTTCCTGAAAGAAATATATGGGCCTTAAAAGAAGTAGTATGACTGAAATGTTCCAAAAAATAATTTACTGCACAATAGCATATTGTACTCCACCATCAGGACGATGCAGGTTCATTATGGACGGATGGTTACCTGCTAGCGTTTTGGCAAAAAAAAAAAAAAAAGAAATAAGAAGAAAAATCCAAACTAGCCAAGAAGGTTCTGGCTGTATCTGATTGCAGACCTTTCCATAAGGAGAACTCCACCGTTTCTGGAACTGTGACAGTTCTGTAAAATAACAGAAGCAGCCCAGAGACTGTCAAGCAAAAGCACAGTGATACACCAAATATGGAGGTTATGGAGACTGAATATATTAAAATGAATGTTGCTTAATTAAATCAAGTGCAGCAGTCACACCAAAACACTACAGCCATGTTCTTTAAGTTTCACTGGTTTTGACACAAAAACTCTTATACAATACATGCCTATTAGCTATAATCACAGATTTGTATAAGTTGTAGGTAGGTGAGTCTGTCATTTTTTTAAAGATTACATTTGACCAATTAACAATATTTAGTATGACAAGCTCCGCCCAGTCATCCCTGTTCTGCAGAAAAGTTCCCGCTCTGGCACAAGAATCAAAACCAGCCTTGGGCCCCACAATGGAAATACTCCTCAAGTTCCTGAAAAAGTATGTTTTTGAAGAAGTGGTAGCTCAGTGGTTAAGATGTTGGCCTTCTGATCGGAAGGTTGAGAGTTCAAATCCCAGCTCTGCTGCGCTACCACTGCTGGGCTCTTAACCCTTAACTGCTTAGATGTATGAATGAGATAATTGTAAGCTGCTCTGGATAAGAGCGTCTGCCAAATGCCATAAATGTTTCAAGACACCAACATCAAGGGATGTCTCACAGTGGAATTTAAAATGGAAAACACACATCAATTATGTCTTGTCCTATAATAAGCAAGCATGTAGTCAGTTTATGTAACCATCTTATGAATTGTGGGAAAAAGACTATGTGTAACACCATCACAGTAAATTTCCTGATGGTCTAAATTTTCAAACTTGTGGTCTTTCACTCTCGCCGTCTGACCGCAACTGTCTGTTAAAGCTGTGCAGAATGGTCATGGGTCACACACCAGAATGTCTGAAAACACTCTCAGCTTCTCCAGACTTGACTGCAGTCTGCTGCAAGAACACAATGGAGCTCTCAGTTTGGGATGAAAACCAGGCCACTGACATAATTTAAGTATCAAAAAAAAAAATTATAATATTGAGAATTGTAGTTAATTCTAGTGATGTGTGAGTTTTTCAAAGTTGGGTCCGGGAAGACTAGCCCTGAGTTAGGTGTTGTCTTTCACAAAAGTTATTATAGTGTGTAAAATCATAATCCCCCATTATCTATATAAATTATTATATATATTGCTGAGTTCTTATGGATGTTCTTCTGTTTGACTCGTCCCTTGAATTGAATAGGTTGTACATTTTTCTTTTACATTTAAGGAAAACACTCTGAAACACATCAAATTTTTAAAAAAAAAGTTTATATTGAAGTATTTATGATGTGTTTAGCTATTCTTTTGCTACATTATTGGTTGGTGCTGTATTTTCATTATCCCGTGAGAACTTAGTCGTTGTTTTGCACTGATGTCACAGGGGGACATTGTTAATGCTAACACAGTTTCAGTGGCGTTTATTAGGGAAAAAAGTTTAAACGATTCCTAACACAAGGAATAATGGTCAGGTTTTGCTCCTAAAAACAAAAGAGCAAGAACCTCTTTTCTCACTCACCTTTTTCCAGCAACATTTAATGTAACGTTAATGAGAAATCCAGTATAGAAGTAGTGGAGATGTTGGTGCTACTGTTGGACTCAAAGTCCCAGAATGCAGTGCAGCTTTATGATGGAGTTTTACACACTGAGTTGAGGCAGAAACTTGTCTCGGCTAGTTAGCGATCTATGACATGACAAGCACAATGGCATTGATGGCAGTATTAGCATGAAAGTAGAAGCTTTTGAAACTGCTCTGTTTGGATCAGGATTAAAGCGCTGCTGCATCACTCTCTTTAGGTTAGGATGAAGCGAGAGCTAAATCCCACTGCACCAATATCATCAGGCAAAAGTCAAAAGGCATTGAGTTGACCAAAAAGATCAACTCAGAATTTTGTTATGCAATAACGCTTGGATGCTGTTATGGCTCATCTCCTTTTTTGTTGTTCCAGGCTTCTTTTCTTTGTGGTTCTTGTACAATCTCCAAGTATTAATAGTTGCACTAAAAGTGACTAGTGGATGGACGTACATTATTTGAGACATGGCCAGGTTGTTTCACACATGCTGCTCAGGTTGTCATAACTACATTTTTTGTTAGCTTTTGCTAAGGTGTAGAGAGTTTTAAAGACATTTATATTTTATCACGCTTATTTACACTTTGAATGCTCGTCTCATCAATCTCACCAGTTGAACAGCCCTTAAGATGGCAGCAGAGTTTCAACTAAGGGAGAATAAAGCGTGGTGAAGTGGACAAGAGTAGATACCAGGGTACTTTATCACTTAGAGGCTCATGTTTTCCATGCAGTCTGCAAGTTCTCTAAATTTATTATAGATTTTTAGTTGCATGGGTTTCCAAGTTTTGTTGATTTTTTTTTAACCCATTTTCAAGGGTTTGAATTCTCAGCAACAGTAATTTAGCTGAGAATTCAATAATTCTCTATTTAAATGTGCAGATAATTTTCCAGTTTTCATTCATGTATTGTCTATATTAATATATGTATTTTGTCATATTTCCCCTGTTTGTGCTGTGTCTTGAACAAAAGAATTGGCCTTTCTTATGACTTGTATTTTGAAATGACTTGCTAGATGTGACTGGAAGTCAACTCCACTACTGGGGTTAAAATCAATTACACATGACAACAAACATTATTTTATGAACCATGACTCTGCTTGAGTTACAAATGCTCACAGAGCAGAACTTTTTAATATATTTAGCCTGTGTAAAGTGCACAAGCTGTTTGGCCCACTACAGAAAGTGAACATCTTACCAGCACTGACTTGCTACCAAAGTTTTGACACTTCTTTTAACAAAATATTTAAAATGTGGAGTAAGGGCTCCCAAGTGGTGCAACAGAAAAGCTTTTGCTGTTTGAGTTGTAAATGGGGAATTAAAAAAAAATAAAAAATAGTAGTACATGCTGATCTGTTACACCAGTTGTCTATGGAATTTCACTGACCTACAGTTTAGCACTTTTAGTAGTTTAGTAATTCTTATCGTAGGTCATATTGCTAGCATAATTTAAAAAGTAGCATAAACAACTAGAAGTAAACGTGTTTCCTGCTGGTCTAAAGGCATGCAAAAATTAACCTGTTGTGTGAACATGTACTTTAGGACTGGACATCCATGAAAAATGAGTCACTGTAATTTGAACAGGTTCCTGTTGTTGAAATGGCAGTTTGGGCTGGCCTAAAAATAGAATAAATACAAAAACCCCACATTGTTTCAGTATTAATCAGGCGATTTATTATTTAGCTATTTATTAGACTATATGTATGTGTGCCCCTAGCATTGAAGAAAGACAAAATAACAGATTATCCTGTGGTATTTGTCCTTTTCACAGACTTGGAGAACATCTGAGGAATGAAATACTGAAGGAGTTGATGGCAGGATGAGATCTACAGTGAGTTATGGCATACTGTAGACAAGCCTTTTTAGACCAATAGACTTTAAAGCTGATTTTTTTTTTTATTAAATGGTAAATGTGTGTGTGTTGATAAGAATAAAAACTGTTGAATAACCTTTATTTTATTTTCAAATAGAACGCTTCAATAACAGGAGAAGCAGCATAAAACCATTAAAAAAAACCCATAAAACTCTCCACTTGCCTTCTTTCTAAACCAAAATGCGCTCAAGCAGAGGTGTGCACAGACTATTTTTAAAAAAATCCCACTTCTGACTCTTCCCCAAGGAATTCTGATCAATCTCCTACAGTTATTATTTTCAGCTACATTCAAATTATAAACTTATTTGCACATTTTAGATGTTTTGCTCAGATCAGCTCTGTGTGTCTTGACATCTGTCTTTAATATGATCTCACCAAAACGTCTCATATGCTCACATCAATTTCTTGGGCAATTGTTTCGATGTTTTAGTTAATCACTAATTTCCCTATCCTTCCCAGCTGTTGCTGTTCTTCATTATTGTTCTGCTGCGCTGCAACACTGGGTAATGGCGACAACAATGTGAAAAAAACCACATGAACTTTTATCTGACCCTTCTTATTCACGTCGCATGGCCACATATCGGATATGTATCTGATCTAGGAATACATATAAAAGTGGCTCAGATCTGATTTGAAAAGATCTGATTTGTTGTGTTCTAGGAAAATCAGAAAAGTGTCACATTAAGAAAGAAAATCGGATTTGTGTCACTTTAGCCTTTTGATATGAATGTTTGTACCTTCCTGCAACATTTCCTAAAATATCAGCAAATTAGCAAATAATCTGCAGTGAACAGATGCCATTTGTTAATGAATGTGGTCTTTATCTCTCACACCACGCAAGCTTCATATCTGACCATAAAGCAGTCACTCGAAGTTGGGAAAGTGTTAGAGATGTGCGTGTATTCAGTGCATTTCTCACTTACTACTCTGTCAGTAATTAAATACACTGTGATTATATATCATTGGAACAGTCCTAGGTTGATAATGCTTTTGGGAACTACATTTGTTTTCTCTCTCTGTCTCTAAAGGGATGAAGATAATGATAATCTGGTTGATCTGGAGATGTTTATGAGTTTTGAGGAATTAGGAACCTCAGACCTTCAGAAACTCAGTTATGACCAAAAAGAGGAATTTAAATCCAAACCAAAGGCACAGGACGTTCACAAAAAGTGTGCAGTTCCATGTTTATGTGCTGAGCATATCTAGTTTATAGTTCAAGTAAACCCCTCTTCTATTCAGGGAGATCAGATTTCTTTGCAGAGTTAAAAGCAAAGAGCCTCCCAGCAACTTTCTGGAGAAAGAGAAATCCATTTATCTGAAGGAGTACATAGACAGTTTAATAGATTCATTTAATTTGTTCATGTATAGAAAAGGAGCTGGGAAGAAATACAGTGTGGTGGTAAAGAGTTTCACCTTGTTTCTATAGCCAAGTGGCATTTTAACTGTTTTTGCAGAACCCTCACCCAGCATTAACTATCACTTCCAGAGACGGCTGGTGTAAATGCGCTTTCAAAGATAAAAAGACATCAGTATAGATTGATTATATAGGGTTTTGACATTGACATCAGATTATTTGCTGTTTTAAACCATTTTATTTTGGATTTTTGTGGAACTGAAAGCAACAGCACCACCAATGGTTTTAAGAAAAACACAGAATGGTATGAAGAAGTGAGAAGTGAGGCTGGGGCTGATTTCTTTCTAATCCAGTCTGTAGATTCATGCAACCTTTCAGTGACAGTCATGTCAGGTGACTACACAGAGTGACACGTCCCCTAAATTTGATCTCCGTTTGGGCTGATAGTTAAAAAAAAAACAAAAACAAACACCCTTAACCATGTTAAGGCATCAGCAGTGGTTAAGAAGGCACACAGGAAATACACTGTGGCTGTAATGAACATGAACAAGGTCGATTATATAAAGTCATCCCATTTTTTTGTCCAAAATCTTTTGGGCAGAAACTAGATAGACTAAGCATACAGATGATAGAACTATAAGTTTGTAACTGTAAGTTTAGTGTTTTTTGGTCACAGCATGAACACAGGCATTACAGAATTGAAAATCTTAAAGTATAAATCAAGATCACTTCATGATATTATATATTACTCAACATTAATAGTTTTGTTGTCAAGCTATCATTAGATATTAGGTTTTAGACTCCCATCTAATAACACAACCAGAATCACCGATCATTTCTATCCAACAATTATTAGCATATACCATAACACGTCTTATGCTGTTGGATAGGGCTGAACTGATAAGTATAATGGTTATCATAAACAGAAGGGAGGTCAATACTTGTTTGCAAATTATATTTGTATATTAATTTAATTAATTGTATAAGAAACCTTATATAAAAAGAAATAATTTTTGAACAGTTGGATTATGTTCATAATATAAATCTGTATTGATGGAGGCCAGCAGTGACAGCATGGTGGATGAGAAGAGCTATCTGCCCTCTTCCACATACATGAGCTCACAGATGCCCACAACTGGCCAGTGTCTCTGTGACTGTAAGGGGAGAGAGGAATATGCCCTTTCTACAGACAGCATTTCCTCTCTTGGACTCCTGGACGTAGATGGCTGTCGCATCGTCAGGATTTGACCTTGTGATCGGCAGAATGTTGAGCCCATTTTTTGCACATTTTAATTTGGAGTCTGATTCATATGAGTGTTGAAGATGCTAATCTGGTAGTTGTATAAGCTTCCCTTGCCTGTTAGATACAGTAGCCTTGTAGTTCCAGTGCAAAAAAATAATCCAAATACCAAACATGGTATTGGTTGAATGATGACATTCGAGTTAATGGGGAACAGTGTGTACATTTTCATTTTGCCTGAATCCTTCCTTTATCAGTTTGTCATAAATTGAGATATAGTATGTGCTATGACTTCTGTAAGTCCTTGTTTACCCACTCCAGCTGCTCTACGGCACACAGCTAAAAATGCACGCTGCATATCAGTGAATGTTTGAGTCCACTGATCTACCTTGATTACACGTTATACATGTCAGTCAATATATACTAAATAAAGCACTTAATGATGTTGTGGGAAATTAGACCAGATGGTCGTTGCTATGGAGGCAGTGGATTCGCTCTGAATTATGGCTCTCCAGAGATAACAAGAAGTCATTCAGTGACTTTGAATTATGTAAGGGTTGTTGATAACTATGAGATTTTGACATGGACTCTCCCTAGTTTTAAAGTAGTCAGCTGCATCAGAAAGAAAATAGCCAAGCAAGTTTGAGAAGCTGGGCATATTTCAAAACAGTTCTATGTGTAGACTAAATGAGCAAGTTAGTTCATATTACATAAATTTGTGTGTAGTGTCATAAAAAGCTACCTAATCTACTTAGCTTGGTGTTCTAAGCTAAGGTTTCTCAAACTTTTTGGGCAAACAACCCCAAATTAACATTATACATTTTCTGCAACTCTTGGCATTTTGGTGCCAATCACATTCAATAAATGTTTAGGCATATTTTCATTTTCCTTTCCTTGACTTCTGTTTTTCCACTGAATCAGCATCACTTGATGTTGTCGAGGACCTAGCAGAGGTAGACGGATTAAGAAATTTGTCTGTTTTTGTCTAGTGCAAGCGAAAAAGTTTAAAATAGCACACACCCTCTTTATTAAATGTGGTTTGTTTGAATGCATCTCTAAGTAACATTTTAAAATAGCACTGCTTATAGTTTGAGCAATATTCATAATATTCATTTGTAAAATTCATGGGAAAATGTGTGAATTACTGTGACAATCCCACTGTTTTCAGTGGCTAAATTTTCTACCTTGTTGATGCTTGGTGGATTGGAAAGCTTGGCTAATCTGTTAGTTATCGTGTCCTATCTGTCTTGCCAATATTACAGAGTACTGCTCTGCTGACTAACGGTACCTACTCATCCACTAGTAATGCTTAGCTTCAGAGTAGCTAGAATGATGTTTAGAATATTGTAATGAGAGTTTAGCTGGCTAGTAAATATAAACACAGGAATATATTACTACTCACGTTCGTGTGATTATGTGGGTGTTCTTGTGTCATGACAGGTTTTGTTAGGGCCCCACTGACTGGCCTGCTGTTGCTACACAAGCATTGCAATACTACTGCATCTGAAGCCTTACCAAATGTCCTGCATAAACTTCCTTCTTTCTACAATCCCTTCCGCTTTGAGTTATGAAAGAGAATGTAGTTAACAAGTAACCGCCAGCTTTGCATCATTCATGCCTAAATCATTACACACTCACCTCAAAGGTCATTGTTTAGTACGTAACTAATAATCATCTAAAGCACTTCTGACATTAGGCTGAGTGACACCAAACTATGTACTGAACCAGAAAGCGATTTGGCTTCAAGATGGACCTACAACTGTTTTTAGCTCTGCAACATCTGCAACATCCTACTGTCCATGTTTATATTTCAGTGTGTCAGAAACCACATTAGTAAATCTGTTTGAGACACTGAATGCCTCCATAAAGCTGATTAAGTTGCCACAATGCGAAGCTAAAGACTACAAGTCCCCCTTATGTGTTAGCTGCATTAGCCTTGTTGCTTCAGTACTAAAGTAAAGAGGCAAACTATGGACAATAAACATGTCTGATCCACTACATTTTGGGTAAGGTTTTATTGTGTACATTTAAATTTTGGTCAATGTATCACTTTAGTTATCTGACTATGATGCTTAGATTAGTTTGTCCTGTATTTTTTAACTTTTGTAAAAGAAATCAGAAACACAGGTAACTCATTGATGAACACATTCATAGGACACTCTGTTAAAGCATTTTCATTGTTTATGTAAAATCATTTACCAACAGTAATGAATCAGAAATGATTTTTATTTTTTTTTTTACAATCATCAGTGGTTGCTATAGACTTGTTTAAAATAAAAGTGCTTGCAGCTTAAAAGTACACATTTTACACAAAGCTTCTACTTGATAAAAGCCAGGACTTCACAGAAAAAACATGTGTTTTGAAATGCATTTCAGGTGCTTGCTACAGGTTGGTAACAACAAGAGTGCATCTTTTATGCCTGTAAATACCTGGTAAAGTAAAGTTGTGTACCACAAAAACACAGTTGGACCCTTAAGTGTACATTTACATTGTATATACCTATACTGTACCTGTTTCATAATGTATGTATACAATGTATTCCACAGTATTTTGGCATTTTTAATAAAGCATTTATATAGATCTCTTTGGCAATATTTCAGTTTGTCATGTTTAGAGAAAAGAAAGGTTGCACTTCTGATCCCAAGAATACCATACCCAGTGAAGTACGGCGGTGGGAGCATCACGATATGGGTCTGCTTCTCTGAAAATGGTACTCGAGCATTACATATCATTGAAGGAAACATGAATGGAGGCCAAGAAACTGAATCTGGAGAGAAGATGGGCTTTTGAACAAGACAACAACCCCAAGCATTATAACTCAAGAATGATTTCTAACAAAGAAGCCTAAGTTGCCTGCATGACCCAGCCAATCGCCTGACTTGCCATTGAAAAATTGTCAAGGATTTTGAGATTGGGGGACTCTGTGGGGAACTAAAGAAAATTTGCCAAGAGGAATGGGCCAAAATTGTCCCACAATGCTGCAAAAAGCTGTTTATTTCTTACCATAGATACCCTGAAGCTGTGCAATGGGACAGAGCTTTGATAAGTAGTGAACAAGACATAAAGGACATAACAAAAATATAACTTTGCTGATCAACTACATTTGGGGTAAGTTCAAAAATGTCCAAATTTGTAGATGTTTCACTAGACTGTATCCCAAGTAGTTAAACATTACTAATACCACAGCGCTGTTGAATTCTCTAACCTGATAAGAAGGTATTGATTAATTTCTACTGTTGTTTTCACTACTGCCAGCAGCTCTGACAGTAGTACAGCTGCAAATCACAGGTTATATTAATGCGCTCCTTCTAATACATTATCGTTTATATAGTAACACATAAATTTTTCTGTAACGAGGCATGTATTTAACATTTATGGAGGGAGTCTCCAGTGTCAGTGCTTTGGAATATTTAGAAGTAAAGCTTCAGGTTTTCTGACATCTTCAGGACAGACATTTACACTTTGTAAACTTTGTGGTTTCTCAGCAACATGATAAGCTGCATTTTTTTTTTGTTTATTTGTCTTATTTGAGTCGAAAGAGAGGCTAGTGAGGGAATAGCAGTTAATAACTGCTATAATGGAAGTGATAACAGGAACTAACTTGTTTTGTGGACATTCCACAAAATTAACCATAATTGTAAACAGATAAAAAGTGTTGTAAGCTCTGGCAAATTGCTGTGGTATAAGCGGAATAAAACAATATCAACTTAAGTGTTTCAACGGTAACTCCACTTTGAGTCAGGCTGCATCTTAATACCGTCATTAATTTTTTTTTTTAATTACAGCACACCCCATCATGTTTTATTCTTTATCTAATGGATAAACTGTAACTTCAATGCACATTAAGATGCCAGTTTTGTAGGTACATTAATCTAGTAAGACATTCACAACTCGGTGTATGTTTCCATGTTTTTCATATCTTTCCTCTGATATATCCATGGATTAAAGTGCAGTTACTGCTTCACAGTTTGTCGCTTTGTGGTTTGTTTCAACATCTTTTTTCACTTGCTTGACTTTGGTGTCTTTTAATATGCTATCCTTAAGATGGTTGTAAAACCACTCCAAGTCTTGGCTATCTTCTGGCCAGCAGAGATACTTCCTGGTCTGGAAGAAGGTTCTGACCAGTTCGTATTTCATCAGTTTGTAATGTGGTATGTTGTCCACAAGAAGCACCAGCAAGACATCCTGGACCTCTTCCAGCATTCTGGTCTGGGCCAGACTGAAGGCCTCCAAGCACCAGCCATCCTTAAAGAACTCTCTGGACAAGATGCATAAAGTTTTCTTACTCTTCCAGATTGCGTTACGCATGTTAGATAGATGATCTTCTCCCGGTATGAAGTCACGTGCTTCAAAGCAACAACGCAATTCGTTTTGATCACAGAACTGTGTGTCTAGCTTTTTCAGCAGTGCCTTTGTCACCCATTTGATGTCATTAGAACTGAAACATAAGTAGACGTCGTACATGAAGCCATTGTTAGCAGGCAATTTTGGGCCTCCCTCCACAAGTCTAACAATCGCCTTTCTGTAAAGCTTGAAGCAGTAGCCACGCAGCCGAACAAAAATAATAGCCCCTGTGGTGGTTAGCATAATAAGTACGGTGCAGCAGATGAAAAGTGTGAGCCTCAGCTCCTCGATCCTCTTCTCATCCTCTTCGTCCTCACATAGTTTAGCATGCAGAAGAGGCTTCCCTCGTTGCACTTCGGGAAACTCACACATCAGTTCCTCAGCAGGGGAATACATTTGCACATCTGTCTGATTTAACCATGTCTGTAAGTCTCTCAGACTGCAATCGCAAAGAAATTGGTTCCCAAGCAAGCTGATGAGGGTCAGGGTGCTGAAGGCTTGTGGATCAACAGAACCGAGATTATTGTAAGCAAGGTTGAGTATCCTCAGACTTTTGGGAAATATGCCATTAGGTATATAGGTTAGAGAGTTGGTAGATAAATCTAAATAATTCAAAGAGGTGAGTCCCTTGAAAATGTTTTCTGGAAGTGACTGCATGAAGTTATTATTAAGAAAAAGCATCTGCAATTTATGAAGGCGGTCAAACATGTCGAGACACTGTCCTCGTAACCAGAGATTTTGCAAGCCGGTAATGTGGAGGTCAAGAAATTGCACACTGTTTAAAGGTGACACAGAATAGTTAGCATTAAAGACACACCATGAAAACACGTTGCCTCCAAGATATATTATTTCAATATTGGGGAATTCCACTAATATGGTGTAGAAGCTCTCAGCATTACTTAATCTGTTGTACCGCAAATCAATGGTTGTGATGTTTCTTGCTTGGCTTGGTAGACCATACAGGGATTGAATTTTGTTACTGTCTAAGTAAAGTACTTTGAGTTTTGGAAGGTTTGCCAGTGTATGCAGGGATTGTAATGAATTTTCAGAGAGAAATAGGTGAAGCAAATTGG
>CM075015.1:2470083-2483615 GCA_037576675.1 Pangasius sanitwongsei | reverse complement strand
CCATAGAAGGATTTCTCGTGGATTTCACTAATGTAATTTAAGGTTAGATCCAAATAAGTTATATAGGGAGGCAAAACCGGCACCTCATTCAGGTTTCTCAAGGCACAGTAGGCTTTTTCATCTTTGATGGTGCATTTTGAAGTAGATTCTGCCACAAGAAGACAGATCCAAATTTGAAGAAGTGGCAGAATAAAACTGGGTCTGCTTGTCATGCTGAGACACCTGCAAACAAACAAAGAAAATTAGAATTATATGAGTAACATGCACTCACTTCAAGTTCAACAATGAAAAGTGAAATGTCCACATTGTTCCTTTTACTAGAGGTGTGTGCAGGACTTTTTTTTTTTTTTTTTTTAAATCCCACTTCCACCCTCTCATACAGAAATTCATGCTCGTCCTACTCAAGACCAGAATAATGCAGATACCAAAAATAACTAATTAGTGTGAGCACCCATCACACTTAGGATTATAAATTTGAGTTATATTTCCGTGATCAATATCAGTAACGCTAACACTTATTAATTAATCATTTTAACAGAAACTCTAAATGGACAAGTACTTGCTCCTGATCAGGCTGGCTGGGATCAGGCTGCCTCTAATGTAGATCTGTGTCTCTCTCTCTGTGTCTCTATAACGTGAGCTTGTCAGTGTGGGAGATTGAAAAGTTCACTAAATAAAATAACATTGAGACTGCATGAAAGTAAAAAATCTCCTGCATCCTCGACTTTTTTTTGAGAAACATTGGATTCCAGACTGAAGCGTACATGACATGTTTTATATCAGTTCTGTTTTCATGGTTTTTAACTATGAACAACAATATTCATGCTACGTATATTCTGCTTGTTCATGCCCATGATCTAATCTGTACATTAACATCTGCATGCAAAGTACTATGACTATTATTATAAAGATTAATGACTGGTTTAAAAAAAAAAAAGGCTTTATTTCTTACCAGATTTTCATCTCAACAACTGGAAAATGTTCTGGAAACCCTTGCTCTCCTTAGAAGGGTTGTGGAAGAACATTCCTACTGAGTCTTAATAAATAGTTATCAGAAATGCAATCCTGGGAATTCCCTTAGGGGATGTGCGTAAACAGAGTTTTTTTTCCTTTTCCTGTAGGACATGTTGACGCTGGTTTCATAATCACCTGATGTTTCAGGGTCAAATCGAAGAAAAGAAAAGCCACTGAGGCGAAAACACATAGACATATAGAAAGGTTCTGTTTGTGGAGACATGAAGCTTGTGGTGTTGTGGCACTTTGTCTTCTATTTGTTTCACTCAGGTGGTTTCATTTATTTTGTGTTGAATTCTTGAATCTGACTGGTCTGAAGGTGTTGGCTAATTTTCTTTAACTGCGCAGCTATGATGTAAAATCGCTGGCAAGACAAATTACAGAAGCGAAGGGAACTCCAGGTCTTTTCCGTGAGTCAGTTCATTTGAACTACAGAAGAATTTTCTTAATCAGAGTATGATTTAACTATGAATATCATATAATCCATCAAGTCTAATCAAGAGTTAAAATACTTAGAAATGATAAGAGATTTAGTACATTTAGTACATCCTACTCAGGAAGAGAGTGACTTTATGCATGTGATTTTACAAGAATATTTCAGTGTGAGAATACTTCTGTATGTGAATCAAGAAACCTAATACAAACTGGTGTGACCTTGCAGGTGGACCATGCATGTGGGAAAATAATAGGCACAGTTCTCATTCAGAAAGTGTATCCTTTTCAGTCCAGGCTTGCTCTGACATATCTCATGGGAAGGTGTTTTTTTTCTCTACCAGAATACTGAAGTGCATTGTTGAGGTTTGCTGAGGTGCAATGTTAACTTTAAAAAAATAAATAAACTGACTGAGCTCATGCCACAGTTAAAACTAAGATAGATTGACAATGAAATAATTGTGGCGAGAGGCAGGGGTGTGATTAAAAGAAAAAAGAGAAAACTCCATCTAATGAGTTTTGTTTTGTTTTTAGAATTGTATAAAATCATGAGCCACCACTATGTAAATCAGATGGTCTAGATGTCTCGGCTTTTTTTTGATTGATTCAATAAAGTCTGATTTTTGGCATCCAAAGCCTTTTGACTTTGGAAAGTTTTGGAAAGGGTTAAGAAAGTTTTCCATGACAGAAACATTTTATAAAGTCTGTTTAGATTTATTACATCAGCAAATGTGCACTGACAAATACAGTAAGCATCCCTGCATTAATGATATTGTGTCTGCTATGTCTGTGCTTCAAGATTCATATCCATTTATCCATCCATTGATCAGGGCTGTTTCTAGATATAGGCAATACAAGCAGTTGCCAACAAACAAAGTGTTTAAACAAAGTGTTTAATCCCTATGTGTTTAATTCACGGTTGAACAAGAGCCTTTCAACACTGCAGTTACTTAACCTTTGGTAATGACGCTATAGCTGTGTCTCATGTCACACAACACTCAGGACTATTTGCAATGTCCTAAACTAGAAAGTTACATATTGTACAACAGACTCCGGAAGTCTCTGATCTGTAGCTCTGCGGTATATAAGTTTACATTAAAAAAAAAAAAGAAAGAAAAGTGGATGGCCAGTTATTGGCCAGATTTTGAGGTTGCCTTTTGTGTTTCATGTCCAAGCAGACCATAGCACTGACACTCATGTTGAAGTGTGACTGGATAGCCAAAAGAGAGGGACTCTGTAATCCTGAAATATTTTAATACGGATATCAAGTAGCTTAATTTACCTTTTGAAACAAATTCATTTTTCAAGTTGCCTTAATTACAACCATCACTGTCTTCTTAGCGAGTTTCTTGGTTTTTTGTTTCTAAATTAAATTAAAATTCTATGTTTAGTATTTATATATTTTTTTAAAATTCTAAATCAAATGGAAAACCTACATCATATGGGTTTTTGAAGCTTATAATAATAAACCTCACGATGTGAAGAACATGGGAAATAAACTAACAGGACAGGAAATGGCACTCCTTTGCAATGACTTTGCAGTATCATGTTTGACTTCAGCACTCTCTCCAACCCTTCACAAGTTTGATGCTGGAAGCAGTACATAACAAAAAAGAAAATCAAAATCTACAGCTACAGTGGTGGAGACCATTTTATCCTGGCTGTACTCTCTTTTAAAAATAACTTTGTCTGTATGGCTACTTTTATTTCTGTATAAAATCACATCACTGAAAAGCCAAAGGGGATTTAAAAAGGGTCTGTTTTTATGGGTTAACTGATATAATACCTACAGAAGACTCTTGATTAGTTTATTCCGTCAGTTTGAATGATTATTATAAAATTTGCAGATGATACTGCCATGTACAAAACTTTTCCTGTGTTGATCTCATGTCCAAATTATGGTAAAACGTCTCATATACTTACTTTGATTGGTTGCATGCGTACAGAAAATACCTGACTTCCTCCACTCTACAGTTCCCTCTACAGCTTTAAATAGTTAGCAGTTTAGAGTCATTTGTAAGTGGTTTGAATGGAGTGTGAAATAAAGTTAACCAAATAATAAAGGAAATGCGTATGTGGAGAAGGAGCGCAGGGCTTAGGGCATCATTTGGGACACAGTCTTAAGTGACAACAGCAGCCAGTGAGCCAGAAAATCTTCATCTGTACCTTATTTATTGTCCCTACTCAGATTATTTTACTGTATAGAATACATATAGTTTGACCCTGAGCTTGGGTTTTGGTCTGTGCGTAGTCTCGCACATTCTCCCAGTGTCCTCATGGGTTTCCTCCGGGTTCCCCGGTTTCCTTCCATCTCCCAAAAACATTCCAGGAGGTGCATTGGAAGCTCTAAAGTGCCCCTAGGAGTGAAGGAGTGTATGAATGTGTGTGCGAGATGGCGTGGCGTCCCATCTTGACTGAATTCCTGCCTCGTTCCGGATCGGGTTTTCAGTTGTAAACATTGCGGATCTGATTTCTTGGTCGTAAGCATCACAGAGCTTCCCTTGCTCACTGATGTTTTTGAAATGTATGGAAAATGAACGAATCTGAAAACCCCAACAAGTTGACTGGACTCAGTTGACTGAATAAA
Source organism: Pangasius sanitwongsei (assembly GCA_037576675.1). Classification (NCBI taxonomy): domain Eukaryota; kingdom Metazoa; phylum Chordata; class Actinopteri; order Siluriformes; family Pangasiidae; genus Pangasius; species Pangasius sanitwongsei. Next base: position 2,479,582 of record CM075015.1, on the reverse strand, counting down.
CTCGTTCCCTCAATTTGAGTAATGGGGTCTCCCAAATCTTGTATATTTAAGTTCACTTAACTTGATGCTCATGTAGACTGTACTTAAAATGTTAAGTTCATTTAACTTGGTGTTCATTCAGTGAACTTAAATAATTAAGTTGACCCAACTTTGTGTCATATAGTAAATTTTATCTTTTACTGACTATGACTTGACCCTGGGCCGCTGTGGTGAGCGCACCGCATGCTAGCCGCTAGTCTACCATGGAACCAGTGTACTGAATTTTTCAAGTGTACTTAAAAACAGGGTGTCCCAAAGGTCTTCATAAAGAGGGGAAATTAACACTCTTTTGCAAAACTTAACTTCATTTACAAATCATCCTCTACATGATTGCCATTTCTTTGTAAAAGCACGCGGAGTCGACGACTGGATCGCCTTTTTCCAATTATCTACCAATCAGAGCGGTAGTTCTGTTGTTGCTAGGCAGAACCCCTCGTATGGCCAATCACATCAAAGAAAGACCAGAGTGAGGTATTTTAATAAATCATGATTTTGAGTTCATAACACTTGAAATCTTATGTATTTTGTAGGTAAATAAGTTAAATGAACTTAGATTTTTGATTTATGGGTACAAAACGCAACATTTTAAGTAATGTTTACTTGCTTAACTTGATTATTTATGTAAAGACAACATTAGGGCTTTTTTTGGCAGACCGGAAGTCAGTCGCTTGTCTAAAGCCGGAAGTGTTCTGCACGTGCGAGTACGCGTCGCTGTCACTCAATTTTTTATTTATTTATTTTTTTTTTTTGTAGGAAATGCGCTCTCGCGCAGGAGGAGTCGAGCTACAGCAACAACCTGTGCGCGGCTAGCTCCACACCAAACGGATTTATTCATTCTGGGAGTGGAATTTATTAAATATATATTAATATAAATATAAATACAAGCGGAGTTCACTTTCCCTATAAACGGAGACTTCTGTGCGACAGTTTGTTATTTATTTTTTTTATTGTCTAAAGCAAGTGGAAGTAGAGAATTTACACCGATGCTAGCCGGAACCCATACAACATTAACCACTTGCGAAAGCTAAGCTAAGCTAAGCTAAGCTAGGCTAGGCTAGGCTAACACGAAATTTACATCCTGACCGGTCAACGGAGTGAAGTTTTGATTTTCATATTTTAATTCTGCACAACCTTAGTTTTTTTTTTTTTTTTTTTGCCGTGTCGTGTTGTCACAGATTCTCACCGAAATCGGAAAAAAAGGGCGCCTCCGCAAACGAAGCTGTGGAGGGGGAAAAGCGGATAACATCCTCACCGGGCGGACGTCGCGCATCGTGCCGGCCTGCGGGTGAGTTTAACCGGTCATGCGCCTCACGCAACGCCGAGGATTACCGCAGAGGCCTGACGCACCGTATAGGGAGTGGACCTCACAAAAAAGGAATAATAATAGGCTCAGCTCTTAGCTGTTGCTAATTATTTCATTAAGACATGTTTTTGAGAATGTAGAGTTGTATATTTAATATGTATTGTGTATAACTTTATCAAAAAAACCTATAAAGGTGATGTTGCATCCTGTCCTGGGCATAACCAATAGGAAGCCGTTTGAGCTAAGCTAGTTAAGATAAGAGAAGAGAAGATAAACTTAGTTAGCAGGACAATGTAAGAAGCAAAGACTTCACTACTTTTAGCTCAGTTATAACTGTGCAAGAAATTAAAAAGTCTTTATGTAATAAATTAGACAGGACAAGACAAGCTCTTGGAAAGCTGGTGCTCGGTTTGTCCTCAGATTAATGCACCAAACCCTGTCCTGCATCACTTCCTCAGTTTTTTTTTAAGTCGTCTTATTTTTTTTGCACAAATGACTGAAATGTTTTGAGGTCGGCTGGGTGTTGGCGTCACTTGTGCTTCATATCAATATTCCTACATCCCAGTATCATGGTGTCTGCTTACTTTATTTCCCTGAGAGTCACTGAGAAGCAGATGAGTTAATAAATGACTTCAGATTCCTTTATACCTGTATAACATCACACTCCATAATCATAATCAGATTATCAGAGTTCATAATCCGACTGAGAATAAAATACGCTCATGGGAACACTGAATCGAAGCTAATCTGAATGAAATTTCGAATCGAATGAGGTGGAATAATCCTTCTGACACGCCATTAATCAGAAGAATAATAGGCGTGTAATCCTTTGTGTCAGGTTGCTTTCACTATCCGAATCTCTGCGCCTCTGTCGGTTTGAAGCACTTTGCACTTCTTGCGTAATAAACTGTTCTCGTTACAGATTTTAATCTGTTTGGTGTAATTTGTGAGGTTCGATGGGTGTCAAATCGACATGTAGAGGCAGTAAAAGTTCACTGTTTAAGATTCATCAGAGATTCACCGAGGACGCAGAGTATTGGGTTGAAAAAAAACCAGAAAAACTTTGAAATCATTTCTATTTCTTGTGCCTAAACAGTGTGCTTTAATTTTCGTAGTATTAAGTTCAAGTTTCAAGTTTATTTGTCATATATACAAGTGTCAGTGACAATGTACATTGAAATGCTGACACAATGTGAGGCTTAGGCAGTCTACAGCAGTACAATAATAATAACAGGAATAAATAATAAAGGGGCAATCAAGACAGAAATGTAGAATAATGATTACAACAGATTCACAATGCAATAACAATAACAATAAAAAGTAAAGGTGCGCAGGTGCAAGGTTGAGTTGGAGATTTTGCTTTGAGGTAGTGAATGTAGTTGTGCAAAGTATGCAAGATTCAAAAAAGACATGTTTTTGTAGTCTTTGATATGATATGATATGAAGGGGGATAATAGTGCAGTTTTAGAGACATTTTTTACAGTTTATTAAGGGCTCTGAAAAGAGTATTAGTAGATGAGTAAAGGTTTATGTACCGGTGTATAATGTGTGCACTGTGTTATTTTCAGCAGTCATTGTTGAACGCATTCTTGTTCCTGACTATAAATGTTTGAGTGACTTTTCTGCAGTTGCGAAATTCTTCATCCTGGCGTCTGTGATCACAGTCGGATGATGTTTCGCCGAGATGAAGAAGAATAATCGCAAACTCGAGCGGCGCAATTAAAAACCTGACCGGACTCGGACGCGTCTCGTCGTTACGGTGACCTTGGCACCAAACCTCGCCTCCCGCATGTGCGTAACGTGTAACGTGCAGATAAATGAAGATTGTCTACAGAGCGCCGAGCGTTTCGGATACACATCAACACTTCGTTATTTGCCCTCGGAGCGAATTCATGAAAACTTCACAAAGCTTATGCCAAACCCTTTATGTTTAATGGTGTCTATTTATTTATTTATTTTTGATTTTTTTCCGAAACACACCCACAACGGGATAAAACAAAAAAAAAAAGCGGCCTCAGACCTCTCACGAAGCACTTCCTCTTCACTCAGACAGTTATATTTGTCATGAGGAAGTTCATGAGACAGCTGTTCAAGGGGAAATAATAGTTTTTAAAATGTGCACGGACTTTTTATGGTGTTTGCGTGACGTTTTTAGCGTCGATCAGCACACACCCCTGCTTTCCACTCAGGAAGAAGCCGTCTAGGCAGGCGACGTTTTTCGGAGCGCAAGGATTGTTCTGATTATTAACATGCCTTACATTTGACCAATTTCTCCTTTTCAAAAACTCTTTAACTCTATTCACCAGATGAGAGTGAAAACAGTGGAAAGTAAATTACCAATAAATTACCACCCTGACGTTTTATACCACAGCAATTTCCCAACAGTTCCACTTAGTAAAGGACGACTCGTTGTGCTTATCATCTGTTTATAGTTACAATTAATGTCTTAGTTAGTTCCTGTTCTCATTTCCGTTAGAGCAGCTACAAGCAATCGTTTCCTAAACGGTCCACTTTTAGATGTTAAGACAAAGCTAAAAAAAAAAATGAACACAAACTCCTCTGTCCTGAAGACTTTCCCATGTCAAAGAAAACTTGCTGTTACAAAGCGCTGACACCAGAGACTCCTTCCACGAATGTTACGGAAACGTTGCCTAACAGAAAACTTCGTGGAGTTTGGGTTAGCTTTAGAGTACGAGGAGCGTCTGCTGTCAAAGTGCCTGTGAATAAGTTGTTACTATAGAAACGATAACGTATAAGAACGAGTGTGTTTATAAATCTGTCTTTTATGGTGCAGCGCCTTGCTGTTATAAAGGTTTAAGCCAACCTCGCCGTGGTTTAATCAGAAGTAACGTCCTTGTGAAAGCCTCAGTGGATCAGTCATGATTGAGAATTATAATACACAGAGCAGCGTAATAATGCTGCGGTGTTACAGACACTTTAATCCGAGGTGTGATTGTTGATGACTGACGGTAGTTTGACACCTTCTGCTATACGTATAGTTCTGAAAGTGCCGAGCTTTCCTGTACTGAAATGTGTGTGTCTTTGGCTTTTTTTTTTTTTTTTTTTTTTTTGCATGTCTCCAAACCTCTAGTTCTATCATTTTAAATTCTGGCTACACTCAAAAAGTGAAGTGAGAGGAAAAAAATCACACCACGGAGCATGGCGGACATTTTAACAGCCGGAGCTCGTGTTCATTTCACTACGGCGTATAGCTACACAGCAACTTGAGCAAAGCGTGAGGTTCTCTGTGTGAGGAAATCACACGTAGCTAGCGAGGGTTTAGACGTCAAGGCAAGGTTAGAAAGTTGATAAAAACATTTCCATGTCATTTTAATGAAATATATTTATAATTTTATTAAGCTAATGTGTCAAATTTGGCTAGAGTAGATGCAGAAAAATCCCAATTTTGACACGAAAAAAAACATTTCTGAAATTATATTTTTTTTAAAGAAATGACAAACTTACTGGATGAATGTTAAAAGTTTGCTTTTAGTCATTAAAAAGGCAAAATGTTAAAAAAATAAAAAAATTTTTTTTTTACAGATTTAAAAAAAAAATGTCCATTGCAGTGTATTTATTTGATTGCTAATTTATTACAAATAAAAATTATAAATTAAATTTACGTTGTTAAACTTTTGGAGATATTAAATGAATTATCATCAAACAGGAATTTATAAGGAAAAAAAAAAATTAACCCTACTATATTGCTGACAGTCTGTTTGCAAACCTAAGTGCCATGATGCATATCATATATAGTAGAAATGACTTGTGATATTTTTTATCATATGGAATGTGGTATTTGGACATGAAACATGAGGATGAAGTAGTCAGTTACAAGCTGATTTTACAGACTGATTGATTGAGCGTACTGGTTAATATAAAACAGATAATGGCCATTCCTAAATGAAACGCACATCGCAGTCTTAACAAGTAATATAATCGCAACCTTCTTCGCCGTTAGCACGCGGCGCTGCACGGCATGGCAGCGACACGGCTGTAACGGGTTATAATCCGTCTACGCTCAGAGCTTTTCCGTTGTATGTAGGCTGTGTTTTTCTGGTGCTGTGACGTCACTGTTTTAACAAGTCACCACTAGTCAGCGCAGAACACCACCTCCCCCACCACCACAACCACCACTCAGCATCATTACTCATCCAACTGAACACTGAAGTTTGTGCACTCCTGACCATCACACCCACATGTGCACGTTGAACATCTCGTTCCAGATTTAATCCCTCTGTGCTGTTATAGTAACTAGATGTTGGAGCGTGGCTGTGGGGATTTGTGTTCATTCAGCTACAAGAGCATTAGTGAGGTCAGGCGCTGATGTTGGGATGTCGAGGAGGTCTGGGGTGCAGTCGGTGTTCCAGTTCATCCCAAAGGTGTTCAGTGGGGTTGAGATCAAGGCTTTGTACAGGCCACTCAAGTTCTTCCAACCTTAACACACCATGTCTTCATGGAGCTCGCTTTGTGCACAGGGGCATCGTCATGCTGGAGCAGGTTTGAGCCTCTTAGTTGCAGTGAAGGGAAACTAAACCTACAGCAAACAAAGACATTCTATACAATTGTGTGCTTCCAACTTTGTGGTAACAATTTGTGAACTAACCACATATGGGTGAGATGTCCAGGAGTGCACATACTTTAACCATATAGAGTACATATAAATCCAGGAAGTGAATACCGGTTGCTACAGCCGCATTTAACATGAGCTTTTATCTTGTTTTGGGAAAAACTGTAATTATTATTTTATAGTATATGTACCGTGTATATCGTACATACACGCACTGGCATATGACTTGTTTTATATAATGTTGTGTTGGTTATGTTTGTGCGATACTGATTTTTCCCCGCTCATGACTTTCCGTTTTAAAACGTCTGATTAAGAGAAACAGTTTAATTGGCCAGAACCGATGGCTTAAAAAAACAAACAGGAAAATGAGTGTTTCCAGCATTTCAAGGAGTTTAAGGTTTTTGGTTTTCTAATGTTCATACGGCTGAAGTTTTCCCCACTGATGCTGCTCAGTAAGGCTTGTGCAGGTGTCCGCGCTTTCGTTAACGTCAGTCATTTTAGATTGTTAATCTTTAGCGGAGTCGCTGACCGCGCGGTCATGTGTAACGAAACGAGGAAGTTGGTTACGTTAAAAGATGTTCAGGATCAGAATTTTTAGAATAGTTTTTTTTTTTTTTCTGTAGAATTGTGAGCTCAGTTCTCCAGATGTCTGACTTCCTCCTTCATCTTCCATCATTTTGAAACGCAACACCACATTTTTCATTCTAACACCGTTTGGTTTTATTTATGATAAAAATGGGAAGTGCGTCAGCAGCAGCAGCACACTGAGATCATACAGTACAAAAATGTCTGGGCTGTAAGGAACCCCTATCTCTCTCTAGTTCATACATTTGAAGCAGGACCACGACTCGTTCTCTGAGAAATCCATCCCATAATTAGCTGAAGAAGAGCAACCTGGCGAACAGAACCTGAGGAATAATGTGTACAAGATTTTTGATTTGCGGTCAATCTCATATGACATAAGGTGTCAAATTTCCAAACAGGTTTCCTCAGCAACTTGATACACGTTCGCTAAGGCCATGGCTTAGTCTTTTTTTTTTTTTTTTTTTTTTTTAAATTATAAATCATGTTCTACATATCTACCAGGTTACTTCTACAAGTATGGAATTTAAAAAAATTCAACCATTGCACCTTTAATATTTGAATTTGTATTATCGTGATTGTTAAAATGCAGCTTTACACTTTCTGTGGTGGAAAAAACATGACAGAACAAAGGAAATAATCTGAACATTTAGTGTGAAGTGCAAGAGTAAATTTAAACAAGGGCTAAAAGTCAAGACAGAAAATGAAGTTATTATTATCAAGAATAATAAATGATGTAAATAGTCCAAAGTGCATAAATATGACTATAGACCAAATAAAACCTTCACATATAGTTCTTTTGATTTCGTTGCATCGCCGAATGTCCATATTAACAAACCTCCAGCAGTTTGTTAGGGTTGTGAATGTGACCACACGCATACAGAAAACTTTTACAAATTTTCCACAATCGCCGCAAGTGTGTTTTTTAAAAAAAAAAAAAAAACCCCGGCTCTCTCTCGCACTGTAGCGCTCACTTGACTGTGTGGTTAACATTTGTATAAAATGACTAAACTACTAAGAGAAGAAAAAAAGTTTCAGCTCAGCCTCGTTCATGCTAGCAAGTGGCCGGTCGTTTCCTGTTTGAGACGCGGACGAGTAACACTGGAACTGAGATGTTCTTAATTATATGCAAATAAGACATGAAGCGTCAAATCCAAATGATTGGCTCAGTGTAATCCTCTAAACCAATCATATGGCATGAGTGTGTGTGCGTGAGTGTGTTAGTGTGTGCGTGAGTGCCTGCGTGTGTGCATGTGTGTTTAGTTCCCTTTCAGTGTTTGGTGGAGTAGAAGAAAGATAATAGAACCTTGGATCATCTCCTAAACCATTACAGATCAGCTTTCTACAACAATAATTTAATGCCCCAGACACTAGTAAATGGCCTGTGAACATCTGTACGTCTTTCTTCTCATAAAAATACAAGGAGATATGAATATGCACATTAGTAATGCCTGTAAATACTGCTGAATAGCTAGTCGGCTAGTTAGTGTTTCTCATAGATCAATACGAGTTACACATACACATTCGCAGTGAATGAACTGGTTTAGGCAAATGCTGTTTAGAAAAAAAGAAAATGTTCCTAAAATATTTATTAAACTGTATCTCTGTCTGTCTATCTGTGTGTCTGTTGGTTTGTTTGTCTGTCTGTCTGTCTGTCTTTATCTGTCTACTTAATGTCTGTATATCTGTATGTCTGGGTCTGCCTGTCTGTTCCTTGGTCTGTCTGGGTCTGTATGTCTGGGTCTGTATGTCTGGGTCTGTATGTCTGGGTCTGCCTGTCTGTCCCTCTCTCTGTTTTATATCTCTGTCTGTTCTGTCTCTCTCTCTGTCTATCTGTCTGTCTGTCTGTCTGTCTATCTATCTATTTGTCTATGTATCTGTTGTTCTTCTGTCTGTCCGTTTCTCTGTTTATCTGTCTGTCTAGATATCTAGATGTCTGTTTGTCTCCCTGTCGCCATACGTTTAATTAGATTATTTAACATATGCTATATGTATATAAAATAATATACTGTATAAATAGTGTATTTTATTATGTATCCCATAAATAGATGAAGATGAAACGGTGCAGTGTAAACTGAGTAAAACTTTACTCTCAATGTGCCTGACTCTGTCTCTCTCTCTCTTTCTCTCCAGAGAGGAGCGATGGCCGAGGTCTCAGCCCTCACCCCTTCTCCTCCGGCGATGGCGGATCAGTCAGTAGCTCCTCCTCCTCCTTCCACTGCTCCCTCCCTCCCTGCAGAGTCACCTAAACCCGTCGCTGTCCCAAAATCCGCTTTGTATGGAGACCGAGCTGTAATGGCTGCCGCTGCAATAGCACCGCCGCTTAAAGAGACCTCTGTCCCTTTCTCGCACTCCGGGAATGCGCTTTCTGAGAATCCTCCGCCTGTTACAGCTGCTTCTGAAAGCGCTGGTCCTCCCGACCGAGGATCAGAAGGTTTCCCCACAACTCCTGAGCCTTTAACGCAGCAAAACGTCTCCCCAGAACCACCGGGAGGAGCGGCAGATCCTGAACCGCTGCCGTTTCCGGCACAAAATCCCTCAACGCAACTCAATCTGACCTCAAACTCCACATCCTCGTCACACACGCCTCCTCGTTCTCCTCCATCTCTCGTCCCCTACGTCTCGGATCCGTTGTCAGACCTGAAATCCGACCTTCCCTCTCTCATGGTTCACGATTCGTCAGTGCCGTCTGTAGTGCCACCCCCTGCTCAATCAGGACCCGCCCTAGACACGCTGAGCTATCTGGAGTCAGCGAGCATGATGTCGGGAACACTGGAGTCTCTGTCGGGCATCGGCGAGGATGGAAGCTCGCTCGGGTCGGACTCGGAGCTCAACGGCCCGGTTCTGAGACGCACAGATAAATACGGCTTCCTCGGAGGAGCGCAGTACAGCGAGGGCAAGTGGGTGAAGCCTGAATATTAACAGTCTCACACACACACACACACACACAATGTTTTATCACACACCCCAGCTAAGCCTCATATTTAATAGTTTGCTTCATACTA
>CM075015.1:2423527-2460641 GCA_037576675.1 Pangasius sanitwongsei | reverse complement strand
GCATTTAAAGCTTATTAATACCATACTACTGAATATAGACTTTTGGACAGGTGTGTGTGTGTGTGTGTGTGTGTGTGCACATGAGCTCACCATCATCTATACATAGATACCATAACCAAAGGTTCTTTCTTTCTGTTCCTCCAACAGGTCACTGTTCTCCCTGTGACGGAGGCTTTGATCGAGAGGGAGTGCGCTGTCCAGGTGAAGAAGTGGCGTGAGTCTCGTGGTGCCCTGACGCACCAGCCGGGCCGCAGGCTTCACGGCACACGAGACATCCACGAGCACAAGCGCCGCGCCGCCGCCATCAGCTCTGGGGGAAGTCTGTCCTTCCTGGGCAGCTCCATGTCCCCTCCGCCACCCGGCCCCCTGCGCTCCTCTTCCAGCCTCCTCTCTCTTCCTGGCTTCCGGAAATCCAAAAATCCATTCTCTCACGGTAAAAAGAGCTCTTTTTCTGGGCCTTTCGACCCGGAAACGCAGGTGTTTGGGGGCGGGACTCCTATAATGATAACAGCCTCATCCGGGCCACCACGCCCTCCCATTTCTTCAGCGGCCCCGCCCACTGGAGGCGCAGGAGCGCACAGGCCTAGTCCTTTAGCGACAAAACCCCCAACTGCACCAAAATCTCCAGTGTCAAATTCTAAATTAACACCAGAGCCAACATCGGTGCCGAAATCCGAACCAGAAGCAACATCGGTGCCGAAATCTGAACCAGAACCAACATCAGCGCAGAAAACGGAACCAGAACCTGCACCAGTATCAAACTCTGGGCCAGAATCTGAACCACAACCCTCATCAGAGCCAGCATCAGCGCCAAAATCCGGCAAGGAATCTGCGCATCCTCCAATCCCAAACCAGCTCCAGCCCCCAAGAGTAGTCTCAGAGCAAGTCACACCAACAATCCCGTCTCCCACGGCCAACAACATGCCTCTGCCTCCCTGTGAGGACGAGGGCAAGAAGAAGAAGAAGAGCAAGGAGGAGAAGAAGAAGGAGAAGGAGGAGGAGAAGCAGAAGGCACGAGAGAAGAAGGAACGCGATAAGGTGGAGAAGGAGAAAGCGAAGAAGGAGAAGGAGAGGGCCGAGAAGAAGAAGGAAAAAGGGGGCAAAAAGAAGGACAAAGCCGCGAGCGCTGAGGCGGAGGAGAAGAACGGAGCCGCGGCGGCGAAAAACGTGGCCTAGTTTTCTGAACAAAAGAGGCGAATAGAGCACAAAGGAAGGGATGTTTTTCGTCTTAAAGAGAACTGAATCATGTTGAATCATGGCTCTGAATCCTCTCTCATTTACAGTCGCATCCATTAGAAGAGATATTAAACACACACACACACAGTCAGTCTGTAAATAGATCAGTAGGTCATTATTTAGTAAGTCATCCAACCCTAAAACATTCAGGCAGTGACCCCTAATAGAGATTGTCCTTGTCGTAGACAACGAGCCTGTATTTATTAACATGTTGTCTGTTAGCGTGTGCTTGTGCGTGTTTACATGTTTGTGTAGTAGTGTAGTGTCGCTGTCCGGTGTTTCTGACTTGACCTGTAGGAGGCGTGCTTTCTTTCAACTTTCAGGATGAAAAAGAAAGAAAAAAAAGTGAATGATGTCTGGTTTAGCCGCTAGAGGGATTGGAAGCACATACTGAACTGAAACTCTGAGGTTTGTTAGAAATGGTACTGTGTTCAGAATAGCGTGACTTCCTACCTGACTAACACTCTTTCGCCATCTTCTTAATCTTAATACCTTAGGAGTCATTATGTCCTCTCGCTCTGTTTCACCTGTCTGGTCGTCTCATGTATGTCTCTTAGCTTTGTAGATGGGACTAAGGCTGGGCGATATGACAAAGTTTCATATCACGATATACAAACTACCAGCAAAAATCTGTGGCAAAAATCTTTTGGTGATACTTTTATTGAATGTCTACAAAATAAATTGCTTAAAACTGAAAAAGAGGAGGGCTGCATGATGGTTGCCGCTTCACAGCTCCAGTTCCAGGATCTCGCTCCTTAGCTCGGATGTAGAGTTTTACATGTTCTTCACATGTGTGTTCCTTCCAGGTTCTCCGGTTTCCTCCGACCTCCTTAAAACGTGCCGATGCACAAAAATTAGCCTCAGGTGTGAATGTGTGCGCGCGTGGTGCCCTGGGTGTATTCCTGCCTCGCGTCCAGTGTTCCTGGGATAGGATCCTGACCCAAAGCGCTTACTTAAGATAAATGAGAGGAAAAAATTCGATAATAGTATTTTACAATTTTAAAGACTAAGTACAAAATGTTAACAGGAAAAAATTTGCTTCCAGTTAGAGTAAATATTGTTTAAAAAAATGTTGAAAACAATATCACAATCACGGTGTTATCTCAGAAAAGTGTATTGTGAAATAATTGATCACAATATTGATATTATATTGTCACATCGCTGAGCCCTAGACCCTGTTATATTCGTAGTCTCTCTCAGTCGCACTTTTTTTTTTTTTTTATTAAATCTCTTGCTCGTTTTTATATCTATTTCTATTGTTCCTGTGCTTCCTTTCTCTCTCTCTCTAGCTCTCGATTTCTCTCTCCTCTCCATGACCCTCTGTCTATTTGGCTCTAATTAACCCTGATGATGTTTTCCCCTCTGTTTAGGCATGAACTGGAATCTCAGTGAAACATGGCTGCAATATCTTAAGGTATAGGGGAGAATTAAATGTCTGGACTTAACTCGATGTTGGTTAAACCTGCTTGGACTTTGACCTCAGACTCCTATTTATTTGCTTGTCGATGAAGGAATTAGTCTGTTTGCACTGAACCCTCTTTATTTTTTATTTAGTTTTTTGTTTTTTTGTCCTAAAAGCACCACTAATATTAGATTTGCGTTGTTCTTTCTGATGTTAATGAATAACGATGTTCAGTAGCATTAACGTCTGAGCTCATCACCTTTAGGGCTCGATTGCATTGATGTACAGTTTGTTAATTTAACCAGATGAACAATTATATTATGTATTATTCCTGTTCTTTGTCGTATTTTAGATTGTATTATTGTTATTTTTTCTATGCAAGAAACCAGAGGCCTGCGTGACTGGAAGTGTAGCGGCTTTTAGAGGAAATCGAGGATGTATTTTAAAGTCATCATTTCTTAGTTTTTTTTTTTTTTTTTGGTTGTTGTGGGTTATTTTCTTTCCCAAAATTTTGGAGAACAAAACCAAGCAGTAGTTTTTTTTTTTTTTTTTTTTGTCTGTTCTCTGACAGTATTTAGTGCCTGCAAAGGCTGGTTTACTTTCTCACATTTTAAATTCACAGATTTACACAATGTGTTTAGAAAATGTTGACAATCAGCCGAAATGTTTGCTACAAGGCTAATGTAGCTAACAAGTGATGGATCTCGCAAAATCTTATGCGTAAAATCTCAGACACTGTTAAGGTTCGTAATCTCGGTCGTAAATAAACGGTGTTGTAAAGTAGCAGAGAGAGTTCAAGTTCAAAATGGAACTATATTATCCTCAAAAGTAGGTTTTGGAAGTGGGGTCTAAGGAGCAAATCAAACTATGCAGTGTTTAGTGTGTGTGTGTTTGAATGGAACCCTGGTGTGTTCTCCCCCTCGGTGTGTGTTTTTAGGCAGGACGCAGCTACCAAACTTGGCTGTGGACCAAACAACTGGTCTAAGAGCATCTGAGTGATCGCAGTGAGAGAGAGAGAGTTGACTCTGATTCGACTCGACTGCAGGAAGTGACTCAAACAAGCCGTGTGTTTTGGTTTTTTTTTTTGTTTTTTTTGTTTTGTTTTTTTGGGTAGATGTGAGCTGCTAAACTGATCCATGAAGTGCAAATTAAGCCAAAGGATGGAGCTGTAGTGCTGCAGAAATGTTTTGTATCCTATAGATTTGGACCAACAAACAAAAAGTGAAATAAACACTGGATGTGACACACAAAGTGTTTTAAATTTATATAGATAATTATCTATAACTTTTTCTATTGCAGCGTTTTTTGTATTGTTAGTGTTAAAACAAACCAAAGGTATCAGTTTTGCTCTCTAATTTGGACTAAAACAGAGTAATGTGTGAAAAAACAAGCCTTACACAAAACATTTTGGGGGAGATTATATTCCGTTACGTGTTATCTACGTCAGCTTTGAAGCAAACACGTCTTGGCTGGTTGACTGATTCAGACTTTTCAATAAACTATTCTTTAAGATTGTTGTAATGCATTACACCCCATTTGTCAGCATAACTTTTTATTATTGTTGTTAATTAAGTTGGAGTTGGAGGTTTGAGTCTGTACTGTAGAACTATATTATGGGTTGTGTTCTTGCATCGTCTGTATGAACCACTGGAACATTTCAGACAGCAGTGTGTAGATGTTTCTAAACTCCACCCCTTGAGGCACTCCGCAGTATTACGCAACAAAAACTGATCAGCACTTTGGAACCCGGACTGTACCATCGGGACTCTCTGAGAACATTAATGTGATGATGTGTGACTGTCGAGCTGCAAGATGACGTGTTTTCACTCGTGGTCTTGTTCGCTGGTGCTGTGTTGTGGGTTTTTTTTGTTCCCTCCTCACCTCTAGGTGGTGCTGTGTTTGGGGTTTGCTTTTTGTTTTGTTTTGTTGTTGTTTTTTTTCCCAAAACCATGCTTCACCTGCACCACTTTAGCAGCCGTGTTCCAGTTCTGTTTTTAACTCGCCCTTCTCCAGTCCTTGGTGTCATAATGACAATTCCGACATTTTTATTAGAAGATCGTTTGATGATGAAGTGTAGACTTCAGGAGCCCAGGCTTCACTTTACCCGGAAGGCATTGCTACAGACAGAATAACAAACGAAGCTGTTTACACTTAAACAGAAGCAATAAGAAGATCCTAAATGTTTCACAAAAATGTGACTGCCCCGGAAGATGATACGACTCTGTACACATTGATGGTGTCAATCTCCAAGGGTTCATGAGGGCGTTTTATAAACCGTGTCGGAACGCAGGGTGTGTCTATGCAAACCCTAAAACCCCAAGACTGACTCCTGTGAGGCGCGTCCTTTCATTTCTCTCTGAGGAAAGGAATGAAAGGAAAAAAGTGAGCCATGTCTGGTTCGGCCACTAGAGGGGACGGAGGAACAGACTGAACTTCAGAAACGGTACTTTGCGCAGAGCTTTCCGAGTTTGGTGATTATTTTGTGACTGAATATGCAAAAAAAAATCCAGTTTTAAACCTCTACAGCTTCAAGCATTCTGAAGAAATTAACATTTAAGAGTCAGTGTTTTAGCTTCAGCTAAATGAGGCTTCACAACGTGGGATAATTTAGAATCGGACATGTCTCAATTATCGCTTTGTTCCCCCACAAGAACCAGCAACCAAGAACCTTTTTTTAAAAATACCCCATGTTCTTGTTGGTTTAAGAGCTGAAACTTCATCAGAATGTGGCATTTTTTGTAATGAAAAGCCACAGACTTGGTATTAGATAATGACTACACACCAAGAGGACAGATCCATGCTTTTATTGCTGGACTGGTCATGTGATCGTTTTATTTTAACAGCAGCCATTTAAATATCTTGAGCTGTTTGAGATGATGTCACCACCATCTTGTCTCTTTTGCGGTGTAAAAGCGTCAGCTCTGTGTTAAATAAAAAGACTATTTGTAATGTCCCATACTCTGGAATAGGCATGTGCTGATGTTACTCTTTCATATTGCGATAATTGCTTAAACTATATCGCAGATATTTTATTTACAAACAAAACCACAATTAGTAACTACTGATTTTTCACACAAGTGACACTTACGTCCTTTAAGTTTCAAACTTTCAGTGGTCCGGATCCTAGAACCATTCAGATAAACTACCTTTAGAGAATATATGTACTTAACGACAAACGTTAATGCCAAAGCTCCGCCCACTGAGGCAGCCCCATCTAATGAAACGCAGGGGTTTTTCAAAAAGTGTCCATAATAACAATATGCTGCGTCCTGAATGTTGCGATTTATCATATAGCTCATAATTGGCACATGCCTAGCGTTCGCACTTAAAATGTAAAAATAACACGCAGATTTAACACAAACAACACAAAACCATGGAACTCTAAAATGGATTTCTTTGCTGATCAGAAATTGAAAGTGTTTCTTCGTTCTGTTGGCTTTTTGTTTGTTTGGAGTGTTTGTTTTAACCCTTCTTTTAAATCTTGTTTTTTTTAAGACTAATTTGCTTTAATCCCATTTTGTTGTCTTTTTTTTTTTTTTTTTTTTTTTTTTTTTTTTTTTTTTACACCAAACCTTGAAAATAAAATCATAGCTCGTCATTCCTTAACTACAGAAGAGGAAAATGTACACAGTGTATTTAATTAATCATTACGATAACGATAATAATTGTGATGAATAATAAACCGTAATATATTAAATTCCTCACAGTGTTTGTGTTTTGGTTTACGGGTGTCTTTTTAAGAAGAGTTTATGGTAACGCTTTCTATGAAGGCCATATACTGTAGTTGAGGCCAAAAGTTTACATATACCCAAGGCATTCAAACGCTATTCTTCACAACTCCACACGTTTCATGTTATCATGCATTATGTTGTTACGTCAATTAGTGTATTTAGTTTATTTCCATAAGCGGTCGTTTAGAAATAATAGCTGAGACATTTATTTCAGCTCTACAGTCACTACATCAGTTTTTCAGTCGGTCATAAGTTTACGTATGTTTTTTATTACTACTTGCCATTTACTTGCATGAACTTGAATGAAACTCTTGATAAGGCCTTCCACAAGCTTCTCACAATACTTTTTTTTACCCCCCCATTTCTCCTGGTAGAACTGGTAGAACTCCGGTTTGTGGGCCTCCTTGCTCAGACACACAATTTCAGTTCACAAATTTTCTATGGGATTCAGGTCAGGGCTTTATGATGGCCAATACGTTCACTTTGTTGTCTTTAAGCCATTTTGTTATGCCATTTATTTTCTGAAGTGCACTAGTCTCTTTTCCAGCAAACAGCCCCACAACATGATGCTGCCACCCCCATGCTTCACAGATGGGATGGCATCATAGTTAAACATTTGAATTTTTGTTTCTGACCAAAGGACATACTTCCAAAAGGCTTGTGATCATCTGCAAACTTCAGTCTGACTTTATACTGGTCTTGGAGCAGGAGTTTCTTCCTTCTTTCAGGTCATGGCGATGTAGGACTCTCTTAATGGTGGATGTGCGTACTTTGGTACCAACTCCTTCACTAGCTCCTTTGTCTTGGAGTACAGTTGAGTTCACTTGTGCCTCCTTCCTGAATGATGCAGCATCTGTGTGGTCCCAAGATTTTTATTTTTGCATACAGCTTTTTTTGTTCATGGTGCCTTCAGTTGTTTGGAAATTGTTCCAAAGGAGGAACCAGAGTTGTGGAGGTCCATGGATATTTTTCTGAGGTCCGGGCTAAGTTGCTGGGATTTTCCCATGGTATCAATGGCAAAAAGGCACTGGTCTAAAGCCAGGCCACAGATGCGCTCCTGATTACCTCCTTATTCTGATAGTTGGCCAATCAGAAGCATCTAAAAGTCATTACATCAATTTCTGAAATCTTCCATACTGTTTAAAGAGGCAGTCAACTTGGTGTATGTAAACTTTTGATCCATTGGAATTCTCACCTAGTGAATTAAAGCTGAAATAAAACTGTCTGAGTGATTATTTTAAAATGACCTCTTATGTGAACAACGTAGATGCTCTAAATGACTTGCCCAATGAGATTGTGTAGTAACATGAAATGTGTGGAGTTGGGAAAAACTGAGATTGAATCTCTTTAGCCTAGCTGTATGTAAGCATTTGGCCTCAACTGTATATAATGACCTGTGAATAAATTCATAACCTGCTGTAAGGCATATATGTTATATATGTTACATATGTAATTGTACTTATTTATGAAAAGTCATTACAGTTCATAGCAATGCTTACGATGCTGCATAAGTTGTTAACAGAATGCATTAGAAGCCAATACCAAATAAATTCTGCCCCAGTTTATTAGCGCATTATATTTAGTTCTTGGTAAAGTGCATAGTGTGCTTTCCTGATAATCCCTTCAATACTTTTATTTTTATTGGGGGGGAAAAAATTCAAAACTGGTCTTGCAGTGTACTCTAATATTATAAAGCTGCTTGCTTTGTTTGCTATTGGTGTTGTCATCCGAGACTTCATAACTGATGTTTTGTTTATTTTAACTGATTTATTTATTTATTTATTTATAGAGTGTTCATAAGGCATTTTTTCATATGTACTACCCATAATGCACTGCATAAGAGCATGCAGCATACGTCAGCTTAAAGTGGCCATTAAATGGTAGAGCCGTGATTTGATTCTGTATGTTGATATATTTCCTTTTGAAACAAGAAATCTGGGAGTTTGCTGGCAGGGGCGGGACAAACATGGTGTAGAGAGCATTTGATTGGCCACAAATCAGATGAGTACAGGATGAGTCATTTAAAAAATGTCACTGTTTTCCTGGAAATGATGAATGGTCAAATTTAAATATGAATATCTATATCTGTTTAAGAATATCTAGGCTTGTACAAAAAGCTCTAAACCATTAGTTTGGATATAAAACATTACTGTGATTATATGATAGCTAATTTTACACTTCATTCTATGTTTTCCGAATCTTATAAATCTGAATAACTGGTTAGCTAGCTGGCTAATTTCTGATTAGATCTTTGCTAGTGACTCTTATTGACTCTGTGAAAATCTAGCATTTGGTACATGCCCCTGCTAATTCAGAAATTAGCTAACAAACTTTTCTCTTTCTTCATTCATTCGCACTCTCTCGCTCTCTCTCTCTCTCTCTCTCCTGTCTTGCACTCAGGATGGACAGACGCAGGCGTACGAAAGATAAGGTCGCTTTATTCACAGTTTCTCTCTTTTTATTGCTTACAGAGGAGTTGGTGACAGAGCAAAGCATGAGGGAAGTGAGGGATTACGAAAAGACGAGGGGAGAGAGGGAGAGAAGAAGGGAATGGTTTCTTTCTGTCGCCTCTCTCCACTCCTCTACTGTCTTGACTTTCTCTTCTCTCTCTCCATCGCTCCAGCCGTCCCCTTTTTTTTTTGACACTTCTCATTCTTTTCTGGTTTGAGTGAGGAAAACAAGATGGCAGATGCTGGATGCTGGACTTTTCTATTGTAGAAGGAAATCCCTCCATTTTGTTTTCTGTTCGCCCACCCCAAGAAAAAAAAGAATGAGTGATGTAAACAAATCAGCTGTTGCAGCTAGAGCCAAGAGGTGATGAAGAAAAGGAAGAAAAGAGAGGAAGAAGAGTGACAGAGAAAGAGAGATCGAGACGATGGTAAAATAAGATTTTATTGCAAATGAATCCCTAAGTTTCCCCCACGGACTGACGCCACAGACACGGATTTCCTGCGCTGGCGTGTTTACGAGACGAGTCTTTCGGAGGAGTGCATGGAAGGAACGAAGTGCTCGAGAGTAACAAAAAGGAAAGAAGCAAGAAAAGGAGGGATAAAGGACGGGCTGGCAGGGTGGAGCGGTTGTGAGGGACGCACGTTCATCTCTTCTTCTTCTTCTTCTTCTTCTACTTCGGCTCTTACTCTTCCTTCTCTTCACCGTGTGTGATGACGTAGCAGATGTTCTTGTAGTCAACGTTGCCGGCCACATCTGGGGGGAAGGCGGCCCACAGGTTCTTCATCTGAGAGAGACAGAGAGAGGAATCACATTTTGAAAAATGAGAGAGAGAGAGAGAGAGAGAGAGAGTACAACAAGCTGGTGTGATGAGGCTTGAAGCTGATTATTTTCAATAACAGCACGTTATGAAGTGCTTTATTCTATTTTATACAGCAGCTATTTCCCAATGATTACAATCTTTAATTTATTACAGACCGACGTGCTTTTTGTCCATTTATAATTACAATTAATGATATGAAACATCCGCAAAACAAGTTCGTTCCTGTTCTCACTTACGTTATAGCGGCAATAAACAAAATAAAAGTCATTCGCCAATCTCTTTTTTCTCGTTCTCGAAGTTACAAGTTAATAAGACAAAAAAAAACGCACCTTATCATGTTACCGAGAAACTGCAAGCTCAAACATTAAGGCGTGTGTTATTTATAATTCAAGCTGTAATCTTGTGGTGGATATCAGGTAATGTTTTGAGCTCACCTCCTCTGCGGAGAACCTGTCGCACTGAGTGGTCAGAAGCTCCTCCAGGCTGAGAGGAAAAATAAATGTTGTTACAATATTGTTATCTGTTAAAAATAAACTATGTGATTTATATAATCAAAGTTACATAAAAAAAAAAAAAATCACATAAGCGGAGTACTTACAACTGCTTCTTAATGGTTCCTGTGCCCTCGGGGTCCAGGACCTTGAAAGCGGACACGATGACGTCCTCGGGATCAGCGCCTGGACACACCAGACAAAGCCATGCTTGTTGTATTACACTGCGTGGTGTAAGTGTGTGTCCTGTTTACTGAGAGCTTGGACACGTTAATGGTGTGTGTGTGTGTGTCTCACCCTTCAGCTTCTCTCCGAACATGGTAAGGAAGACGGTGAAGTTGATGGGGCCGCTGGCCTCCTTGATCATGGCCTCCAGCTCCTCGTTCTTCACGTTCAGCTGACCTGCAGAGACCGAGAGATGGAGACGGTCATTAATAATCACCGAAGGATTCTCGGCATTCCTGAGTGCCTGAAACGTCACACAAGTCACATTTACTTATTTACTACTTCCTCCATCCTGTCTGTCATCTATCTATACATTTACCCATTTGTCTATCTGTCAGTCTACCTGTCTGTAGATTTGTCTATCTGTCAGTCTACCTGTCTGTCCTTGTTTTCTCTCTGCCTAGGGTTAATCTATGCCTTGGTCTCTCTGTCTGCCTGTCTGCCTGATTACCCATCTATCTACTTATACAGCTATCTGTCTGTCTGTCTTTCTTTGTACATGTCAGCCTAGGGATAGCTTATGGCTTAGAGTCTCGACCTGTCTGTCTGTCAGTCTGTATCTTTCTATCTGTTCTTCTGTCTAGGTTTAGTCTATGGAATATTCTATGGCTTATCTGTCTCTCTCTCTTTTTTTTTGCGCTCAGGTTAGTGTACAGCTTGTTGTCTCTTTCTGTCTGTCTACTCATCTGTCAGTGTGTCTATCTCTCTCTCTCTATCCACTCGTCTGTCTTGTTCAGGTCACCTCCGTGTTCAGTTCTTACCCATTGAGGCCAACACGTCCCTCAGGTCATCCTTGCTGATGATGCCGTCTCTGTTCTGGTCAATGATTGTGAAAGCCTAGCAAAGATACAGGAGAATGTTTTTATTATTTTCAGAGCTTCTCTGGCCTGTAATTTGACATGGCCAAAAAAAAAAAAAAAACGTGTGCATTTAAATCCATCAGAGTGTGTTGAGTGTGTTTTCGAATGCTGCCTCTCTGCCCTTGTTATGCCCTTTTAAAATCTCATGAAACCCAAGAAGACCCTCAGGACCTCCGAAAACAGCTGCACCCCCTTCCACCCTTCCTTCATCTCCTTCACACTCATACACTCACTCACTCACACACACACACCCCGCTCAGTTTCTTCGTCAGCGCAATATGGCAAATCAGATCCTGCAGTAATGTCAGGCATCTCCTCGCTAGTGGTGGTATTATTTACACACACACACACACACACTGAGTTTCCCTACTTAGATCATACACTAAAGACACATGATTAACCTCTCACACACACACAATCCCTTTTATTATCAATCTTTAAATTTAAAAATGAACAAATCCTACAGTCTTTAAAATAAAATACACAGTACACAGGTGAAAATGACACAGAAATATCAGGAACATCAACATTTACCTCAGAAATGTTGGTAAAATACTATGAAAAGACTCCATATGCCTAGAATTACACTGTGATTCCACTTACAGTTGAGTTTGCACTGAGAAACAAGACGTTAGCGTGCGACACTAAGTATAATTGCAGTATAATTTTAATCTTTTCTTAGTAATTTACCAGCACATCTGAGGTAAATGTTGATGTTCCTGACTTTTCTGTCTCATTTCCACTGGTACTGTGCTGTGTATAAACAGCTAGGCCCTAGCTAGCTAAATAATTCACTTCAGATATTAGCTAGCTACAGCGATTTATGCTAATTAATTTACTGAACTCATTGAACTTGTTCTGTCTCATTTTTGTTGTCACTATACATTTTCACTGTGTTTAAAAAGTAAAGTGCTAGCTAGCACAATCTTAGCCTCAATCATTAGCTAGCTTAGGCTTGACGTCTAGCTTCGGCCCAATTGCTAGCAGCAATGTTCTTTAACAACTTGAGAGAGAAAGCTAAATTTGAATAGCTGAAAAATTTAAGTTTCTTTCTTCCTTCTTTCTCTCTCTCTCTCTCTCTGTGTGTGTGTGTATGTGTGTGTGTGTATACATGCTCACTAAAGCCTGCTGCTTGAAGAACAGCTGAGTGTGAGTGAAAGGGGAGAAATTTCTGCTAATGGCATTCTTGTGTTTATTAACATTATCCGGAGAGTCATTTGATCTGTGTGTGTGTGTGTGTGTGTGTGAGAGTGAAACCATAATTCTTCCCTTATTAACACCCCAGTGATGGAGGCTAAAGATAGGCACGGCATGTCTTTCCTTTTCAAGGGAAACATATTCTGACACACTGGTGGCTAATTTATGAATTAGCATACGTCAACTCATCCATTCACTAAATGATGAATTAAATTCAGGTACATCTTCACCACAAAACACGGTTTAACGTAAGCAAACAGTCTGATTTGTGTAATTAACCCTGGCTGACACTGACACATCAGTACACACACTGCATCTTAAGACTTCTTTGGATTTAAAGTGTGTGTGTGTGTATGGGGCACCTCTTTGTACTCCTGGATCTGGCTCTGCTCGAACATGGAGAACACATTGGAGGATCCCTCTCCTCCAGCTGCCCTCCTCTTGGCCTTCTTGGGTGCCTGTGGATGCACATGTCTCAGGTTTAATGCCCACACACAGCATGCTTACTGTGTTTCTCCCAAAGGAGCACCCACTAACTTTACAGATCTGCATCATGAGCTACACCCACATTTCCTCTGCTCATTCTCAAGTGAAAATCCAGCAAAAAAAGGAAAAATTGGACTAGTTTTCTGAAATATTTATTTATTTACTTGTTCGTCCATTTATTGTCAACTAATTTTTCTTAAAGATTACATTATAAAAGTCACCAGCCGTCTCCAGAATCTCCTGGAGTCTAAATCTTAAATCTCCTAAACTATTAAACTCCTCAGATGGATTATTTTAAAGATTATTTATAAATATCTTATACAAATCCTTCTAGATTTTAGTTGCATATTTTATTTGACCTATTTAACATTTTATTCTGCGTTTTATCTGACAAAAAAAATAAATTAAAGCCTATACGTCATTCAAAATAATTATCCAGTACTTAAATAAGATATAAAAGCAAATGCAAATATCTAAATGTACTTTTAGTGCTAAAAATTCCTAAACCTACAACTAATTAGTGTAGTCCAGAGAACTCCTACATCAGCGCACACTTCACAATCTTCTGGTCCTACAGAAATGTTTCCACCCAGAATAAAAGTGTGCAGGTACCTTTTAATTCCCTGTTAATGTTTCCTCAAAGGTACAACAGTGGTCTTAGTTGTCCAGTTGTGCACCTTGAGTTTTTAACTCGTACTACATCCTCTAGCTAGACTAACTTTTAAAGGAACCAAGATCAAAGGTTTGTTCCCTTAAAGGTACAGTTTAGTACCCTTTTCCTGAGAGCTACTCTTGGTCTAGATTGGAACCTAGGTTCATTTACCAAAACAACAAAATTCTTGGCTAGATTTTTTTTTTTAGTAGTAGTACAAATGTGCAGCTTAATTGAGCCTGAATTTTGTGTGCTCACCATTCAGGTAAAATTCGTACGAATGCTAACGCGCGTGAGCGATACCTTACAACGTCATACAAATGAAATTTTATGAAAAATGATGACAAGCTCTAACCCCGCCCCTCGCCTTAACCTTCACCAGTCCAGACATTTTCACGAGCCTCAGTCTAACATTTTGTATGATTTCTTACAAATTTTTTATGATAAGTTAAAATAAAAAACAAAACAAAACAATGATTTCTAAATCAAAGAATGGCTTAGAAAATATTCATCCTGTCCGGGTTTGGTGAAGTGTACGTCCACATGTACGAAAGAATCCAAGAATCCGAAAAAGCGTAAACCCTGTTGAGAGCTTCAAGGATGCTTCCAAGCATGTTCTTACTCACCATGTTGAGACGGTGTGTATGTGAAGTTTAAGAAGCTCAAAGAAGAGAAGACTGTGTGAAGCCGCGTCTGGGCCTCGTCCCCCAGGGGGCTTATATACCTCCCAGCGTCCTCTAATTATAGCCCGGGCCTTAAGTTTGGCTTGACGCTGAGAAGATGGACTGAACGGATGGAGGGATAAGATTTTGGGGGGAAGGGGTGATGAAGGGACAGAAGTAGGGATGCTATCGCCTTACGCACTCTCCGAAATAGCCGCCAGTCTTGGAATGGGGGCCGAATCCGATACTCTGATACAAAGTGGACTAATATGGCCATGACAGAAATGACCCAGCGTCCCTGTCCGACCGTGCGTCCACCCGTCCCTCCTCCTTCAGACCCAGCCCTTCTTTCACCTCTCCGTCAGTGTAATCCCTCGCCTGTATTTTTGGTCTGGGAATTTCACTTTGCCTTTTAGTGATGTGACGTTTTGTATCTTCAGCATCTGAGCACTATGGATTTATATTTTCACACACTGAAAGTGCTGCGTGCTGCATTCATATGTCATTAAATCTATATAAAGTATTCAAAGATACAAGGTCTATATCTAGCTGTAAATAATACATTGATATACATATTTAAGTAAAAGGATATAAAGAGATAAAATGCAGTAAATTTAGGTTTTGGACACCTTGTAGTTGAGCATTTTCATTTAAATAACGTCACTAAAATTTGGAAATATAACCAAGGAATAAGGGAATGGAGAAATATCTGTTATAAAATGTTTAATGAACTAAAGAATGTTAGAAATTGCTATTTTATTGGAATGATCTAGATCTCGAAAAATCTTTCTCTCTAAGATTAGACACACCACATATTTATGTTTTACAGTTAATACTAGTGCTGTCTATGTAGCGAGTCTTTTATCTATATGCTTAATGGCTTGACCTTTTAATAAAACACTCATTTAGAAATACATTAGGATCTGAGAGCATGCAGTTAATAAATTTCTTCAAAGTTTACCTTTCCTTATTTAATTGCTATTCTGCATCACTGCATTACTTCATCTCTGGCATGAAAACACAAAATTTAAGCATGTTTAATAATACTGTGATTATAATAAAACATAACTCCAGGGGTTCAAATACTTTTGAGTGAGCATGTATGTATGTGGAAAAAGTTATGCGGGTGCTTAAGTTGATTTTGTTGACTATTACCTGTGTGTAGTTTACACCTACAAGTTTGTCAGGTTTTTCTCTTAAACTGTGGACTGAAAAAGATATTTTATTTTGTGGATAAAAAATGCAGTCAATCCTTTCTTTTAAAATGGAAAAGAGAAAAAAAAAATAGAGTTTAGACTCATATAGTAATACACAAAATATAATAAGGAGGCAAGATTCAAATAAACATCTCATTGTAGCTGAATATGATGAGAATATTTGAGTTGTATAATGATTAATAGTTATAAAAGAGGACATTGTTACCATAGTAATATACAACAGCTAATAATAATAATAATAAAAGCAGACAAAACAATTATTTGTCTGCTTCATATTTTCATCCTGCATCACCATGATGCATCATTTTGCAAAATCATATCTCACCGCCTCTCTCTCTCTCTTATAGATATGATTTAATTTAAATTTGATATAGAAAGCGTGAAGCCTGTGTGACACTTCAGGAGAAAAAAGCACTTTGTAAAAAGTGTAAACAGTGAATAACAGAGACTATTTTGGGAAATTTCCAACACACACAGGCAACGCTTTAGTCCAGGGATAATTCCGAGGTCTTTTTTTATTTAATAATAAAGCCCAGTTGCTTATGAGATAATTGGCATTCTGTTCATATTTATCACCTGAAAATCTAAAATTCAGACTTTATCGGAAGTTAATTTAAAATAATTTCCACGCAGATAGTGACCTATTCCCTGGGGCTAATGACTGTATTTAGTGGCCACTTCTTAAGTGTGTCCCAATCAAAAATAGGTTTAATGCCCTTCCCAGTATAGAGACGCAGACGAAGATCCCTCCTATGGCTGTGTCCATATTCAGGGTCTCTTCTCTCTCTCTCTCTCTCTCTCACTCAGAGTGAAAGTTGATCTGTGGTAGTGTGAAGCCGGTCACAGCTGTGTGTGCAAGTGAGGATTAGCCGAGACAAACGAACGAAGGGAATATCGAGGAGAGATGGTGGCGACTGCAGGAGTTCCTCAGGGGTCTGTTTTGGGGGTTTTATAGTTGTGTGTTCAGGCTTATGGGAAGCAGCTGAGAGGGACCAAAAATAGCAAAACAAACTGCTTGTGAATTTCCTTGTCTTCTTCCTCCTTAATAATGGTCAGACAGCGTGCACCATTACCACAGGGTGATCTCTTTACATTTTATAGAAACACATTTATTGTAACATTTATTATCAAGTCACCAATCTGTCTTGTCTTCATCTCAGTGTATATGGATCTATCATGAGGCCCAAAATTCCTCAGGAATTCTCCTCATGGCAGGTAGGAGTGGAACTAAGGAACTAGAAGAAATGTCACTCCACACTGTCGTCTCCATTTTGGCTGTGCCAATTAAAACATTTTTATTTAACACTTTTTAATTCTTCTTGCACTATGGTGACACTGGACCAACGCTTTTGTGTCTGGAGAAAGTTTTTTGTTTTTGCTTTCCCCTAGCCACCTGTCTCACACTTCCTATGACCTCTGACCCCCATGTTTAACCTTTGACGTCTCAGTCCTTTACAGATGTCACTGCACTTTACTGGAGGTTTATGGTTTATGGAGGTCATGTCCCTCTGTAACTATGGCTCGGTCTCAAATGCAACACGTTATGTGTGATTAGTGCGCTGATTGTTCAAACATTTGAAAATAAAAATACCTACCTCCTGAATAGCACCTTGTTAGATATGTATACATTGTTATATGTGTGTATTATATACATGTAAGAGAATATGCAGCAACTTCATGGATGTTATTGTGAAGCACCTTATTATTATTTTAAATATTATTTAGTTATATACATTTATCACATAACCAGAAGATTGCTGATTGGTCAGAAGTTGTTGATTCTTTTTCTAAAATAGCAATTTACAGGTTTATATTAATGCGCTCGTTCTAATATGTTATATTTTCTATAGTAACAAATTACACAGGGACTTGTACAGAGAGATGACGTTTATTTAATATTTATGGAAGGAGTCTGCAGTGTTAGTGCTTTGCAACAGGAAGTCCTCCAACACAGGAAAGTCTCAGGACAGAGACGTTTACACTTTGTGGTTTTTCTGTAATATGACAAGCTGCATTTTTTGTTTGTTTGTTTGTTTGTTTGTTTGTATTGCCTTATTATCTTCAAGACAGAAAACAAAAGAGCGGCTAGTGAGGGAATGACTGTTTATAGCTGATATAATGTAAGTGAGAACAGGAATCCTTACAGGACTTCTGAGAGGAATTTAAGTAATATTCATTAATGCTAATAATCTACACAACTAAAGCTAGCTAGCTGGATAATATGAGCTACCCTCACAGGATTTCTGAGAGGAATAAGTCATATATGATAAATAATCTCCACAACTAAAGCTAGCTAGCATGATAGCATTAGTGAGTTATCCTGACAGGATTTATGAGAAGAATTTAAGTAATATTCACACATGCTAATAATCTACACAACTAAAGCTAGCTAGCAAGATAACATTAGTGAGCTAAACTTACAGGATTTCTGATAGTAATTTAAATCATATTCATAAATGCTAACAATCTCTATAGCTAAAACTAACTAGTTAGAGAATACAACCTAGCTTGTTAGGATTTCTGAGAGGAATTTAAGTCATATTCTTAAATGTTCATTATCTTTACTGTGCTTGCTATATAACTGATTAAATGAGTTTTATCATATCACCTGCACTTGAATCAAATCAAATTTTTGACTGTAAAAGTATATAACTATAAAATCAGAACTCAAAATCTCAATTTACCTCTGAAAGAAAGACACAACTGTGAAATTCATACAAAGTTTATTGATATTTTTGTGACATTTTATTTGAATGAGGTATAAAAAAAAAAAGAATATCATAAAACTGAACAATTCAGTTCCATTCATATTTTCCATTTGGTTAATTTAATGTTTTAGCAGGAAAACCTGAACTGATAATCTGTATTCAGAGAGAATAGCGCCCCTGTTGGCCATTAAATCATCTTCACACTTTATTTGCACCATAAATGTTATTATATACAGTCTATGGCTTACACTTCAGATGTTAACAGCCAGTTACACTTATACACCTAATATTGAACTGCATATGATGATTACATTATTGTAAAACAACAGCAAAAAAAATACACTATAATATAAAAATATATTGGTCAATCTTTCAATAACAGTCTGATCAAGAAAGGCATTAAGCTACAGATTAAGCAGTGTGAAGCAGAAGCAGAGAAGCAAACCTTAATGATACACGTATAAAGGTTTATTGAGGTATTTTACCTGCAATAAGCTCTATGGAGAGGCGACTTTATGATTATTCTGTAATATTAATGTTTAAGTAAATGACAAAGTCCTCTATAATGAGCTTTAGCATCAACTTTCTCAGTAATACTGAATTACAGGAACAGAAGGGTTCTGAGTTTGGACTGGTTTAATAAATTTAATACTGTATTGAAAGAATCTGGCATCAGTGGTACCTGTTATGTAGAGCAAGTCCAAACTTATTTAAAGGAGAGTTTTGGCCAAAAATTTAATTTCCTTTATGTAGTCAAACATCCAATACGTATTTGCTGAAGTTTTTGTTACAAGGGTAATAACAATTTATTAAAGGTTATAGCTACCAAATTTATCACTGTGCAAACTGCATGCCTAAATCATTGGGTGGCTCTACAATATATATAGATCATGAACACCATTTGTAGACCATATGTACATATTTGGTCCATAGGTACACATTTGCTACATCTACAGTAATTATTGCAGTTACTCCCTGGAATATATTAACATTAACAAGCCATGAATTTCAGAATTAATAAACCATAAGTAATAGTAATAACTAAATTACCACATGTACTAATTAATGTTTGTTTAAATGTTAATGAAATACACTTGCACTGACTGGTTATTCAATCCACAAGCAAAAATATGTCCAGATAAAGGAGCAAAAATTAAATTACAGCATGTTCAGAAAGTAAATTTGGATAACTTTCTGAACTCTGGTCTACAGGTATACATATTAAAACTTGCTCCAGCCTCAGCATCAATTCTGCGAACATGCTCGTTAAGGTGTTCCTGTCAGTCACTGCGTGCTTAATTTTACTCATTGGTTAATGTGGGTATTGATTATTTGGCATATTTGGTTTATTGTTTTTTTTTTAAAAAATAAAGAAAGTCCCTTTCTCTCTCGGTTCCGAGCCCAGCGGGTGCTGTTTTCACGTCATGTACATCATGTACTTTAGCTTACATTGCCATATGTCTTTGTGCCATGTGTCATCTGTTTTGGTCCCATCTCCACTCTGGTCCTGTCATTGGTTAGTTGCCCTGTTGTGATCACCTGTTCCATGTTCAGTCTTTGATTTGTTTCTCTATTTATACCCTCTTGTATCAGTATTTTTTGTGAGGTATTATCATGCATTTATTGTCTTATTAAGTCCATGTCATGTTCTGAGATTTGTATATCTTCCAGGTTTTGTCCCTCACCTGTTTTTTCTGTCTTGTGATTGTGGATTGTCCTGGTTTAATGTTGCCTGCTGGTGCTCTGAGCTCTGCTTGGACCCCTGACATCGCTTCATGGATTGCCCTTAAGAACCTACACTTTGAATTTACGCACTTGCATCATGCTGTCGCTCATTGCAATTTATGTACTGCAGGTGTTAGTTACTGTCTTAATCTTACTGATGGTGTATTGATGCTGACGTTCATGGTTAGTTCACGTTAACTAATGTGTTAAATAATGTCAGTTAAGGGAACCTTCATGAAAAAGCGTTACCAGGTATAAAAAATCACATTGTGATTGTGTCATCAGCCGAATTACGTCTAATATGTCTTGGCTGGTCTACTATAGTTTGGGGAAATAAGGAAGATGAACTAACTCGTGTCCTGGTTTAAATTGGTCAATCTTTGCATTTTCAGTTTCCTGTTCTGTTTTGAGAACAGAAATCTAGAAGTGGAGTGTGGTGAGGCATTCAGAACAGGAAGAGAGAAAATCTTCACGATCATTTACTGTAAAAGTCACAGCGCAACTAGAATCTCTACTCACTTCCTTAGATACTACCTCAGTATCACCTTCTTTTTTCTGTTGCCTGAGAATACTTCAGCTGAATCTCATCTGCATTATTTAAAATGTTCTGTAATCATTACATGCAGAATAAAAGAGAGGACATTCGCAGCTCATTAATACATTAATACGACACTGTATGCAGTTCTTATCATTGAAAAATCTGTTATTTCACACTGAGACAGATCAGATGTGTGAGAAATCCAGATAAGTTAAATCACCCTAGATCGATAAGATCCTCTTCAATATGGCCTGCCTCTTGCTGTTTCTTCTTCAGCCAATCAGCTCTCACCTGCTTCACCTCGTTTCCGTAATACTCGTGCAGTTTAACGAATTCGTCCATCGGGTCGAATCCCACTAAAGGCCACTCCCCGTACTTAGGGGCGGGCCCATTTAGAGGCGTGACATGGGCATTTCTTTTGGGCCAGTGTTTTGGTGGTCGTTTATTAGCCGATCTGATTGGCACAGATGGAGCGTGGTGGGTGTGGTGACCAGGGTAGGTGCTGCTCGCACTGTAGCTTCTCGTCTCTCTGTGTGTCGGGGCAGAACACTGAGCCAAATACGGTGATCCTGCATAGAAAGCGGTGATGACAGAGCTGGACATTTTCACACAGGAATCTGTCGATGTGGAAGAATGAGAAGAATCGCCAAGGCTTTTCCCTTCTTTAGCTTCTGTTTAAAAAAGAGGGGGAGTAAAGAAAGAATAAAATCCAGATCATTGCCCTCTTTATGGCACCATGAGAACTTTAGAGGTGGATCTTTAGCTCAATGTCAGCATAGCCATTAGACCTCGGAATTTAGCCCAGGAACAGAACTTTACCACACAAACTTAAAGGCAGAAACTCTTCCCAAGAACTTTAGCTCAGGACCCTTATCCCAAGAAATTCCAGCCAGGAAATTTAGCTTAAGACCTTTAACCTGAGAACTTTATCCCAAGAACTTCAGGCCAGGAACTTTAGTTCAGGGTCTTTGGCCCAGGAACTTTAACCTAAGAACTTAGCCCAATAATTTTAGCCCAGGATCATTAGCTGAGGATCTTAAACCCAGGAATTTTTGCCCAGGAACTTAAACCCAGAAACCAAAAAAAACAAAAAACAACTAAGTTCTGGTACTTTAGCCCAAGAACTTAAATGCAAGGAAATTTGAAACCCGAAAATCAGGTGTAAGCAGATGTCAGACTAGATGGGTAAGAAACCATAAACTGATCATAATGTTGTACTATTACTACTGTTATCAAGGCTCTTGTTGCTAACCTTGGTAAAGGTGTGCGAGGTCTCTGACCAGCAGTGAGATGTAGATGTGGCTGGCTGACAGGAGAGCGTTCACCCAGCTCTTTTGGCTCGGCTGATCGTCTGCAGTGAGCTGATAGGAGCGAAGGCCCGGGCCAGTGAACACCAGAGAGAACGAGACGTCTGACTCTCCAGTTTGAACGACGCAACCCTCGAGCACGATCACACCGAGCAGGCCGCGGTCAGCCGGACGCTCCTGATAGAACAGCAGGTTCCCCTTCAGGACAAACCAGCGGCGTAGGTACGATGTGTTTCTCCCTCTCTGAGAAATGCACATGGAGGGAAGAATGTTCATCAGATAGATAGATAAACAGATTTTAAAAAAGTCATATTTGACAAAGAAGGAGGAGATGTTTGACGAGACCCCAGTGTCAGCGCTTTGTAACAGTCAGAGGTAAAGCTGCAACTTTACGTTTTATGACACAGGAAAGAATCAGGAAGGTAGATGTTTATGCTTCGTGGTTTCATAACACGTCAAGCTGCATTTTTTTGTTTTAGTAACGTCAAAAAAGAAAGGCAGGTGAGGAAATGACTGTTTATAGCTATTATAATATAAGTAACATAGAAACTAACCTGTTTCACGGACAGACAACAACATTAAATGTAACTATAACGAATAAAAAATAAAATGTGTCATTCTTTAATAAATCAAAAAAACTGTTAATGTTAACAAATTGTGGAGAGGAAATTACTGTCTTGGGAAAATAACAAATTTCATGGTGATAATGGCTGCATCACCACCATGTTGCTGATTATTTTCCTATAACTGCACACCTCATCGTGTTTTATTCCTTATACATATACATTTACATATGCATATATGCTGCCAGTCAATAGTTTTGTGCAACTCTTCATCTTTTATTACACTTTCTTCAGTGTCACAGACAAAACAAATAAAAGAATAGCAACATATTAAGCTGCTTTCAGATCTAATAAATCTGACACGCAGCAGTTTTAATATCATGATCAAGATTTTTGCAATTACAGCTAGATTTATTTTTCTCCAAAACAATGCTCAATTAACATATACACACATTTCTGACTTAAATTTCTTAAATATCTTTGACTAAACAATTTACTACCCAAGAAAAAGCACATTTCTATTAGAACATAATTTTTTTTAGCAGAACCATATAATTTACTGTAATAAAAAAAGCCTACCGAATCAAAATATATGCAAATCTCCAAGAAAAATAAAAAACTCCCAGCACTAACCTGGTCAGTGGTGTGTGTGTGTGTGTGTGTGTGGGTGTGTGTGTGTGTCCGTGTCTGTCTCTGTGGCTAAACTGATGGAAAGTGAAAGAAGACGCCTGAATTTATAACCACTGCCACGACCAACAACTTATTGTTACGAGATTTTTCAGTGTAAAGTGAGGAGGTTATTACAGGACATTTTCTCTCCCATTAGTTACCAAATGTCACATGGGACGTGACAGATGAGTCTGTTAATTATTGCATAAGACCTCGTTACAAAAACAGACCCACCCGTTAATGCGTGCCAGGTCTATTGAGCTGAGCATGCAAAGCACGCAGTGTCATTAAAGAAGAGCTATGCATGAAGAACAGGTTTTTCAGAATGTAAACTGCAGAGGGAAAAGTACAGGATGGAATATTCCAGGATGTGATTTTATAGTCATGCACAAGACCTCAATTGTAAATTTAGCTGGGTTTTATTAATAAAAAAAAAGAGGACAGTAATGAGGACAAATGATCACACTTGCATATGTTCGTACTAATTACAGACCCAACGAGTTAAAGTGATAATTCAGCCAAAGATTAAATCTCTACAGTGTGTTTTAGTTTTGCACGGTTACAGTCTCTGGTTTAGCATCATGCAAACTGCATGTCTAATCTTACTTTTTAATAACAGGAGGCTTTTATTGTACATAATTTGAGTAACTAAACAGGACAGGACACACAGCTGATGAACCTTTTTATAAAGATATCCCTCTTTATCCACCGGTGAGGTGCAGGACAGGTAGTGGGTTAAGATTCTCCGGTGGATCTTCATCACAGCGCCGCCTGGATCATGTGAACTTACTGAAAACAAACAAACAAAAAAACGATGAATTAGGACAATTGGTGTGAATTAATACAGATGCGTTATAGCAGGGGTTCACAAACTGTAAATTCCATGGACCCTCTTAGTACAGATTTATTTTATGAACATAACCCAGATATTTTAAATATCAGACTCATTTTTTAAAATGTGTACAATAATATTTTGGCTATTTATTAGATGCATAGAGCTTCTTATTCCTGAACTTTCCACCAGCAGAAGACAGACTTGTTTGTGAGTTATTGAGAGTCAAATCAGCATTGTAATGGTGATATTACAACTCAGTAATAAATATAATAGCTTTGATAATAGTGGTTTGTGATTTCCAATGCAGTAATAAAAGTTTTTTCAAATATTGTGGACCCCCCTGTCTGTGCTTCACACACTCCTCTGGTTACCTGCACTCCAATTTGAGAACCGCTGCTTTAAAGTATATGCAGAAATGATAAGGTTATATGATTATAATATGAAATACTAAACTACAGATATGCACAATACAAGGAAAGAATAAAGAATAAAAGACAACAATGTCGCATGATTGATTACTTTCCTATCACAGCACATCCCAAAGTGTTTTATTCTTCTTATACCACATTGAATTGCCAATGATTATTTTTATTATCATTTTTTATTAAAGAATGACATCATGATTTTTTTTAATAGTTCTATTTAATGTTGTCGAACATCTGTAAAACAACTTAGTTCCTGTTCTGACTTATGTTATAGCAGCTATAACCAGTAATAAACTCTTGAAATAAATAAGTGTAAACACCTCTGTCCTGAAGATGTCGGAAAAATGAAAGTTACAGATTTACCTCTGCTACAAAGCGCTGACACTGGAGACTCCTTCCGTAAATGTTAAATAAACATCTCCTTACAGAAAACATCTCCATATCAACAATTACACATGTTTTGTTTCTTTGTTAATAACGACACTTTTTTTCTTTTTATTATAAGTCTTAGATTATGTGGAAAATCTGCCATACAAGTCCCTGTGAATGTTACTATAGAAACGATAACGTATTAGAACGAGTGCATTGATATTAAACCTGTGATTTGCAGCTGCACTACTGTCAGAGCTGCTGTTATAGAAAATTAATCAACACCTTCCAACCAATCAGACTCCAGAACTCAACAGCACTGTGGTGTAATGTAAAACAACTAAACAGTGTGCATTTGCGCATTTTATACAAACGTGTGTTCTGTAATAACTGTTCACTGAATCTAAATACAAAATAATTACTAAGTAATAACATGAAACATAATTAATATTATTGATTACTATTTATCTGTAACTATCTACACTACAGGTGGTAGAAATAGGACTTTAAATGAAAGTAACTGCAGCGTATTTGACTAATAACAGCAGCTGTAGTAAAGATTTATCATAGTGTGTGTTCATCTATTTCTATTTTTTATGTTTATATTTATTTATTCTTACAATGTTAATCAAGTGTTAAACCCTGAATTAACGCTCAGCCTATCATGTAGGCGTATGTTTACATCCACAAAAAGAGTGAATTCAACACAGCAGGAATTAATTCAACAATTTCCTTCAAAGTGAATAATATTTCAGCTCATGCACTTATTGAATTCAGAGATATTACATTATAAATAACAGAGATATTACAAATATTATTATCTATATTAATGAACACCTTGGTCCATATTCACAGGAATCTGCACCTTTATGTCTGAATACATTTCTCATTAAACTATACATGAAATATTAATTATGAGTGATAGATGAATTTATGATAAATATAGCCTATATAATGCAATAATGGAAATGCTTTGCCCATATAGTAATTTAATATGCTCATGCCTTTGAATTAAATTGAAATTTCTTGGATGGTCCCTTTAACAGAACATCCTGATAGTTTAAACTTACCTGTATTGTTGTCCTCATGCCCTAAATATCCTTCAAGGCCATTTTCAGACGTATAAAGCGTTAATTCGGGTCAGTAAATGGTCTGTTGATGACACAGTAAGCTAAACAAGCAGCTGATATACAATAAAGATATTTTCAGGTTTCATATTACCGGCGTTGTGACTCCACCTGGCCGAATCCCGAATAGCTGTCTACTGACTATCTAGTGCACTACGTAGGGCGTAGAACGCCATTGCGTCACACACTATGGAGTGCACTGGTGTAGTGGTTACGGAGTAATTCAGGACTTGAGCTGAAACCTGCGTTGAAATATAAATAAACGCGTCCGACGCCGACCCAGTTCCTGGTAACCGAAACCGTTAGACTGCGACGGCTGATGTTCGCCAAACGGCTAACGGTGTTTCATAAACCACTTCCTTTTCTGAGCGGTTTTGCACACAAATATTTAAAAGAAATACAGTTCATAAGTAGTAGTTTCTCTCCTAAATAAAGAGTTAAGTATCTGTGTATGCTAAATTATCAGTGTGTCAGTAAATATGTTGCTATGGTGACCAAACTGAGGAAAAAAAGACATGTAGCAAGCGGACAAAAAATATTAGCTATCAATTCTGATAGTGC
The DNA here is from genome assembly GCA_037576675.1 of Pangasius sanitwongsei. Classification (NCBI taxonomy): domain Eukaryota; kingdom Metazoa; phylum Chordata; class Actinopteri; order Siluriformes; family Pangasiidae; genus Pangasius; species Pangasius sanitwongsei. The sequence continues at coordinate 2,434,384 of CM075015.1, read as the reverse complement.
AAACTTATTAGTATTATATTCATTCAAACTGTATTAAAAATATAGACCTCTGAAATGGATGTCCAAAAGAAAGAAATGTCCTAAATGCCGAAATTTGATGAAATTTGAATGAAAGATGGGGACTTTATACAGACACGTTATACAGCGTCCATCAATGTAGCTAATGCTTAACTTTATATGAATAAAGAGTTCATATTGTCAGTTTTATTTACACTTTCGCATTTTCTAATCAGGATGCAATTCAAATGAAACTCAATGGGGAAAGACAAACATAACACACTCCCCTAAATTATTAAAGTTGTAAGAAAACATGCTGGGAACAGCACATTGAGCTAAATGGAAAAGCTAGCAGTTTAGCTATATAGCTGTTAAACAATAATGTAAAAGATAATGTCAGTGGAAATGTGACATATTCGTCTAATATATCAATATTTTCCTCAGATATCTCGGTAAATTACTTTAAAAAGGACTGGGTTTGGTGTGACTGAAATTACCCTATGTTACACTATAATTACAATCTAGCTAGCAATGTAGCTAGGAAGCTGTTAAAGTTTTTTTTAATGAACAGTATAATTGAATATAATAATAATTCAATAAACAATTCAAATATATGAACATTTCCCTCAAACATATTGTTAAATTACATTTTAGATTCAGATTCTGTGTTTCTGAGATTGCACTGTAATCACCAACTAGCTAGCAATGTAGCTAGGAAGCTCTTAGTACTTTTTAATGAACATTATATAAGGAAAAATGACAGTGAAACCCTAAAATACTAATCTATCAATATATTCCTCATATATACTGTTAAATTCACAGTGATAAATTCAAATATTTACAATATATTTTTTGTGAATCCATTTATTTCTGTAAAGCTGCTTTGTGACAATGTCCATTGTTAAAAGTGCTATACAAATAAAATTGAATTGAATTGAATTACTTTTTAAAGATTAAAAGATTCTGTATGACTGAAATTAAACTATAATTACAAACTAGCTAGCAATGTAGCTAGGAATATAGCCAGCAATTAAGCTAGGAAGCTTTTGGTACTTTTTATGAACACTTTAAATGGAAAAATGACAGTGAAACTGTGAAATAATAATCTAATATATCAGTATTCTCCTCATATAATTGTTAATAAATATTACAAATCAGCTAGCAGTTTAGCTAGGTAAGTGTTAAGTGTTAAGTTATGTAAAGGGAAATTGACAGTGAAAAATAAGATAATCATTTAATAAATCTATATTTCCCTCAAGTGTGTTGGTAAATCACTGTAAAAAGACTTGGTACTAATGAAACTACAGTGTAATTACATTTAGCATCAAGTGCTAATCCAACTTGAGGAAATTTTGACCTCTGAAGTTGCAAATACAGCAGTGGGCCGTTCCTGTGGTATCTTCTCGGAAACATACTGAACTCGCGACTAGATTTGACTAGTAGTAACACTAGTGGCAATTTTAGTGGCGTTTATATTTATTTTTAATACCAATAAAATATTTTTGGTCTCAGGGAAACAGGCATTCATTTCAATATGTGTATACGCATCTTTTCTTCTTTTCTACATAGACCTACTAACTGATACGCTTTCTATATGACACAGACATGTGTGAAGAGAGATAATGCAAGAAATTTACTTACACTTCTTGAAGATTTGGATAGTTTTTTTTTTTTTTTTGCTGAAACTCTTCCTCTTTTCTGCCTTATTGTACTTATGTTTCTTTTTTTATTTGTACTGTACTGTGTAATGTTTGCCTTATTGTAGTGGCAATCTTCTGTTCTTGTTCCTAAGTAAAAAAAAAAAAAGTGTGTAGGATGTATACATGCATAAAATATACAATAAAAGAAAGAAACACACCAGAAAATAGCAGCACCATTTAAGTGTGTAAAATAGTATTTAGAGTATCTGTGATGAGGCAGCAGGTTATCATGGGTCGGCCCGGTGACTGAAAGTCACTTATTCACTTTCTCAGTTCCTTTTCCAAAAAGTTTTTCTTGACAAACTTTCACTGTCAACACCCTAAACACTACCTTGAGAAAAAAAAATGCCCTGCATTGTCTCAGTTTTTCTTTTAAAATAAGAGCAACAATGTTAATTTCACACAATTCTCTTTAGATCAGCCATGTAAATGCATTCTCAAATAAATCTCATCCTAAATGCAGATTCAATTCGTCACACTCTGATGAAGTTGGTAAAATAATCTCAAATAGTCCTCCTCATCTGTGACAATCAAGTAGGGGAAAAAAAGAACACAAAAAAACATGGTCACAGTATAAAATATGGATGGACGACGTGAATATATAAGTATAAAAAGAAAAATAATGACATGAACTATAAACACCAAAACACAGGAAGTACTGAAAAAAAAATATTAATGCTTTTTGTTTATGCAATATTTCTCCACACAATGTAATTAGAGATGAGTGTGTGATTATCTGTGATTATTTGTGATGAGTCATTTACTATTATTTACTTGGCAGACATTTTTATGATCCATGTGTGGCTCAGTATTTACAGGTTTATGCTTGTGACAGGAAGTTTTATACTCAGGTTTAGGTGTGTTCTCTAAGAAACCCTGCAATACTTCCAGGAACACATGCACGTCTGAGATCATGTGCCACTATAATTGTACATAAGTCCACTCCTTTCAGTTATGTAAGTATGTGGTTCCTGATGGCGAGGAGTTGCACCCGAACTAACGTAGAGGTTTGGCAGCAATGAGGATGAATAATTATGCAATCACTATTATTACATTTTTATTTCTTTTATTTATTCATTGCTAAGGATGACACATAGAAAAAAGCCAAATATGTACTTAACAAGGTAGTCAAAGAAACAAGCCTTTACATAGAAAACATGACAGAAAGGTATTAACCAAGTGCTTTTAGTGTTACTGCTTGAGTAGTTCAAGTAATTTAACACCAGAACCTCTTCAGAATTAACAGGAATGAACTGATAGAAATAGAAAGTTATAAGAAAGCTGAGTTTCCAGGAGGGTGTTGGGCAGACACCAGCATTGCTATGGACTGCATCATCATCTCAAACAGTTTTTCCTCATGGGCATGCTGGGCTTGTTGCATTTTTAACAAGTACCTCATCATCCCTACTGTCAGCCAAAGCCTTTGCAATTAAACCCAACGCGGTGTCAAATTTGGACTTTTGCCACGTGACTAGTGCAACGTGCAGTCGATGCTCTCTTCCTCTTACTACATGCACCAGATGAAATTTCAGTCTCAGTTCTGGCAGTGTCTCTAAACACAAATACAAACAATTAATTCCTACCCAGGTCATCAATTGTCACCTATGACTGTATATAAGGGTGGATGCTGTCACAGGGAGTCAAAATCTACTTATTTACTTATGGGTCATTCCATCTCAAGTGGTCCAATACAGGTTGCTTGTCCATTTTCCTAATTTTTTTTGAGTGATTACTTCTATGTATTAACATCGCAAAACCACTAGTTTTTTTTAAAAATTATTTTTATTTCACTTCATTTAACCAAAACAGCCATCTTGGTGTCATGGCACACAATAAATTTTGGTTAGACAGCTGTTTACAGAAACCTCAATATCTCGGTTAAGGATGGTCTCAGGATGATCTCTAGGACACATTAGGACACAACTCTACCTAAAACCCAATCTTAGATTATTAACGGTAGACTTAAAGCTGTTTTATGAATCCTTGTGTAAGGATGCAACGTGAAAGCTGCAAAGACATCTCTCTCCTTGATTTGATCATTGAGAAATTTGAGCAATAAGAAAATAAAGCCATTTTAATTAATTAATCAGTCAATTTCTTTCTTTCTTTCTTTCTTAATTAACTGAGACAATATCTTTTTCCAAAAAGTGCACAGTTTTTAAAATGAATGTACAGTAATTTGTTTTTAAAGGTGATATTTTCCATTATAGATATTTTCCATGATAGATCCATTTTCTTTTATGAATGTTTTTTTTTCCAGTATTACATTTTATTTCTGTATTTTTTGTTTGTTTATGTTCTCACATTAAAAACATACATAAATGTGTTATGTATTAAGACATACATAAATATTGATCCAATTTAAACCAGTTTAAAATAAATAATATGTAGAAATGGACTTCTTTTGCCTTCGTACACTGGTAAAGTCAGACAAAGTTTTCTAAACTGATAATTACTGTTTGAACCGTTTCAGGATGCAGTTTGCATGAGGCTAATTGTTGGCAATTCACTTCTATTACAATTATTCGTAAATAAAATCCAAAACAAAAAATATATACAGTATATTAATTTTACTAATATTGTACAGTGATTTGTTGCCAGTACTGTAGGGGGCGCTAAAGCTAAACGCCTCGAAGTAATAAACTCCAGCATGCGAAGAAGAAGAAGAAGAAGCCGCAGTAATACGTCATTTCCGTTTGTAGGTTGAATGGCGCAGAGGGAATAGCAACCAAAACATCCAGGTAAGCACAGATAATTGTGCATTGCACAATTTCTCTTATATTGTTTTATTCTTTGAAATACAAAGCAGTCCATTTTGTTATCTAGCTGTGGATAAAGATGCTTTTAAAGGAATTAATGCGCTAGCTAGCTTGCTAATGCGTTCGAGTCGCGTTGTTTTGTTTCCCTACGCGTTTTCGGTAGATCCCGCCTCCTGTGCGGTGATTGGCTAAAATTATCGCGCTTCCTGTGTTAGGATTGGCTGGTAATTCTTGAGGCGTCTGTTGATTGGATGGTGAACTCATAGTAAAGAATGGTACAGGAAGTGATATTTGACGTAATTCAGGTGGAAGAAAAACGTGTGCAGATTTTACACGTTTTATTATTTAGCTGCATAGATGTGTGATTAATATTACTGTATAAACGATATGCTTAATATTTAGTACTAGTTTTGTTTATATTAGTTTATCTAAGAAGTTTAAAGCAATATTATTAGTCTGTATTTGGTTGTTAGCTCACATTAGATCTTTTTTTTTTTTTTTTATTACTTATGGATATTATTTTGAATCTAACATGTCGTTATGCTTTAATAATCTTTTAGAATGTCCAAAAGGAAAGTCACATTTCAAGATGGTGATGAGGAGTTTAGTTTGGATGACGAGGTACCAAAAAAGAAGGTAAGGGGGGTGTGTGTGTGTGTGTGTGTGTGTGTGTGTGTGTGTTTCTCAGAAGTCATTTCTGTCTTAAACACTAATAAAAGTGACAAAAATGACGAGCAGCAGTAATCTGACCATGTTAGAGGTCAGGTCTGAGTCACGTGACGTCCTCACGTGCACCAGATAGGAGGCGTGGCCTATTTTTGATCGACAAGCTGTCAACATGCACCAGCGTGTATCCATCTAGTGAGAAAACAGTGAGAGTCAGCTCACATCTTTGTTAGGAAATACTCCAGGACTAAGACTGTGAACCTTTTAGTCAAAGAGCTCATTAGCATGTTACAGACTTCGCGAAAATGTCATAGAATTCCAGGTTTCTGGAGTAATACACTGTTTTTTTTAATCCCACCGTGCTCTGTCTGTCCGCAGATGTATGATGAGGTGAGTGGACCCGGCTCGAGGTTTAAGGAGAAACACTCTCTGGACAGCGATGAGGAGGACGAGGGAGAAGATGGAGAGAAGGACAGCAAATACAACATCCTGGCCAGCGACGATATCGAGGGTGTGTTTGTTTACGCGCGTTTAAAGCATGTTTTGTCAAGGAGGCTACTTGACCCTGTCGTTGGTGGGCGTGGCCTGTCCAGGTTTTTTCTTTTTTTTTTTAAGAAGTAGCTATATACCAAAGCTAACTAGTTAAACGTGTTAATGTTTAATATGCACCAGAAAATCTCAATTCAGATATCACTTTGTCACTGCTGATGGAAAAAAAACAGCATGAAAAATAGAATAATGCCCTGCAGGATTGCGTCTATTTTGTAATACATGTGTGTGTGTGTGTGTGTGTGTGTGTGTAGGTCAGGAAATGGCCACGATCGACTGTGATGAAGGAGTTCCCATCACTCCTTTCAACCTGAAAGAGGAAATGGAGGAGGGTCACTTTGACTCGGAGGGAAACTACTTCATCAAGAAAGAGAAAGACATCAGAGACAACTGGCTGGACAACATTGACTGGGTACGAGCTCACCAGCGTTGCCATGATGATTTATTTAACCTATTTATGCTATAATGCTTAAGAAATCTTATCTCTGTCTTTTTGCGCAGGTAAAAATCAAAGAACAGCCGGTGAAAAAGAAAAAGAAGGGACTCTCGGCTAAGCGTCGCCGCCGAGCCGGAGATGAGGACGAGGCTGAGGAGGAGAGACAGAGGGAGGAGAAACAGGACGAGAACGAGGAAGAAGGCGAGGAAGAGGAGGAGAGCGAGGCTCAGGAAGACCCGCTGGCTTCGTACACACCGTATCAGCTCAAGGAGGCCGTGGTGAACCTGCTGCAGCCTGGAGAGACCGTCTCTGCCGCGCTCCGCCGACTTGGAGGACTGGGAGGACGGAAGAAAAAGGGACGAGCGCGGGACGGAGGGGAGGATGATAAAGACGAGACGTCGATCAGAGACACGGAGAAGCTGGACAGGCTCACGGCGCTGGCCGACAGACTGGTGGTACTCGGGGCATATGAGATTTATCAGCAGACTTATGAAAAACTGGCGTACAGCCTGAAAGGCATGCAGAAGCCTGAAAGAGACGCGGCAGCCAAACAGGACGAGGAGGAAGAGGACGAGCTCGACATGTTCGCTGATCAGTTTGACGAGCAGCACGGCCAGAAGAAAGATGAGGAGAAGAAGAAGGACGAGGAAGCGGATAGTGGCTTAGGTAAAAGGGAGCATGTTGTGTGGGCGGGGCTAGAAATAGCACAGATCACTGATTGGTCAAACAAAGATAGTCACAGACAGAGCGGTTATATTGTATAATGTCATGTTTCAGATTTTTATTTATCTACCCTTAGTGACATTTAGCTCAATTTCACTTACCCAAGTTCACACTAGGAATCCATCAGAAACACAGATGGACGTTCATTTTCCGTACGTGTGCGACACAGAGCTGCGATTTCAGCGGCCTGCTCTGACGAACATAATATAGTGTAAATGTGCATTTTAGTACAGGAGAGAAGACAAATAAAAGACATACAGAATACATTACCTTGAGTAATCCAGAATAACACTTTAATTAAAATAATGTCTTAATTATTTGAAGGTCCATATTCACAGGCATGTTTTTCCCCCTGTTGTAGCACACACCTTCTAACTGTAGTCTTAAAGGCAACCTGAAATCAGAACTGACTTTTTAAATCTTGTTAGCTTATGCCCTCGGTTAGATTCTCCACGATTCGTCTGTGCTAATTAGTGAAAAGACACGCCTCATCATTCCTCCGCTCTCGACGTGCAGGCTTAAGTGATGATGGTCTCACGTCTGTGACTAAATTTACATTCTTCCCCCCTTTTTTCATCTCCACCTGTGCTGTGAGAGAAGAGTGATGAAAATTCACGTCCGCCCAAATGCTCCAATTTTGCGGAAATCGCAGTTCTTGTCTGCGTCATGGTGCGAGACTTTTAACTTGTGTTTTTTAACATGGTGTGTTTTTTTTTTTTTTTTTTTTTTTTTTTTCCCCTGCAGTGAATGATGAGGTGATGTGGGAGTACAAATGGGAAAACAAGGAGAACTCCGAACTCTACGGACCCTTCAGCAGCCAGCAGATGCAGGTGAGAAGCTTCAGGTCAAGTCTGAAGATTATTTGTGTGGATTCTTATGATGCAGTAAAGCGACAAATCTAAACGAATAGCTCCAGTGATTCCTCGGACCGATCTTATGGCGTGTGTGCTCTGGCGTTTCTTCAGTTCCCCGCTCACAACTGTAGTTCCTACCTGCAGGCTTAACTTAATCTACTCTCTGATGAACAAAAATGGAGGTAAAGTTTATAACCGTGGTTTCCTCTTTTCCTGGCATATACAAACTCTCACTGAATGTGTATAGTTGCATTAGGAAGAAAACTACAAGCTTGAAAAGAAGTAGCAGAGCTTGGTGTGAATGTAAGGAAAATGAAACTGGACTGTAGGTACTGATACTGAAAGGTAGCTGACCATTTATTATAGTAAAGACATAACATGAATAGAAAGAAGAGTACAAAGCCCAGGATAGACCTCAAAGACCAGGATAGGAACGGAGTCATCGTTTTATTAACAAAATGTGTTTGAGAGAAATGGCCTGAACCACTAATGACAAATAAACAGTAAAAATAAACAACATGGTGAAAATGAAATGATGGTGAAGTATCATTGTAGAGGATTTATTAGTGGTCCTTTAAAACAGCTGGGGATGTGACTGTTTTCACACAGAGGATGCTCAGGGATGATACTTTACATACTACTTTACTTCTTACGTCTGATTCCTGGTTTCTGTTTGCAGTAGATAAGAGCTAAACAACCACGTGAAACCAGGCACAGACATTTATTTATGGGTTGAGATTTATTGTACTACAAAAAAAAAAAAGCTTGCTGAAATTAATTAAGGTCACACGTTCATCAAGGTTTCGCTAATGAATGTAAAGTTCTCAGATTTGCTTCATTATTATTATGTTAAATATTATCATTATTATATTCTTCTCCAGGACTGGGTCGATCAGGGCTACTTTAAAGACGGCGTGTACTGCAGACGGGTCGATCAGGAGGGCGCGCAGTTCTACAACTCCAAAAGACTGGACTTCGAGCTTTATACGTGACTCGCCCGCATGCTCCGTTACTTCATTTTCAACACTTGCAGTGCGTTTTTAATGTGAGATTTATTCCCCTTTATCTGCATTTGTTTTGTGTGTTTTTTTTTTTTTTTTTCCTGATATCCATGTGTATTAAACAGCCAGATTAAATGTTTGCTATCATCACACCATTTGATACCATGTACATTTGTTTTAAAATAAAGATTTTGGTGGCTGGCCAGATCAATGACCTCATCTATAGTATAGTATTTTACAGTATTGTATACATGTATTTGTTTGTATGTGTATATAAATATACACTATATGGTGGCTGGACTGGAACTATTAGGTGCTTTTGTCGACCGTTAACCCCAATCGCCCACTATCAATGGCTGAGTCCTAAATATCCTCGCACTCCCTACATAAGCACACTAACTAGGGTATGACATAACGGTCGTTACGCCTCATGTAGTGCACTATAATTATGCTCTACAGGGAGTAGAGATGTAAATCGAACGGTTGACCTGCTTTCCTCTCATTGGTCGCGTTGCTTTAGCTCATTTGCATACTAAAATCTAATTGGCCAATTGGTTTGCTTTCTTTTGCTTTATTTTTCCTACTCACGGGCGTGTAAACTCTAAGCTCTGATTGGTCAGTTATAACGAGAGTTGTGATTGGCCAGAGGGTGGGACTTATTCGATGGCCTTTACTAAAACAAGATGTCTGATTGGTCAGAATGGTTAGGGAGCGTCGGGTGAGTGTAGTGGGTTGAGAGGAAAAAAAAAAAATGGCGAAACTTGGAGAGCCGTTTCGGCGTGAAAATGTCACACATCACGGGTTTGTTGTCGTTTTTTGAGCAGTAAATCCAAAAAATTCAGTTACGTTGTGCACTCAAAGAAGGCAGATGTCTTTTTTTTTTTTTTTTTAATCTTGCAGGTACGTATGTGTGTTATTAAATTTTAAATAATTGAAGTGGTGCTTTCTGTCGGGTCTCGACTGCATCTGTGTTAAGAATAGGCATAACGTTATGGTTAATTTCCTGTTTATTATTTAAATTTTGCGATTTTTATCGCTTAAAAATGCGAAACTGTTTCATTTGAGGTATATCCTATTATTGCTGTTGGTGTAGATGATTACATAACCCTTAATTTTTAAATTAAAACAAATATTTAATCCTGTTTATTAGGGCTGTGAGCCAACTCGCGGAATTGTTTTATTGTTAATTTTTTAATGTATATTATATTGCATGATTTCATTTTTTTATTGCACACGTGTTTATATACTATGTGTTCTCATATTTATTCAGAGAGAAATTATTTCAGTTAAATGATTAAACTGTGTTTTAGCGACGTGCCACTTTAGCTAACGTTAATAATTTTTATATCCCAAACAAAAAAAATACAGTTTAACGAACGCGCTCATTTTCTGCCATTAACACAATTCCACCACTTAGATTGTTTGTTTGTTTATTTGTTTGTTTTTTTTAAAGATAAGACTACACAGGTTTAGAGTTAGCATAACACACGGCTAATGTTATTAAGGACCGGCTAGCGGCGCGTGCTGCCTTCTTTCGTGCTGGTCGCTATAGCAACACATTTTGTCTCGCTGCTTCACACTCAAGTCTCATCTTTAGCTTCATATTTGCTAAATGTATATATTTATTAAAGAATTAGAGTAAGGAAACTTTTATCATTTCGCGATAGAGTTGCGATATTTAACTTTGGAACTGAAATTAGCACACTGCTAACATGTAGCTAATTAAAAGACAGCTAGTAATGTTTCAGGGATTAAACTGAGAAAATAAATAAATAAATACTGAAACTGTTTGCTTAAGAAATGTGTGGACGCCAAGGCATGGGTCAACAATCTAAGAAAATATTGTTTTATTAACATCTTATTTATTAATGTCCTTCTGTACATCCTTCTTTCCTTCCGTATATCCTCCTGTACATCCTTCTTTCCTTCTGTACATCCTTCTGTACATCCTTCTGTACATCCTTCTTTCCTTCTGTACATCCTTCTGTACATCCTTCTTTCCTTCTGTACATCCTTCTGTACATCCTTCTTTCCTTCTGTACATCCTTCTGTACATCCTTCTTTCCTTCTGTACATCCTTCTGTACATCCTTCTTTCCTTCTGTACATCCTTCTGTACATCCTTCTTTCCTTCTGTACATCCTTCTGTACATCCTTCTTTCCTTCTGTACAT
>CM075015.1:2403942-2423427 GCA_037576675.1 Pangasius sanitwongsei | reverse complement strand
TCCTTCTTTACGTCCTCCTTTCCTTCTGTACATCCTTCTTTACGTCCTCCTTTCCTTCTGTACATCCTTCTTTACGTTCTTTCCTTCTGTACATCCTGCTTTCCCTCTTTACGTCCTCCTTTCCTTCTGTACATCCTTCTTTACGTCCTCCTTTTCTTCTGTACATCCTTCTTTACGTCCTGCTTTCCTTCTTTACGTCCTCCTTTCCTTCTGTACATCCTTCTGTACGTCCTTCTTTCCTTCTGTACATCCTTCTTTACGTTGTTTCCTTCTGTACATCCTTCTTTCCTTCTGTACATCCTTCTTTACGTGCTTTCCTTCCGTACATCCTTCTTTACGTGCTTTCCTTCCGTACATCCTTCTGTACATCCTCCTTTCCTTCTGTACATCCTTCTTTACGTCCTCCTTTCCTTCTTTACATCCTTCTGTACGTCCTTCTTTCCTTCTGTACATCCTTCTTTACGTTGTTTCCTTCTGTACATCCTTCTGTACATCCTTCTTTCCTTCTGTACATCCTTCTTTACGTTCTTTCCTTCCGTACATCCTTCTGTACATCCTTCTTCCTTCTGTACATCCTGATTTCCTTCTGTACATCCTGCTTTCCTTCTGTACATCCTGCTTTACGTCCTCCTTTCCTTCTGTACATCCTGCTTTACGTTCTTTCCTTCTGTACATCCTGCTTTCCTTCTTTACGTCCTCCTTTCCTTCTGTACATCCTTCTTTACGTCCTCCTTTCCTTCTGTACATCCTTCTTTACGTTCTTTCCTTCTGTACATCCTGCTTTCCCTCTTTACGTCCTCCTTTCCTTCTGTACATCCTTCTTTACGTCCTCCTTTTCTTCTGTACATCCTTCTTTACGTCCTGCTTTCCTTCTTTACGTCCTCCTTTCCTTCTGTACATCCTTCTGTACGTCCTTCTTTCCTTCTGTACATCCTTCTTTACGTTGTTTCCTTCTGTACATCCTTCTTTCCTTCTGTACATCCTTCTTTACGTGCTTTCCTTCCGTACATCCTTCTTTACGTGCTTTCCTTCCGTACATCCTTCTGTACATCCTCCTTTCCTTCTGTACATCCTTCTTTACGTCCTCCTTTCCTTCTTTACATCCTTCTGTACGTCCTTCTTTCCTTCTGTACATCCTTCTTTACGTTGTTTCCTTCTGTACATCCTTCTGTACATCCTTCTTTCCTTCTGTACATCCTTCTTTACGTTCTTTCCTTCCGTACATCCTTCTTTACGTTCTTTTCTTCCGTACATCCTTATGTACATCCTGCTTTCCTTCTGTACATCCTGCTTTCCTTCTTTACGTCCTCCTTTCCTTCTGTACATCCTTCTTTACGTCCTTCTTTCCTTCTTTACGTCCTTCTTTCCTTCTTTACGTCCTCCTTTCCTTCTGTACGTCCTCCTTTCCTTCTGTACGTCCTTCTTTACGTCCTCCTTTCCTTCTGTACATCCTTCTTTACTTTCTCCTTTCCTTCTGTACGTCCTTCTGTATGTCCTTCTTTCCTTCTGTACATCCTTTCTTATCTCTGTATGTATTTTGTACAGAACATGTCCTTCTTTCTTTCCTTCCGTACTTCCATAAGCGCTTTATCCTGGTCAGGGTTGTGGATCTAAAGTCTATGAGTCTATAACAGCGGAGAGGAACGTGCCTAGAAAGACAGCGTCCATGATTCCAAGATTAAATCTGTCCCGTCTGGAAAGAACAGCTCTCTTCCTTATCAAAGAGCATCGCGAGTACAATCGTGTAATTCTGTTCACTGAACGAGAGCTCTGTGTGACGAAAAAATAAACTCAAATTCCTAATACCATAAACTGCGTAATTTTGTGGTGAGTAAGTTTAATATCGGCACATGCCGACCTCTTGTTACTCATCGCTTACAGATGTGACTCGCACTCTGACGCTTAAGTTTCAGTCGCTCTTAGAGTGCTGTGGTTTGCATGCGTGTGTGTGGCGGCCTGGGAAAACCCTTCACGTGCTAAAAATCACATTTAAAGATTCCACTGAAAGACGCCCCACATTACCCCTACGTGTATAACCTGATCTACTGACGGAACAACAACATTAACGACATTTATAAGAAAATGATATGAAACGAGTTCTCGCTTTGATTATCGGCATCATCCACATCAGTCTCGGTCTCATCACCTGAGGCGGAAGTCACTTCGCTCCTCTGATCTCTGTTTGCTCTGATTCGGGTTGTGTTTTGCAGGTTGAGGCGGTCAGAGGGATATGGTTGTGGACATGCTGACTTCTCCCCAAGAGCAAATCCCTCCGCGTGTCCCTCCGACGGAGGAAGACGGCTGGAATTCCCCCGCCGCCCTTTGTGCCAACCACCACAGTGGCCATCATCCTCACGCTGTCCCTCACGCTTCTGTTTTTCACCGGTACAGACTTCAGAGCTTGAGACACACATCATTTCTGAGATCTTTTTTTTTTTTTATATAAACTAATTTTAAGTTGTGATGCTTCTAAACAAGAAGAAGTAGATTAGCAGGATAGCAAACATTAGACACAGGATAAATCTGATCTGAAAGCTTTAATGAAGGTGTCGTTTGTAGTGGAATGAAACTAATCTCCAGCATCCTCTGAATGTAGGCTGTTGGCTGAGACATGGGTGGCGTCTGAAATGAGTTTCGTTGGTAAGGGAGGCTTGCACTAGTCACTAATTTAGCATCGGGAAAGCACCGAAGACATCCTCTCTCTAAATATTAACCTTTGTACACAAACAGTTTCGTAATATAGAATTAAATGAATAATTGTGAATTAGATTTCTGTGAATTATTTCCAACATCCAGCTGCCACTTTCGTGGCTTTGCAGCAGCCCAATGAGCGCACAGCGACTTTTTTACGTTTTTGCTCATGTTGATACATAACGAAGTGTCGTAACGTGTCAGAAATCACACCAGGAGCTCTGTTTGAGGCACTAAACCCCTGGATAAAGTTTAAGTTTCCCCAGTGACAAGCTAGTAGCGTTGGGTAAATCAGGTTTCGTATATAGGAGTAATTGTAATTGTATTGTTATTGGTTTCCTCTTAGTCGCAAAAATAGGACATGTTGACGTCGTTATTCAGATAAAAATTTACAGGTATAAAATCAGTCAATATTAATGACTTCCTGTCTGTGAATTGCTGGAAGTGCTGCCGAGTTAGACTGCCACAGATTCTTCTCCTGAATGTCCCTGGATCATTTTGTTAACCAATGCTGTGCTCTGTTCTTCAGCTCTGATGATCCGGGAAGTTCATCAGGAAGCCGAAGTTCGAAGACGGTCAGGACGAACCCCAGCGATGGTGCCAACTCTTCAGAACAGCAGCGAATGAACTCCTCAGAAAGAGACAGCATGGTATTGTTTCAGTGGATTGCTATATTCTGTGCTGTAGAATCTATAGTGTTTCCTCTCATCTGTGGTGTCTGGACATCCGGATGTTAGCCTACAACAAACTAGTTTTTCACAGTTTGATTGGAACCCTGGTGTTTTCTCCTCCTCAGTGCGGTTCTTTTAAGCAGGTGAGAACACAGCAGTCATGCTAAAACAGCAGGTCCGAGAGCGTCTGCGCTCGCTTCCAAGTGAGCTCTCACGCAAGAAAGTGATTCGACTCTGAATCGACTCACTTGCAGGCAGTGAATCAAACCTGAAGCGTGTTTTGGGTTGCAAATGGGCAGCGCTGCAGAAATGCCGCGTTCCACGTCTGGAGGTTCTGGGACCAGCAAGCAAAAAGAAAAATTAAAAATGGTGTAAACTAGTGATTTATATAATTATCTAATCATTTATTTATCTTTCCATGATTTCCACTCACACTTGGTAAAGGTTTGTTTAACGTTTTTTCTTTTGCCATATTTCTGACCAATGAAAGAGTTTTTACAAGAAGGTTTTCGGTCCTACATGTGCCATGTGAAACTAAACCAACCAGCAAACAAACCAAAAGTTCCAATTAAGTCACCTAAGCCTATTTATTGTCACGACACCTGATCATTGTAGAACACTGACGAATTGTACAATATCCTACTATTCTTTATTTCTAATATCTACTTATGTAAAGGTTTTCCATGATGATTGCGTTATCAGTTGGATTATATATATATAAACGAAAGTCCTGATCTGTTAAAGCATGAGCCTTACACACACATTTACTCACGGTTTTGTGATCACCATTCTGTGTTTGTGTAATGAGTTTAATTGAGTGATGGTAATCTACTTTTATGGTCTACTGAGCAACGTACACATACACACACACACACACACACACACACACATTCCTGTATGATCTTGGTAAATTTTGTAGTTCTTTATTGTGTATAACAATGTTTAAAAAAAAAAAAAAAAAAAAAACTTTATTTGCTACATAACAAGATGTTACTTTCAGTTTGAAAATAAATGTCCAAAAATAGTTTAAAAAATTTTTAGATTAAATTGAAAAGGGTTCTCATGTTAGTCAGGTTTCCAGAGTCTGTATACCAGGTCACATTTCCTCTACTAATTATATTTTAAAATGTCCACAGTAGTGTATAATATTGTACATACTGAAGAATCCAGTATATTGTATGTGAGAGTAAACATGAAGTGTCCTGATATCAGAAAACGAGGCTGAAGATGAAGAACACCATGACGCATCGATGTTCTCGAAGAAATGACCTCCAGAATTAAATAAAACAAACAAGTCTGTAGTGTTAGTGTTGTTAATGTCCTGTTTATTTTTCTTCTCTTTCAGCAAAGCCATGAAGACAGAGACGAGAGTCGGCGCAGACAGCCCGAGTGAGTGCATTTCTTTCCGCTCCTCTAAATGATGAATTCAATGAAATGGAATAACTGTAAACAAGTTTTTTTTAATCATGAGTCGATACCTGTATCCATCCAATATTGTTTTATTTAAAGCCTCCTGAGCTTTAAAATGTTTTTTTTTTTAACTGAAGCACTTCACAGTTGAACTGTTTCCTACAAAAATCACTTACATCATATAATGTAATAAAATCAATCTTAACAAAAAGAAAAACCACTCAAGTCTCTTTATATGTAAACATTTCCAGTTTCCAAAACTAAGTTTCTCTTTTTCAAATCCAATTCCAATCTTAGCCATTTGTTATCCCCACCTCTTATCCCTGTCCCCAAAGTCTCAAAAATAAATTTGACTCATGAGTAAAATGTAGGCTGAGGCGAAAGGAAGCGCCCGTGTCCCAGTGCTCAGTGCTCGCAGAAGTGAAGTGCTCTTACGTGCGACCGTTTTTTTCCATGCTTGTGTCATCGCTACACACCCGTGAACACGTTTGTGTGTGCAGTTCATTTTAAATGAGCGAGCTGATTCTACTCTTCACACTCAGGTCAGCCGCCATCACACTTTAGATTAAAGGTGCGGTTTTTGATCACCAGAGACATGTATGCATTTTGGATTGCTGATCGACATGAGCATAATTTTTTTGTGTGTCTTATTTTATTTCAGAGATAAAACCACAAGGTCCTGTAAACGCAAGTTGGATTTAACGTCGTTATCTTCAGGGTCATGTGACGCAACTAAAGCCCAGGATTCTGAGAAGAAAGATCCAGAAAGCCCTCCACCAGCAAAGAGATGGGTGATCGGCCCTCTTTTCCAGTCATTCAAATCCAAGATGGCGAGCTTCACGGAGATTGTGATGAGTCCCGTGCGGCTTTTCAAAGCCAGCGAGCTTCCAGTTGGGTCAAACAACGAAGCTCCGTCAGTGACCCATGAGAACAAGGAGGATGTAGGAACGGACCGCAAAGATGTATTTTCAAAAAAAGAGAAGAAGATTACTCCCATGACAAAATTGCCAGTCGTCCAGAGATTAAGTTTTGACACCAATTCAAGTGACGTGAGCGATTCAGAGCAGAATAAAGTGACGATCTCGCGGAACGGATCAGAACAACAACAGCAAGACTCGATCCCAGAGGATGATGGGTCTTTTGGGTCATTAAATTCTGCAAGCACCAGAAGATCAGCCAGTCAAATTACAGAAGCGGTCAGGGCTTCACATGTTCAGCAATGCAGCAGGGAAGAAAAACAGAACTGCGAATCCATGAATCCAAATCCACTCTCACACACAGGTCTGGTGGACGGTACTGACTCTGTCAGGACGAGCCTTACAAAAGGTTCTGGGAAAGCAGTACAGGAATTAATCGTGTTGTGTGAAGAAAAGGCTTTGGATGAATTAACAAAGCACGCAGAACAGGCAGATAAGAGTAAAAGCCAAGATCAAGATCAGCCTTTGCCCAAAAAGTTGAGGCTTCCAACTCCGGCCATCGGAAAGAGGAAGAAAGGCAGCGGAATGGAGAGAAGTGAACTAACAGAAATGGTGAAAAGGGTGGAAAAAGAAGGCACAATTGGAACAGACCGAGTAGAAGAATCTCCAACGGTCACGCAGACCAAGACTTTTCAGAATTCGAGGCTCGAGACTAAACGGAGAAAGGTTCAGGTCTCAGATGAGTGTCTTAGCACTTGCAATCCTGGCGATGTTCAAATGTCAGACCTAATCTCTTGTAATTCCTCAGAGAGAGAGAAGATAGGTCAGTTGCGAGCATCCAGAAGTAGAAGTAAAAGGGAAAAAGATGTGAAATGTACATTAGTAGCCTTGGATATCATCAGTGCCACCAGTGGTACCACCAGAAGTGCCTTGATTGATCTTATCAGCACAAATGTGGCAAATGATTCTACACCAGCAGAAGGTCCTCCGTTGTCAGGATCCTTGACGTGGGCTAGTTCTCAAACGACAAGACAGCGTAAGAACAAAAATGTGTGCGACGAGAGGAAATCTGATATCGCAGAAAGCTGCTGTATTGATCCAGCAGAACGTTTAAAGTCAAGCAATGGAACTTCAGTTTCAAAACTGGTGCGAAGGAACAATATCCGTCAAGCAAAGCACAAATCAGAGACTTCTGCTACATCGGCTGCTAAAAAGCCACAAGTTAACAAAAAGAGCTTGAATACGAGAAGAGTTAAAAGAGCCGTGGATGCGTTTGAAGATCAGGGGATGTCCATGTCTCTGACGCTGAAGGTCGGATCAGGAGTGGACGGAGAAAAGGAAGCGAACTCTATCGTGACCTGTGGAATAACGACAAGGGGCAGGAAGGTGGGAGGGGACGTGATGCTTGCGGATACTTCCTGTCCATCCAGAACGTCACCCGAGGACCGCTTTTGTGTAAAAGATGACAGGTTAACAGACGTGGATGGTGGACATATTGAGAAAAAGGACAAACGGAGGAGGTGTTGCGTGTATTCAGAGAGAAGAGAGACAGACGACGAGGTAGATCAGGAAGACGACTCAAAACCAGGACGGACGTCGTCAGGTTGTGGCTCAAACCGGCTCAAGCGCAGCCTCTCCTGCCCCGACATCACCTCGCTGCAGCACGGCCACGACGCCTCTTCGGCTCCCGTCAACGAAAAAACCCTTTCTCATCCTTCTCCCCTGAAAAAGGTGCCTCATTTAAATGTAAACGTACCCTCTCCGTTCAAGCGTACTCGCAGACACACGGTGTGCAGTGTGGAAATCGAGCGCGAGATCGCCCCCTTGTGCCTCCGCAAGGAAGTTTATCCAAAATGGGGCAGCACTTCCAATTGTTTGTACCCACGCTCTCCCTCCAAATCCTTGGCATCCCTCGTCTCCTGTTTTTTATCGAGCCCCCAGGCGTTCCTGTCTAAGAAATCGAGTCGAGGACACAGCGATGACAGCGGATATGGAGCCAGCAGTAGTGACCTTCGCGTTGTGTCTTCATCTTCTTCTCTCTCACCACCTTTGCTAAATTCTCCCACTTCCTCCAGCATGATGAGTGGATCTGCTTTCTTTGTCGATGCTCCACACACACCTGAGCAATCCTCCGTGTCCTCACACTGCAGGTAATCCAACACGGTATCTCAGTGAAAGAGAATGAAGCCGTTTTTGTTTAAAGATAAAATGTTGCACACAGTTCACACACACACACACAGTTCACACACACACACACACACACACACACTAAAGGCAATTTTCACACAATTGACTGGATTTTCAGTTTATGAATTATTTTGCTGAGGATCTTTTAGATTGATTCGTTTCATACAAGGACAGCTGAATGAATCTGTCTAGTAGAAGCGAACAGAATACCATTCGATTTTCTCTTTCCTAGTGTGTTTGATGCTGTATCGATGGAGGCTGATGAAGGTGTGGCTCTGCAGGAGAGTGAAGAAAACGAGCAATCCTCAGCCGTATCAGAGGAGAAAGCTTTGTCTGACTCCGAGATAAAGGTGCCACGTTTCTGTCTTGCAGTCATTTTCAAATGTTCCAGTTACACAGCCACGTGATTTATTGTTCAGCCACAGATTAAATGTCTTCCTCATCCCTTTATGCTGGTGGTTTACTAACGCTGCATTCGTCTCAGAAGCGGGACGTCGGAACTCTGTGCGTTTGAGCTACAAAGTGGGGAAATAAACATGGACACCTGCATGTTCGTCTTTTGTCAGCAACAAGCTAGCAAGCTAACTGTGAGCTAACTCGAACCCACGACCTTCAGGTTCACCTTCGGGTTACAAGTCCGACTCTCTAACCATTAGGCCATGACCGCCCCCAGTGTTATAGATTTAACAAGCGAACACAGTCAGGTCCATAAGTATTTGGACAGTGACACAATTTTTGTAAATTTGCCTCTATACACCACCACAATGGATTTGAAACGAAGCAATCAAAGTGTGATTGAAGTGTAGACTTTCAGCTTTAATTCAAGGGGTTTAACAAAAATATTGCATTAACCTTTTAAGAATGATAGCCATTTTTAATTTTTTTTTATAGTCCCTCCATTTTCACAGCAAACTTTTCAAAGCATTTGGTGATGTCCATGGGTTCCAGACTTCAGGCAGTCATTGACTGCAAAGGATTTGCATCCAAGTATTAAAAATAATCCTTAAATTTATGAATGTTAGTTTGTCCAATTACTTTTGAGCCTGTGAAAATGGAGGGACTCTGCAAAAAAAATGGGTATAATTCCTAAACAGTTAATGCAATATTTTTGTTAAACCCCTTGAATTAAAGCTGAAAGTCTACACTTCAGTCACATTTTGCTTAATTTCAAAGCCATTGTGGTGGTGTATAGAGGCAAAATTACGAAAAATTGTCACTTTCCAAAGACTTAATGACCTGATATGAGTGTTGTTTGATCTAAATACTTGTGTGTATATATAGTGTAACTCCCTTAAAATAAAGTAGTGCAGCTTTGTATACTGTTGATTCTGTGAGCAGCCATGTCACATGCAGCCTGGGGTTGAGGAGCTTCAGGAGCTGATTTTCTTTTCCTCTGAAAGCGCTGTGTGCTGTCTTCCGCATACACGAGCTCGCAGATCTATCTGCCCTCTTCCGCATACACGAGCTCGCAGATCTATCTGCCCTCTTCCGCATACACGAGCTCGCAGATCTCTCTGCCCTCTTCCGCATACACGAGCTGGCAGATCTCTCTGCCCTCTTCCGCATACACGAGCTGGCAGATCTCTCTGCCCTCTTCCGCATATATGAGCTCAATTGGCTAGTGTCACTGTGATTGACAGGGGAGAAAGATTATGCCCCTCCCACCCTTGCTTTCTTGATTGCTGGCCATTGATGGCTGTGGTGGGATTTGAACTCGCGATCTCCAGACAATAGAGCGAACAGTCTGCTGTTGCACTGCTTGGAAGCTATAATGCTAATGTGGCTTTTGTGTTGATCATTGGTCACTATCATCATTGATTTATGAGATTGAAAGTTTTGAAGCGTCCCATTGATGTCTTTATTTTTCCAGACCGACAGCAAGCAAGTGGAACGAAGAAAAGTGTCCTCCATCCGCATCCGCAAAACTCTCCCCAAACCACAGTACAATCTGACTCCGATGGGTCTTCCCAAAGCCGTCAGGTTGGTTACTGCCTGCTTCGTCCATGTCAGACCTGCTTTGTGTGTGTGTGTGTGTGTGTGTGTGTGCGCGCACATGTCTACAGATGTAGATGTTGTGTATTTACAGGATAAAGAAGAAAGTTTTTAGCGTGGAGGAAATCTACACAAACAAGAACTTCTTCAAACCTCCTGAAGGGTGAGTCCTTAAACACACTTCTCACCACACACTACATTTTCATAATTAGTGTTTGAAACTTAGTGACTTGTTGTCTGTTTCTATATTGATTGATTGACTGATTTACTTTATCGCACAGGCAGTAGAACAGACACTACAAATTAAATAGTGTGTTCATATTGGGACAAACTCCTCCTACTGTGCTAGGATTGGCTGGAAGTCTTTACATCACATCACCAAAACAGCATGACACCTTAAAAATATTACATCTTAAAAATATTCATGATTCCCAGTTGTGGTTACTGCCACAGCCATGAATAGGCTTAAAAAATACAGTACAATACATACTATATGTAAAATAAGTAAATAAAAAGAAAAAAAAAATACAGATTGATGTTTAACTGATAAAGTTTTTTTTTTTTTTTTTACTGCTTGTTTCTTTCATTCTAGATTTTCTTTTTGTTTCTTTCTGTAATTTTATTAAGGTTCACATTCAGGTTCTATTTTATGTGCTCTCTTTTGTTACACTGTTTGTATAGCAAATTTATCTTGGCCTCAACAGGTATTTTAGTGTATAATTTGTGTACAATCTGTCCTTCACACACACACACACACACACACACACACAATATGATAAATACGACTTTTAGGTTTCAGCTACATGGCTTATAAAGCTTAAATTGTCAGTAAGTGATAATTTATAATTTATCAAGCTTAAATTCTTGATAAATAATTCAATAAGTTTAAATTCTCGATAAGTGATCTTCTCTGGTTGTCAGTTGTTGTTTGAGGTTGCCTGTTCATTTTCCACCACACCAGATAACAGTTTAACTAAAAAAAAATATCATAATGTGGCACATTTAGAGAATTAAAACGCTCTATTGCTCTGTTTTCTCGGTTCCAGCTAAAGCACGGGCGTTTGAGCACAAATTGTACCTGATACTACTCATTGTACTTTTTTGCTACTACTAAACAAAGAGAAAAGCCACACCTGATTCCACCTGTTCAATCTGTTGATTGTGACCTTCAGTTGACTAGCAGGTGTGGCTCCTGATTGGTTGGAATGCAAACCTGCAGCCTGTACTAGTCCTTTGCAATTAAGGTTAGACTCCACTGATCTAAGGCTTTTCTCTTGATTCCCCTAGGTAAGACTTGACTCAGCATAAATAAATAATCTTAACACAGTGTGGAAAAGTCTAAGATACATGCAAAGAAATGCTGTAAAGCAAGGATACTTTCAAAAATAATGAAATTAAAAGTTTCTACAATTAAAAACATACTGTATAGAGCAGTAAACAGTAATAAACTAAACAAAGTCAGTATTTGGTGTGATGACCCTTTTGCTTAAAAACATGAGAAGTCTCAGGTACGGTGTGTGCAGTGTTCTAAGGAAATTAGTTGTTAAGTTTTACTGAGCTTCTTGGAGAAGCCGCCACAGTTCCTCTGGAGACCTTGATTGTCGCACTCGCTTCTTTTCTTTTGCACGCGAACACCCAGCAGCCTTCATTTCGTTTTTTTGTCTGAAAAGTGGTCTTTTACGTAATATGTTGCTTTCTTTACTGACATACAAACATTTTTTTTTGGTAACATTTCATATTTTGTTGGAAAAGTAATGTTTGGAAATCTAAAATGTTTATGTACTGACTCAGTAATGCAGAAGTCATAAAAAATAAACATCTGTAACCAAATTTGTATTTAAAAAAAAAAAAAAAGGTAAGACACATAGAGTCACACACATATATTTATATATTTGCTGGATAAGGCATAGAAGCGCTCAGTGTTAAACCTAATGCTGTGTATTATGGGTAAGTCATACTGGGAATACCACCGTCAGAACAGATTCTGTGCATCTGGGACGCAGCACCAAGTTCATTTTACGTTTCCTATTTATTCCTCCAGACGCTTAGAGACCATATTTGAAGTCCCTCTTAGCCGGCGAGACGGTTCCCAGTCTCTGATTGGTCCGAAACGGGTAAAACGCTTTGTCGAGTTTCCTGAACTGGGCGTGGCCAGGAAGCCGAGGAGGCCTCTCGTTGGTGGAGCAGGAGGGGGCGGAGCTCAGAGAAAAGCAGCAGGGAATTCTGGGATGGGAAGAACCCGCCGAGGCAGGGAAGAAGAAGCACTTCACTTGCAGGACTTTGATTCACTCCTGTGCTCAAAACTGAACGAACTGGACATGTGGATGGCGACGGAGCAGATGGTTTACTGAAACCTTCCCAGTCTCGCTTTTTCTTTCTGATTCAAAGCCCATGGCATACACGTGCAGAAATGTACGATTTCGTACTTGTGTACAGACAGATGCTTGTACAGTTTTAACATGAGGTATAGCTATGATGGCCACGTGCGCTTATAAAGTTTTCCTGAGGGATTGAAAAGAGCACTTAACTTCAAGTGAGGGTCTGTCACAAGCCCTTTTCCAGACTTCAGAAATGGATTTAGGGATGCACTGACTTAATAACAAATAGCGGTGTGTCTCACCAGTGTTGGCCTGAAATAATGTACAGAAGTGATCCGATTTGACACTTGTCGCAATTTAGCATTTTTGTTATGTTTAAATTAATTTTTTTACAGCAGATATCGATTAACTTTATACAGCAGATATTATTATATCTCTCACAAGCTCAGCTATTTCATACTTTTTTAAAAGAAACCTGTGACCTAGTCATGGGGCGGCGAACACATGACTCACTCGCCATTCATGCGGTTAAAGTTGTGAGAACACTGTTGCTAGGCAACAGGGGAAGTGAACTCGACTCGGTGAGGGAACGTCTGCTTCTGAAGTCATTAATGCCACAAGAGTGAGCTGTTTACATGATGAACACGGCTTCCTTTCAATTCATCTGCTCTTCTCATGAAAGAAGGTTTCCTTCTAATGTATAAAACAATTCTAATGATCAAACTGTATTTTTTTGTCGTCAGCAGAAATTGTCAAACACTCTGTCCAGCATCTTTGAATAAGTGTTGGTGCAGATTCGTTTAAGGAAGATCTTCCTACAAGCGATTAACGCCCATCACGTCAGTGTAAGATCACGGCCAATACTCAGAGGTGTGGTATCGAAAATGGAAAATAAATAAATTGATGCATCTCTAGCTTTCGTTAAGTCATGAGGATTCCTGACTAGTTCACTTGGTCTCTCAGGGTACTGTCTGTGTGTGTATATATGTGTGTATATGTGTGTGTGTGTGTGTGTGTTGTTTTTTTACTTTTTATTATTATTTTTTTTTACGTGGCCATGTTGGTTTTGTATAAATGGAATACTGTTTATCGTTTTGTAATAATCTGTTACTAGCTTGTTACCAGTCAACAGCTCTGTTGCAATATCTTCGTTTTCTCTCATGCCGTACAAAGACGAATCACACCGTCCATCATGTTTTCATGTGTTTATTACTCTTTTTTTTTTAATGTTATATAATAAATACAAACTATAACTTGTAGCTACAAGAGCATCCACCCTACAGCTAACAAGTTACAGAAACAAGTGGAAGTGACTTTTTCTTTTCCTATGTAATATATTCCTTGTTCTTTGTGTTTTTTTTTTTAATGTTTATACTTATTAAATTGAACAGTTGCTTGTAAACAGTTGGAAAGTATGTTATTTAATGTTCATAGTATAAAAGTACAAAATGAAAAATGTATAACAGTAGCTCATAATACAGTGTTATAAACAAATGTAACACAATCTTGTGCTTGTTGTTGGGGGGGGGGCGTTGTTGACGTGTGCACTGAGAACACAGGCCAGTCTCAATCTGCATACCGTGACCTAATACTTAAAACTATATACTGTGTTGTACACTTCCTGTAATGCATATAACGTGTAAAATTAGTATATGATGATCTGAAACGGATTAATGCTCAGTGGTCCATCAGGTGAGAAAACTTAATGCGCACTCTAGAATTCCAACGCCGTGGAAAAAAAAAAAAAAAGCAAGTTTCATCTTAACTGTCCCAATTTTGGTTCAGGTGTTTTGTCCAAAATGAGCAACTGCTGTCCAAATGAGAGAGACTTTATCTTAGGAGTGCAAATCCTGCTCAAAAATGCATGTTGCCTTCTGTGTGGAGCTGCTTGGGTTTTTCGGGTCTCCATGCCTCTTTATGGTTCGCCGTCCTTCACGCTTGATTTAAAAATTTTTTTTTTTTTTTTTTGGGTGGGGGATAGGGGTCCAAGACTCCCTGGTCTGCATTTTTATTATCCCGTCACCAGAGGCATTGTGTTTGTGTTGTCCATGTGTCCAAACTCCATCTGTCCGTGACTCTCATTAGTGCAATAATCTCAAAAATGAATTGTCGAATGTTTGCAGGATTTGTATGGAATGATCGTTTTAACCGACTGATTGGATTTTGTAATTGATCCAAACAGGGTCAAATGTCTGAAATAATTTTTCTTCGATAGCTTCCTTCCTGTTTAACGTATATTCTAAGGAAATTTCAGGCATGCCAATTACCGACGAGAAGGACTAGACCTGACGGTGGTGGAATCATCCACATAGTTGCCGTATATGTCGAGGTCTACTTGTCGGTGCTTTGTGTGTCTCACTTCAGTGTCTCTGTTTGCCATTTTAGGGCTTCCTTTCAGTTGTGAGTCTCTGGCTCTCCACACCTCTTGTTTGGCGCACCAATTTTTATTTCTGTCTTTTTGGACTCTGTGTTTTCAGTTTGGTCTTTTCTTGCCCTCTGTGCTTTGGGCCTCTGGCTCTTGTTTCGGGGCTTATGGCACCAAGCATCTTAGTTCAACATTTTCAGGTCTGCATTTCCCTTGATTTGAAAGATTTTGGGGTCTCTGTCTCAGCTTGGCAGCTCTGGAGCCCTGTCTGTTTGTCTGTCTGTTTTTTGGGGATCCATGACACTCAGTTGTGCCTTTTTTTGGGCTCGCATGTTGTCCATTTGGCATTTTTGATGACCTATGTTTCAGTTTATAAATGTCAAAAGGTATGACAGCAGTCCCAATAGCAGTGGGATGAGAAGAATAAGACCCACCCATGCCAAGATGGCTCCTATTCCCCATTTTAGAGCTTTTTCAGAATACTCTTTGGCTTTGCGTGGCAGTGCACCACCGGACCTCTTGTTGAACTCCCGAGTCTGGCGAGAATGAGAAAAAAGACGAGGTTAAGTGGAGGTAAGAAATATTTCTATAAAAAAATATTCATTTACACTTTACAGATGTGTTGCTGTATGAAATGCTTGTTTAAATCTGTTGTTTAATCTCACGATTTTAAGCATTTATTTCTAGAAATAAATGAAGCAAAATTCTGCTAATAGAATAAGACAATTTTAAACTTGAAACGAGTAAAATGTCTAGAATCTTATAATTCCAGATAAATTTGACTATATTTAAGATATTTTTACTTGATAAGATGATACTTTTTGCAGCGGTTTACAGCTGTTAGTGTGAAAGTGGGAAAGCAGCAGGTGAATACGTCTCCTCTGGAGTGCCCAGGAATGTGCCCGAGAACCACTGTGACGTTTGCTATAAGCCCTGCCCCTTCCATTTCACGGTGCATGATTGGACAGGTTAGTAATTCCAAAAATGTCTAATAATGCCGCACCTAGCTCTGTTTACGCTACTATTTGCTTTGTGATTTGTACACTGAAACATCGGCTAGGACAGTAAACACGTATGCAAGCTTAAGTGTGCTTGTGCTAATAGTAAATAGGCTAGTAATAAGATGTTCCTATGTGGTGTAATATCAGCGTAAGAGGTGTGTGTGTGTGTGTGTGTGTGTGTGTGTGTGTGTGTGTGTGTTGGCTACCTTAACTGAGTAAATGAGGGACACGATGCCGACGCAGGACAGGCCGCATATGATGCTGCAGATAGCCAGCTTCCTGTAGTCTCTTGCTGTGAGGTGTTGACCCTCAGAGCCTTTCTCCACGTCGATTGACTTCGTTGTTTCGGTCAGCAGAGTGCTGTTGCTTGGTTCGTGGTCTGAGGTAGACATTTTTTTCTACACTGGAAGCAAACACACACAACACACCGTTATGATCAGTAAAATGATTGAGCCAAATGATAGTCTCGTTCATGAGGTTTTTTTTTTCTTCACACATCTTCTTGCAGTTTCATTATGTGTTTGCAATAACTTCCTCCCTTTGGGGCACGCACACCCACACACACACACGCGCGCGCGAGCGCACACACACAGACGCAGCACTGAGGTTACAGTTTGGCTTGAGGTTGTGAAAAACATTAATCTACAACCACAAACCTCCCCAAACTAAATTTTTGTGTTCTTTAAAAAAAAAAAAAAAAAAAAAAAACAGCGAAAAGGAAAATGATGTTTAAGTGTTCATGCCTGGTTATTCGTGCACCTTAACAACCTACGTTTCAAAACCTGCATGTCTGAAAAGAGCTGTAGAACATTTAAACAGGGAAGCATTTCAATTTTAAAAATGACAGGAAATATACAGGAAATGTGTTTGCAGAGAGGAAACGGGTTAGCATTTCTCACAGAAGAGAAGTCGTTCTTGATATCTTGAGTTTAGTTTAAAAAAAATTAAAGAATCCGAGAAGGACGGGGGTTTAGAAAGAAATACACAGGAAACAGGTCACACCAGGCCATGAAACTGCTCATCAGTCATTACTTCTGACATTTTACTTCTGAGCCTGTGAAAATGGAGAAGATAAAAAAAAAAAAAAAGGCTGTAATTCCTAAACAGTCAATGCAATATTTTTGTTCAACTTCTTGAATTAAAGCTGAAAGTCTACACTTCAATCTCATCTTGATTGCTTCATTTCAAATCCGTTGTCGTGATGGTGTACGGAGGCAAGATTACCAAAGTTGTGCCACTGTCCAAATACTTATGGACCTGACTCTATACTGTTCGGGGTACAGAGGGAAAGTTGGGTATCTTCTCTCAAACTTCGTCAATGAGTCGATGTTTGTTTAGTGTCTGAAATTTCTGAATTCTTTTTTTTTTTTTTTACGTTGGAGCTATAAAGCTAATAAAAAGTAATGGAAGCTTATATCAGTTTAGCATCACACACACACGCGCAAATTAAAAGACCTCGTTTGGCTCAAGAGCACAGTTTATACTGTACATACACACTTCAGTAACAATGAATGTAAGAAGAAGAAAAAAAAGAATGTTCTTTCTCCACTTTCAAAGTTTTGGCTCCGCCTCGTACTTTTATACGTGTGATCGACAACTCGGAAGAGTCGTGTGATGACTTAGCCATGCAGGTCGCACGAAAATGCTAAATTGTTAGCTGTGAACTTCCCTCACTTGAAAACGAGAGAAAAGGTGTTTAGAAGCATACGCAAGACCAACATGATGCGTAATGTTTTGACAAAAATATCATTTTTGCTTTAGAGCTTTACTAGCCGCTGATTGGTTCACACGAAACATTAATCATTTTTAAAAGCTGTGATTCTGTGAGCTCTTTGCTTTTAGTCCAATGACTATATCCTGCTACGTTTGTTTTCCGCAGAAGTGTGGAGAGCATCAGATTGTAACCTTCAGTATCCTGAAGCTTGTGGGCAGAACGTGTACAAAAGACCTCAGACGCTGTGTGTCCTGTGGGTGGAGCTAAAGAAGCACACCGAAGACACGAAATATTACCTTCCTGAGCATAACTGGGGAACGTTGCACATTTTATTCTGCATGCGTGTCAGGTTTTTGTTTTTGTGGTTTTGTTACTCTTGTGTTCAGAGTGTGTGTGTGTGTGTGTGTGTGTGTGTGTGTGTGTTGCATGCTGGTTTGCCGGGCAGTAAAAGCCTGATGATCAGGAAAAACCACATCACAGAGTCAGTTGAGAATCACATCATCAGAACAAAACCGTTTGATGCTGCTACAGAGAACTCGGGTTACGCGCACGCACACACACACAGGCCATGTCATACTTCTACTGTAACACAATCAGTTTACCTCAGATTCACCTTTCTGTTTGTACACAGAGAGAGACAGAGAGAGAGACTGAGAGAAAGAGTGAGAAACAGACACAGTGAGGGAGAGACTGAGAAAGATAGAAAGGGACTGGTAGACAGAAAGAGACACAGAGAGACAGACAAACTGAGAGTGATATAATCAGACAAAGAAAGAACAGACATACAGAAAGATAGACAGAGACAGAGTGAAACACTGACAGAGAGAGAGACAAAAAGAGACAGACAGACTGAGAGTGAGATGGGAAGATGGAGAGGGAGGTGGGCAGACAGAAAAAGAGACAGGCAGACAGAGAGACAGACGGAAAGAGACGAACAGAAACGGACCAATGGAGAGAGACAGACAGATAAACAGAGATGAACATTTAGAGAGAGAGAGAGAGACAGATAAACAGATGGAGAGAAATGGACAGACAGAGAGAGAGCCTACAAGAGACTGAAATGGAGATGGAGAGAGAGACTTCTGCAGAGACAGTGATGGAGCAAAGGGGCAGAAACACAGACACACATCTGTATATCCCTCACCGTTTCTCTCTCTCTGTTTTTTTTCAGTCTCTCTCTCTTTGTCTTTGTTTCTCATCCTCCCTCCCTCACAGGTGAATCCTTTCAGGTACATTTGATGGAACAGCTATTATTTACATTTACATTTATGGCATTTGGCAGATGCCCTTATCCAGAGCGACTTACAATAGTGCTTTGAAGTCTATCAAAAATACATTCTGATATTGGCTCACTAGGTCACAAACTAGGAATACCATCAGTCCAAAACTCTGTTAATTTCTAAATTTTTAAATTTTATTTTATTTTTTTAAGTGCCAACTTAAGTACTTTATGAAGAGGTAGGTCTTTAGACATCGTTTGAAGACTGCCAGTGACTCATCTGTTCGGACATTATTCTTTCTCATATGTGCAGTATTGTTTCATTAAAATGGCTGAATTGAGAAAGGCATGGAATTTTCCTCTTCTATTGTCACTCTGAACAGGACGCAGTGAGTCACAGGTTGGAAGAACAGTCAAGAATATGTTCGGACAGTGGTGTGTGTTATCATATTTTAATAATATGATGATAATAATAAGCGAGCGCTAAATCTTCCATCAGCTGAGGTGTTTGTTTACCTCTCTGAGCAGGCAGAACAGCCCACCTGTGTTGCTTTACTTATTTTTTTGTATTTAATTTATAAATGTTCTGGATGGTACCCTTAGTCGCTGACCTAGTGAACTAGCATGAGGATGTGTTTTTGACTCCAAAGCTCTTCTATGAGTCGCTCTTTGTAAGGGCATCTGCTAAACTCTTTAAATATAAATAAGCAATTTAAACTCGACAGTGTATTTCAGATAAAAAAAAAAAAGTGCAGTAATTCATGTAAATTATATTTATTTGAAGTTGATCAAGTTGAGGTTTACATTCATATAAGATATGAAGGTTTTGGCGAAATTGAATGCTCATATGAATGATTTATGAATAAATCCATTCGTATCCAGCTTGATAAATGAAATGATAAATGAGGCCCATTGTGTTGATTCTATATATATATATATATATACAGTCAGGTCCATAAATATTGGGACATCGACACAATTCTAACATTTTTGGCTCTAT
>CM075015.1:2387981-2403842 GCA_037576675.1 Pangasius sanitwongsei | reverse complement strand
TGTGTATGTGTGTGTATATATATATATATATATATATATATATATATATATATATATATAGGTGTGTGTTTGTATATTAAATTTAGCTGAGCCTCAAGTGTTCTTGATATACAGTACATATAACAAGATTATAACCCTGACTTACAGTCCCCTTTGAAAGAATATCAAGGCCAGTTCTTTTGTTTTTGCTATACACTGAAGACCCAGTTTCAAAATGGCTTACTTTTCTCCCATAGACAGCTCTCTGGTCTTTATGCTGGTTTATCCTTTTTTAACAACAAATGCAGTCTTCACAGGTGAAATCCCGGGCTCAGACCAAAAGTAGACATTCAGAGCTATTAACTGTTTAAACCGTCACTCTAATGGGACACACCTGGGCAACAAGAAACTCCTGTCAGTCACATGAGTAAAAATATTGGAACATGTGACTGAAATTCATAGTTGTTTAGCATGTATTTAGATGAAAATCTCATCTCATATTCATCTTTTGATCCCAAAACAAAAGAATTAGCCTTGCCGTTCCAGTACTTACAGAGGGAACTGTATGACATTTGACCTGGTAAGTGTTTCTGATGGAGGGGCAGCAACAGGCTGTTTGTCCAGTGAGCATAAAGCTCCTGTAATTAGGGTTTATAATCGGTACTATTCAGCAGTGTATCTTATCACACCCTGAAGGTGTATGCCTGTAATCTGCCTGCGATCTCTGTGTTTGCGTGTGTGTGCGCACGTGTGTGTGTGTGAGACAGTAGCATGAGCTCTGTAATTACTGTGAGTAGTCAACACATACCATTAGGTATGTGTATTTTTTTTTTCCCTCCACTTCCAGCACATTTTACACGTCTTATCGTATGGGAAGCTTTCAAAAGGTGCGGCCATCGGGCTTCTGAGTCATAGTGGAGTTTCCAAAGTGAGGAAAAAAAACTTGGAAAAGTGATGTTGTTTATTGGCAATGAAAAACTTTGGTTAGTGAGCGAATATGAGGAGATTTACGACATGCTGAGAATCAAAAATATTTCATTCCCAATATTTCTTTCCTTTTTCTTTCTTTCTTATCTCACATTCTTTCATTCATTCTTTCTACTCACTGGCTTTCTTTTTCTTATTAAACTACTCCTTTCTTTCTTTCTTTCTTCCTTCTTTTGTTTTTCCTTCATCCTTTCACTTCTCTTCCCATCTTCCTTCCTCTCTCTCTGTACTTTTGCTTTCTTTCCTACTTTAATTTTTTTTCTCAGTACCTTTCTTGTAAAACATTTACACTTAACACATTTAAGTTACAAAATGTAACTTTTAACTACAAAAAAGTTAAATTACAAAAAGATCTATGTGACATTCTTTGTGTGTGTGTGTATGTGTATGTGTATATGTGTGTGTGTGTGTGTGTGTGTGTGTGGTTACAGTGTGACGTAAGTAAATACACAGGTGTAAGCTGAATGCTGATTACTGTTCAATCTGTGCCACTCACTGAGGAACACGCCCGTGTGGTAGAGTGTGCGTGCACACACACACACACACACACTTTTTTCTTTCTAACACAGAACAGAGATTAGGACCTGATTATGGAGTTGTGTTTAATCTTTAATTCTTTAATCTGATCATGTGTCAGTCTCATGTTGTGTGTAAAAAAAGAGGAGCCAAAGAGTGTTCCGTACTCACACACTCGTCGGGACTTGAAGGAGGAGAAGGCTGAAGTTCCTGAGCGCTCGCTCACTGTCTCATAACAGCACAACACTTTAACTCCTTAACACTTTGATCCGGTAGACTTGTGATGATCTGGTAGCCTCCTGTGTGTTCCTTCAGTTTCTGGTCAGAAAGTCTATACTGTAACTGTATATCCAATAAAAATAATAAATACTGGAATAAATAAATCCGTGTGTGTGTGCCCGTGTGCCCCGAGTAAAGAATTGTTTCACTTCCTTTCTTCACTTTGCCACAGACACACCTCTGTGAGTGAAACAGCATACCTCCTTTAAATCTCTCTCTCCCTCCCACTTCTCTCTCTCTCTCTCTCTCTCTCCCCCCATCTCTTCTTGTTTCTCTCCCTGTCTCTCTCTCTCTCTCTCTCCCTCCCTGTCTTTGTGTTACATCTCCTAAGTTCTTTCTCTGTACCTTTTCTTTTTGTTTTCTCTTCCACTCTATTGAATTCCGTGTGCTGTGTTTAATGCCACAGTGACATGGACATGCTATTTTTACTTTATATTACTTTGCTAACTTACGGGGGCTTCCACTCAAAATGTGTCTAACAGGACTGACAGAGAAACTGTTTCGTTCTTTCATTTTCTTTCTTATGTCTATCTCCTTTTGTTCTGCTCTCTCTCTCCCTCTCTCTCTCTCTCTCTCTCTCTCTCACAAATCACACAAAGATTTTTCATTTCTAAACAATTAAAGAAACCACTTTCTTTTCCTCTAACTTTACACAATCTTGGCTGTAATGATCAAAGTTTCTCAAGTCTGGAAAAACTGAACATTTGCCTGGAAGAGGAAGTCCCCACAACATGGTGCCCTTTAAATCCAGACCAAACTTTCTGTTCTCTGATCCTTTCAGTAAATCCTCTACTCAGTCACTGGTTTATTCCTTTTATCTCGCTGCCTTTCTTTATGCACTGTATTTAATTTCTTCATTCTTTATGTCCTGTGTGCTTTTACTGTTGTCTGTTTAAAGCCCACTGAATTACCTTTTGTGTATGAAATATGCTCAGCAAATCCACCAATATATATATATATATATATATCTGTCATTTGTCTCTTCCCTCTTTCAGTTCTATTTCTCTCTCTTGAAGTCACTCCTACATTCCTTCTCACAGCTTTATTTATAGCCTTCTCTCTGTCTCAGCTTGTCATGTTTGGGTTCCTCTCAGCACATGCATTTCTGACTAATTTTGAGCAGCCAGTCAGAGCGAGCGCTGATTTACTGACCACAGAAAAAGTTACTTTCTTTTTTGTATAGTCAGTTTTCAGATATTGGATATTTTCCATCCATGATTTCACAAAATGTGAAAATTGTAGAATTGGCAGTTACTGATATAAACAATTTTTTTAAAAATATCTTTATTACAACTTTATTAAGTAGGCTACACCAGGCATAAATGGCACTCTGTTTTCTAAAGGTTCAGCAGGCATTTTGTTTTAAAAGAAATCTCTCCGTATTAAATCGCTATGAAGCTTTTCTAAAACACAGTGCTATATAATTCATGAATGAGCTTTTCCGTAATTGATGTAATGACTCATGTTGAAAGTGTAACTGTTTCTGTAATTATGATTAAGGTTACTCATGTCATATTGACGTCATTCTCAGTTATTAACACAAGCTTTCCTGCTTCCCATGAGTCTGGTCATTTTCCTCATCCTTTACAAAAGAAATGCCCTTTTTCATCAGACTTTGTGAACATTTTTTAAAGGTTTGTTTAAAATTTTTATATGCAAATTAGTGTATATTTAATAAGCTTTTGATACATTTGCATTTTGAAATACGTTTTTATATTTAAGAAAATTATAATTAGTTTAAAAATAAAATTATTGTATTGATGTATACTTTTAATTCTGATTAAAAAAAAAAAAGAAAGAAAAATAATCACAGACATTATCTCGCTCGAAACCATAAACCGCTAGAAATACCACTGAGCCACTGAGTAAATTCACTTCCGCCATGCTGCTATTCTATTGGCTAAGCCCCGCTCATACGTCACATCTGTTAGCCAATCGGAAAGTACGCTGAATGCATGACGTGGCGGCGAAGACAAACAAGGAAGTGAATTTTGTTAATCGCGGTGAGTGGATGTGAGGTACAAATAATAACATTTATTCAGACTTTTGTACATAAATTATGATGTGTGAGAAAATAAAACATCATTTGTGGCAAATAAACATGGCGAATTAGTCATAAAAACAGAAATACCGGCCGTGTTTTAAACGAAAGGAGTAAGCCCAGCTGTATATTCAGATTTAAGCTTAAAACTAATACCTAAAATGGCCGCATTAAGTGTGCACTCTTTTTTTTTTTTAAAGGGATTAGAAACACCACCTGAATATGGCTGTGTCCTAAACTGCATGCCACATAAAAGCAATCAATAAAGCAACACCCTGCCCTAGGGTGAAACTTCCCAGCCCTGGTCCTAGAGAAGCCCCTGTCACACTGGAGATGTATTAGGAGCAGGAAAACACTAAACTGTGCAGGACAGGGGGTTCTCCTGGATCAGGGTTGGATCCTGTGCCCTATATATATCCATATTACATCCTGAATAATCAGCTCATTTTTCATCTTTGCGTTTCTTGTGCATCTCCCAGGACATGGCGGATGGAGGTGGAGGAGTCATTGCAACCGAGAAGTACGGCTCCCAGGAGGCCTGGAGGTACCGGATAAAGGATGGAGGGATGCAGAGAGAGAGAATGGGACAGGAACGAGTAACTAGGGGGAAATCAATCAGTGATGCATTCAAGGTGTGCCATGTCTGTCACTCCTTATACAAGTGCACTACATAGTATCGTGGCCTATAAGAGGCTTGAATGACTGAGCACTTGAAAGCATTAACACAAGTCCCTGTCCTTCTCTAGAACGTTTTCCTGCCTCAGGGTTACCCCGAGAGTGTCAGCGAGGATTATCTGCAGTATCAGATATGGGATACATTGCAGGTTACTTATACATTTATTAATACTGGTGAACATTAGTATCTTGGTAGGGTAGTTCACTCAGACTTAAAGATGGACACTTCTTCTGTGTTTTTTCTTCTCTAAGGCTTTCTCCAGCTCTCTCTCGGGCACACTCGCCACTCAGGCCTCACTGAAAGGAGTCGGAGTTGGCAATCAAGAAGCAACGGTTGCTGCAGCTACAGTGACTTGGTTACTCAGAGGTGTGAGTGTGTGTGTGTGTGTGTGTGTGGGTTTATTGGTGCTGATGTGCATGAATACGGTGATATGAAATTGTTTTTTCTTTTTCCTGTCTCAGATGGAACAGGTATGTTGGGGAGAATCCTTTTCGCCTGGTTTAAAGGGTGAGTGTTTGCAAGCTTTATGCTGCTTAGTTGTGTTAATAGGTGTGTTTTTCTCTCTCTGAGATGCTACAGTGTTCATCTCAATATGTTATCAGCAATCCGATGTGTGAAAGATACATTTAATGCAGCAGTGATTCACTACAATACGATTCTGAGCCATTTAAATATGATTCGGTACTGAGTTCTGTTATAATTAAACCAACATTTAAATAACTCAAGGGAGGAGGCTGAGAAGCAGCTTTCTTTCACAAATACACTCTTTTGAATATTGATATTAGTCTCAATATACGTGCTAGTGATGGGAATTCTGTCTGTTTTCAGTCAGTCAGATCATTTGGCTCAGCTCATCATTAAGAGTCGACTCTTTTGGCTCTCAGATGGCCATATTTTTTTCTAAAGCAGAACAAGTTCGCAATAAATCTGACCAGTGATTGTTCTTCTTCACCTAGCTGTGACTGAAAGAATGTCTCACTATTCACACTAACAAATACCTCTGACATTGAAAAGCAGTTTCCGTGGAAACATTTTGATTAATGGCTTTGGTGCCATCTCCAAAAAAAAAAAAAAAAAGTAAGCTGTTATTTTCCTGTAACAGGAAAGTGTTTTATTCCTGTCATACCACAGCAATTACCATTTTTAAAACTGATTAAAGAATGACATATCATACTTTTTTCAATTAAATATTGTGGAATGTCTGTGGAATGAGTTGGTTCCTGTTCTCCCTCACCAGCCTCTCTCATTTTCTCTCTCATGAAGTTAATAAGACCAAAAAAAACACAGCTTGTGATGTTACAGAGAAACCACGAAAGTGTAAACGCTCCTGTCCTGGAAAACTTTAAGTTACATCTTTACCTCTGACTGTTACAAAGCGCTGATATTGGAGACTCCTTCCATAAATGTTAATTAAACATCTCCTTACAGAAAGCTTCACCCGATCAGCGACTACGTGGATTACGCGTTTATGTGGAGTGTCTGACGTACAGGTTCCTGTGAATGAGCTGTTACTATAGAAACGATAAGGTAGTAGAATCCAGCATTCATCTCTACGCTGTAAACATTTACATCCTCTTTACTTTACAGGAGCAAACTGGATTCAGAAGCCAAAAAATGGAGGTGAGGCGTGATTAATGTTTTTGGAAGTGTTTCTTCTTAAATAATTGAGACCTTTAGAGAAACTCTGTGTTTTTAAACCTGTTTCAGGCTTTTTGCTGACATTCTCAACGACGTTGCGATGTTAATGGAGATCACCGCACCTCATTTCCCTCCTTTCTTCACTCTTATCGTGTGCATCGCCGGAGTGTTTAAGGTAAACCTCACTGTTTTTAACCTTTATTTAAATAGATTTTATACACAAAGTAAAATTTTATTCAACAATTTAAAAGATTAAAAAATACAACATTTTTTGGCAGATTTGAAGGGAAAAAAAATCTGGCAAGCTTGGGAAGAGTCAGAATTCCTCCGTGGTGAATGAGTCAGAATTCCTCCATGCTCCATGTTGAAGCTGAATCGCGTTCTGACTCAGCTCATAGTTTGGCATTTCCAAACCGTCCATAGTGTGTGAATGGGTGTGTGTGTGTGTGTGTGATTGTGCCCTGCGATGGGTTGGCACCATGTCCAGGGTGTCCCATGCCTCATGCCCCGTGCTCCCTGGGATAGGCTCCAGTCTACCTCGCGACCCTGTGTAGGATAAGCGGTATGGAAAATAAATGGATGGATGGATTCTGATTTAAAAAAATTTTTATTTGTGTATAAATGTTTAGTATAAATGGTATAACTGAGCTGAATGATGTTTCGAGGTGAGTGTATGATGATTTAGGCGTGCAAGTCGCACACTACCAAACTGGTCACTTTTATACCACAGCGACTTCCCTTATTAATTAGCTAAATTAGCCTATAGTCGTGTGCAGAGCTAAAGAAGGAAAAAGACACCGGTGCATTGTGGGATTTTATGAAATGGATATTCTCTATTAAATATTTGGATGCATTTTTGCCAGGAGACTTAAATGAAATTTGATGACAGATGAGTTTACTGAACGTGAAATGTGTGGTGGTTTGTGTCTTCGTCTCACTCCAGTCGATTGTGGGCGTGGCCGGAGGAGCGACAAGAGCGGCGTTAACTGTTCATCAGGCTCGCAGAAACAACATGGCCGACATCTCTGCTAAAGACGGCAGTCAGGTTGGTGCCAATGGCTGTGTCTCAAATGCGAATCGAATTCTTTCTAACAAGATCTTCAGTAAAAAGTCTTAAAATAGCTGACGTTTTAGTAAGAACTCTAGCTACTTGTATGTGGGTCATGGGCTTTAATGATTCTTAATTCTTCTAACAGGAAACACTGGTCAATCTGGCAGGGCTGCTGGTTAGCTTAGTGCTAATCCCACTTGTCACTGATAACCCCGTGTAAGATTTTTTAAACGATGCTTTAAATACATGTGTGTTTTTGTCTGTATATGAGCCGTAATATTGACTTGTGCTGCCTTCGTCCTTCTTCCTCCTCAGGCTGACGTTTATTCTCTTCTTCCTCTTCACCGCGCTCCACCTGTTTGCCAACTACAAAGCTGTCAGGTCTGTCGTCATGGAGACGCTGAACGAAGCTCGTCTGGCAGTCATCCTCCGTAGGTATTTGCTTGACGGACAGATCCTGAGTCCAGCAGAAGCCAATCAGAGAGAGCCGGTGTTTCTGGGTGAGTCCCTGGTCACTGTAATGTTTATCATTGAATCACTGTGAAATAATCCTCACACCACAGAAAAAAAAAGCGGCAGATCAGCCAATTGAATTATCCATCTACAATGATTGACAGCTGTGTCCGTGTTTTGAACTCTGATATTAACTGACACCCCGGAAGCCCCGCCTCCTTCCCCGGTGCTCTTGAATAATGCGCTGATTCAGCACTCCTGCTTTGTCTTGAGGAAAATCAGAACATTTTAAGTTTATTAATATGAAATAAAATCTATCAGTGTATATTTGCCTTAGCGAACATTAGCCAAGGATATAGTGAACATCAGTCAGCGTTATATTTATTAGGGATGTCACCAAAAATTTTCACACAAATATGGTAAAAAAAAAATGGCACTTTTTGGTCAAAAGAGAGAGAGAGAGAGAGAGAGAGAGAAAGAAAAAGTTTAAATAAGTGTCAAGTCTAGCACTGTACAAACGATATTTAGAAAGTGATTAAAAATGCTGTTCTTCACTGGTTCAGTGTTCACACAGCATGGGCAAGTCTGCCGCAGTAAAAACTGGAATGTGTGTGTAGGTATACATGGGGTTTTACGGTAACCACCAGGTACTTGTTGGGGGAAAAACTGTTTTAGATAAGATATAGACACTAGAACATTTACATGAATTGCTGCCCTGAAATATGAAGAAAAAAGGTGTTCTAACTAGAAACATCTCATTTGTCTACATTTTATGCAGGTTTAGATTACATAAAGCATCCTCTGTACACGTCCCTGTGAATGAGCCGTTACTATAGAAACAGCAACCTGTTAGAACTAGTGCGTTACTATAAACCTGTGATTTGCAGCTGCACTACTGTCACAGCTGTACCTTCTGACCAATGCGATTAGAGAACGCAGCGGTGCTGTGGCAGTATTCGAAGCGTGTTTGGGTTGCCATTCATTTGATACTGAAGCATCTGTTTCTGTTTCTAATAAACAATCCTTCTTTTCAGAGTTTAAAAGGGAAGTGCGCGTCAAACTCGGGGTCAGACTGGGAGACGTCATTAAACAGTACGTGTGCTCATCTACCAGTTTATTCCTAAAACCTAATCCGATGATGAATAAGATGAATGGCGCCTTTTCTTTGTGGGTTGTAGGCCTCAGGAGCTCCAGCTGGCTTTGAGGAACAACACCAGGTCCTACATCATAGCAATACGAAACGGTAATATTCCTCAGTTGTGTGCTCATATTTACAGAGGCAGCGTTCCTATGTATGGTTAATAATATGGCCTGGCTGACTTCTCCTCATGTTTTCAGCCTTGTTGAGTTGCTTGGTCAGCCTGAGTGAAGTCAGTTAGATGAGTGTTAGATGAGAAAACCTACTTTTTAAACATATCTTCAGCATGTGTGTGTTTTTATATATATATATATATATATATATATATATATATACACATATACATATACATATACACACACACACACACTGGGACATTGAGACGCTGAGTGTTTTAAAAGCTCTACAGTGAAATCTCTAGGAGAGAAGCAAACACGTCTGCTTTTTCATCCTGGTCATTTTGGTAGTTTGGCTAAAAAGAAGAAGTGAAACACTACAGCTTTTCACGAAATGAGCTAAATAAAGCATCCGGGATCAGGTAGAATTTAATCATGATTTCATACGGATTTCAAAGTGTGATATTGGAATTTGGCAAAAGAAATGGAAAAGGAAAGGGCCAATAAATACTATAAGGAATAAAACACTCTCGTGTGGTGCTGTTAGAGGAAAATAATCAGCAACAGGGTGGTGTGATGAAGCAGCGTTACTGTTACCTCCCTGAAGTTGATTATTTTCCTATAACAGCGTGTCCTACAGGGTTTATTCCTCTTACACTACAGCAATTTACCATTTAATTAAAAAATGATATGACATAGTATTTATCTGTTTATAGTTTATATGAAAGTAGTCCAAACAAAATGGCCACTTTTTCAGTTTACTCCCTCTCTTCTTCTTATTCTTCTTCTTCTTCTCAAAATGGCCTGTGATGAGACCTGCGTTATTAACTGTGCCACTCGGTTGGTGTGTGATTGAGTTCATTTGTGTGGACTTGCTCTGCAGGGAGCGTGTGCGTGTGTTTGAGTGCTGACGCGTCAGTGCGTGATGAGATCATGGCGGCGTGTCATGCTGTGTGTATCAGCACCGTGTTACACTCGTCACCGCAGCATGGAGCTCTTACACACCTCTCCGAGATCAGAGGTAAGAGACAAAGGGACTGAAGTCTCCTTCTGTCTTATAATAAAAGTAGAACTCATTTCCTTAGCCTAGTGCTGAATTCTTAAGATAAACACTTAATAATCCCTCGTGGAGAAATGAAAGTGTTACAGCAATGTGGCAGTAAGAATAGTGAGGTAGAAAAATAAAAATATAAATATGATCTTTTGCTTATAATATTTAAAAATGTATGTACAACTGAATAATTTGAATAATTAAATAATTGATGGAATAAACGTACTTCTCTAGAATATCTCTTCTTTCATTGTAAAGTGGGCGGGGCTAGTCTTGTTCAGTCAGTGGTCCTCATTAGAATATTAGGCCACACCCACCCGAGTGAACTTAGCTGCTGTTATCCTTTTTAAACAGTGCTGGATATTTAATAGAACACTTATGTTTTAATTGTACATTTTTAAAATGTTTTACACCTAATTTTGTGGTACTTACAAGCTACTGAACAGAAAGTTGTTACACTGAAAGAAGTTAACGTTATTGTTTGTTCCAGACTCGTGGGAACTGGTTTCTGAAAGTCACCAGCTGATGGACCAAATTTTCCAGCCTTTTTTCACAGGTATGAAAGTGATTTTTCAACATATAATCATCTAAACCACTTGCACCATCACACCTGGTGTGTGTGTGTGTGTTTTGTGTGTGTGGAGTTTATCAAGTTTATCAGCTGTGTGTGTGATAAATTCAGTGTGAAAATGTTCAGCGCATTTGTTGACAGCTTTCAAGGACGACGTTAAATGCCACAGCACGCTACAGCAGCGTTATCTGATTACAGAATACGCTAGAATGTTGTTTAAGTAAAGGACGTGAGGACTTCAAACGGGCCGGAACAACTCAAAGTTGATTCATTTCCTATAACAGCAAGTCCTGAACTGTTTTATTCCTTTTATACCACAGCAGTTTGATAAAGAACGACTCATCATAGTTTATATCCATCTATAGTTAATTTTTACTGTTGTAATACATCTGCAAGATGAGTTAGGTCCTGTTTTCACTTTATAGCTCCTGTAACATAATTCTCTCACCAGCCTCTTGTTTTTTCTCTCTCTTGAAGTTAAAGACCAAAAGAGACAGCTTGTCATATCACCAAGCAACCGCAAAGCGCGTAAACTCATCTGTCCCGAAGACTTTCCCTCTGACACTGGAGACTCCTTCCATAAATGTTAAACATCTCCTTACGGAAAACTTCACCACATCAGCGATTTTAATAAGTCCATGTGGCGCGTCTGCCGTACAAGTCCCTGTAAATTCGCTGTTACTATAGAAACGATAACGTATTAGAACGAGCGCGTTAATATAAACCTGTGCTTACTGTCAGAGTTGCTGTTACAGAAACTTAATCAACACCTTCTGACCAATCAGGATCGAGAATTCAGCAGCGCTGTGGTATAAAGCGAATTTGTTAAGAGGATCGCAGTGAAATCTATGAGTAGCGTTAATCTATGCATCATATTTGTTTATTTGAGGTAAATCTTACTTACCTTCTAAATCCTCTAATTCCTGATTTAAAAAATCGTCCTCAGGTCTAGAAAAAGCCGGGTGGCAGACGGACCGGACGCTGCTGGACTGGGACGAGTGGAGAGTGGAGTGGAGGAAGAAAGGCAGCTAAGACAACGAGCCAAGGCTTTTTAATTTTGTGTTTCGGGGCTGTTTCAGTTGTGAGGGACCAGCGAAGATGAACAAGCCTGTTCTTTCAGTTTGTTTTATTACATTTAAGAATAGATCCTCTGGGGTTTGTAGAATTATTAAAAAGAAAACAAAAACAAAATCCAAATCTTCACTCGGTCATTGTTCATGTATAAACAGGGTGAGCCCTTCTGAAATCACCAGGGATGGATGATATGGATATTTGCTAAAAAAAAAAGTGGCAGTAAAAAAAAATAAATAAATGCTGATACACCAAAATAAAATGACTGAAAAGGGAAAAGTAAAATAAAAAACTCTGTAAAATTTCACATCAACCCTGCGAAAAAGTACAAGTACAAATATCTTAAATATAGCCAAATCCAGCTAATACTTCTCGTTTTTGAATGTTTTTA
This sequence comes from Pangasius sanitwongsei, assembly GCA_037576675.1. Taxonomy (NCBI): domain Eukaryota; kingdom Metazoa; phylum Chordata; class Actinopteri; order Siluriformes; family Pangasiidae; genus Pangasius; species Pangasius sanitwongsei. Next base: position 2,391,884 of record CM075015.1, on the reverse strand, counting down.
AACAAATATATGACCATTAAATCTAGTTCTTGACAGTTCGACAGCTCATTTCAAGCTTGAAATCTTATTTTTTTTTAGCAGATATCTGCCAGCAGAATATCAGAAGAGTAGTAACTGTAAGCTTGAAACGAGTAAATATGTCTAGGCTTAATGGTCTTATATTTGTTATATAATAATCTCATAATGACAGATTTCTTTATTCGAGATATCTTCACTTGCTAAGAGAGAAATTTTTGAAGTGATGGAGGTGATTTATACAGACCCTTGTTTTTTTTTCTTTCAGAAAACTAAAACTAAAATAAAAAATGTGTATGAGCGTATATAACACCATGCACTAATGAGCTTAGCAGATTAAATGGAGTGAGAGTTTAATTCAGTTAGACTGTGGTATGGTGTGTAGACAAAAAAAAAAAAAAAAAAGTGGATTGACGTTAGACTTGATTGTTTAAAAAAATAAGTACGTTACTACATTTTAGTTATTGCGGTTTTAGCTATTTGAATTTGTTCAGTGTAACTGAGTTAATAAAATGTAGTTAGAGCTCACCTTTTATCTCCCAACCAATCAGGCCACAGCTTAGGGGAGAAAACCTAACATGGAGGCTCCTGAGTGGCACAACAGAAAAGCGTTCGCAGTGTGAGGCATCGGCAGAGCAAAACTGGCTGTGCTTTCTGTGTAGGAGGGGCATCATCTCTCCACCCTGTCAATCACAGCGATGCTAGCCAATCGGGGAGGGGGTGGGGGGAGTCTGTGAGCTCATGTATGAGGAAGAGGGCAGATAGTGCTTTCCTCCGAGCGTGTTATGCTGCACTGTGACGCAACACGTGTTAAGACTTCAGTCTTCCCTGGATGGTAGCTGCTGGATGATAAGGGAGAGCTGGCCGGTGGGTTGGAATTGGCCAAGACCAAACTGGGAGAAAATGGGGGGAAAAGCAATATGGACACCAACACAGAGTGCTGGCTGAAAAAGGTTGTATATAAGGAGTTTACTGATGCACTTCAGTGTGGACTTCAGCGTAACTAGAGATGTTAACTGTCAGTTTTGCGACGTTTAATGGTTTCTGATGTCATCAACGAGTCCCACTTTAACTCTGGTGTAAATCTAAATTTATGACTCTTAATTTTCTGTCACCAAAAAGCCAATGCCCAGGCAAGCTGCCTCCTCTTTGCCATGGTCAGACTAGATCTTTTTAAAAATGATGATGATGATTATTATTATTATTATTATTATTATTATTATTATTATTATTATTAATAAAACTGGGTAGGCTTTAGGAGCTAGGACTCTAAGGTAGCATCGTTATGGTTACAGTGTGTATGCTGTGTGAGCGATTTTTCTGTATTTAAAAAAAGTCCAGTATGAAAGCGGCATTGGACTGCAGTGTATAAATAAAATAAGAGTTTTTCAGTAAGTTCGGGTGGCTAAAGCAGAGCACCGTGGTGGACTTTCCTCAGGTGGCGTCTGAGATTCTCTGTGCGGTTAAACCTCCTCCCGCAGAGCGTGCAGTTGTACGGCTTCTCCCCCGTGTGGATGCGCTCGTGCTTCTTCAGATCGGCTAGACGGCTGAACCTGAACTTGCAGCGCTCGCAGGCGAACGGTCTTTCGCCCGAGTGGCAGACGAAGTGCGCGCCCAGGCTGGAGGCCGTCGCAAACGACTTGCCGCACACGTGACAGGTGTGCGAGTTCTCTCTCCGCACGGTGACGCCGAACGGACCGGCGGCGTCCACAGCGTTCTCTGCTCGGACATGTGCGCGCGGTGGAGTGGACGAGTCCCGGGAGACGTGGCTGAGATTAACGTGGACCGGATGATGGGGCAGGTGGAGGTGTGCATCTGTGATCGTGTTTTCAGTCTGTTCTGACAGGGAACATTCTGGAAACTCGGACTTTGATTCGGTTTTGATAGTACTTAAGATTCCCGGCACGCCAGCGACGTCGGGTGAAGCCGATCGGCTCCTCAAGCTTGAGAAGCTCCTCCTCCTTTTATGAGAAAAGTCACACGGTGAAGAAATCGCATCGTTTGGTTCTCGGGTTTCCGCTCTCAGGTGTAGCGCGCTTGGTTTCTCCTCCTCGAAGGACAGCTCATGTGAATCCGTTTCCTCGTTCTCTTCTGTCTCTACCGGCTCTCGTTCCATACGACAGTCCAGCGCTTGCGCATGGTGAGACTCGTAGAGCGGCTCTTCTGCGGCCATGGAGGACGAGACCTGCTGCACTGCGTCTGAAACCATAAAGAGACGTTTAATGTGGAACATCCAGGAGACAAGTTAGTTCCTGTTCTCATTTACATTATAGCAGCTATAAACAGTCGTTCCCTCAGCAGCCTCTCTTTCTCTCTCTCTCTCTCAAAGTTAAGAAGAAAAAAAACCAATGTCGTGTTACAGAGAAACCGCAAAGCGCAAACTCCTCCTGAAGACGTCAGAAAACTTAAATTTACAGCTTTACCTCTGACAAAGCGCTGACACTAGAGACTCCTTCAATAAAGGTTAAATAAACGTCTAAGCCTCGTCTAAGTAGATGTTGTGTTTATCCTGTAACAAATTATCAGCATTTGCTTAATTAATGATACTCCACAAGTGTTTAAGGCAAACCTGATATCTGCAGCCTCTTCTGGAGCTCCTCGAGCGTGCGCTGCAGTTTCTGGTTCTCCTGCCGAATCCTGGCCGACTCGTCGCGGTATTCAGACACGGCTTGACCCATCAGGCGCAGGACCTCGTGCACGGCCGTAGCCAAAAGCTCGGCCACGTTGGTGACCAGGAGGTCCATCTGAGTCATCTTGTGTTCTGGGTTCGCTCTGAGCCAACGATCTGCTGACGGGGAGAAAGAAATAATTCAGTTTAATCAAAGGCTCTGTGATAAAATTCAGTCCTCAGTGACTCAGAGCCAGTTAAAGGGAAAACAGTATGTATTAAAATGTATGTATTAAAACACTATGTATTAAAAAAAGCATCAGCACTTGATATATTAAATTAATAATAATAAAACCACTTAAGCATTTTGAATTCAGATTTGAATTTTTTGAAAAAAAAAACAGAAACATCCCAAACCTCTCAGTGTGTTTACGCACAAGTCTGTGTTTAGGTCGCCTCGGTGCTAAATTGTTTTACACAGATGTGGTGTGATGCAGCGATTATGTAATGTAGGGGAATGACTAGATTTTCTGGGAAATGGATAAGGATCCTCTGTCCTAAATAAACCACCATGTAATTTTGTCTTAGCAAACATCTAAATCCTGAATTGCTTGAAGGAAAAATCCACGCTGAATGACCTGCATGTTAATCTGTAAAATTAACATGTATTAATTTAGAAGAAATACGTTTAAACCTCTTTAATCGGCGTGTCGGTCTACAGGTTTCCTACATTACCCATAATGCCGTGCTGATAGTGGGGCTGTGGGATTTAGTCCTCGCTTTGGCTCTTCCTAAAGAGAGTGATGCAGCAGTGCTTTAGTGCTTCAGTCTGTTCAGCTCCCTCACCTTTTCATCTTTACACTCTGCTCAAACAGATCGGCTTCCAAAGCTTCAGCTGTCATGCTAATCCCGCTCATCGTGCTAACTCGAAAATCTCTAACTACCTGAGCCGAGTCTCTGCCACTCGTAACCACCGCTGTGTCGTATAGCTGCAATGCATTCTGGGACCTTGTGTCCAGCATTTGCTTCAACATCTCCAATACTTCTAGGCTGGAGCGGACAGTGAATCCTGACTATTATCACTTATGTTTGAGAATGCTGATTTTTTTTTCTCCTATTAAACATCATTAGCCCTATTTGGACGTGATTAAATTCACACGAGGTCTTGGGGTCATTTCCTATTTTCCAGAGGCTCCTCTGTGATTTTATTTCCATCCAGATCGACCATTTCGGTGTTTTTCCTCCGTCCATCTTTAAGAAACTACAGTTTTTCACCAAAT
>CM075015.1:2376178-2378370 GCA_037576675.1 Pangasius sanitwongsei | reverse complement strand
GACTCGAACCCACGACCTTCAGGTTCACCTTCGGGTTACAAGTCCGACTCTCGGACCATTAGGCCACGACTGCCCCAATGTTAAATAAACAGAAAACATCACCATATCAACGAATATACATTTTTAAAATCTGTTTATGTTATCTGTTTCTGTTACTATAGAAACGATAACGTTAATATAAAGCTGCGGTTTGCAGCTGCGCTACTGTCCTGAGCTGCGGTTAGAGAAAATGAGTCAAAGCTTGAACTGGCGTGTACTCACTGAAGTCGATGAGCATTTTGCCGTAGCCCTGCCTCATGTACTGCGGCATCGTCAGGATGCAGGACACGTTGTAGTTCAGGAACGAGTTCTTCTCCTACGTACAGTAAAAACAGGCTTTAGAATTTGTGGGTAAAATACCAATGGCAACCTGTTGGACACTTTACGGTTAATTTGACTGGGTGAAACTTTACTTGTGTATAGAACTACAATAATGTCAAATAATTAGTGCGATTAAAAAAAACAAAAACAACACTGCCTTTAATTATTTCTCAAAAACTCTTAAAGACTAAGTAAAACATATTAAAGTATCAGGACACCTCAATGATCATTTAATGCCTTGCTTTATATTTCACTTTTCTCATATCTTTCTCAATTCTACCATATTTAATCATTTATCTATTTTCCATTTTTCTCATGTTATGTGTAAAGAGTTAGGTGTGACATAAAGGCCTGAATTTTTTTTTTTTTTTTTTTTGGGAATTTCATCCGCGTGTTGGTTACCTTGGAGAAATACCCGACGAGGTGACACCCCGTGTTGTCTGCCTCGGTCATGACGTAGAAGAGGAAAGGCTCCACGTCGTAATACAGAGTCTTATGGTCCAGGAAGAGCTTGGCGAGGAGACACAGGTTCTGGCAGTAAATCTGTTAACACGTTAATATAAACTCTCACTCCTGTGTGCGATATAATATCTCGGAATGAGTGGGACGAACATTAATCTTTAATAAAACACAGCCTACACATAAATTCACAGATACACCTCCATTCTCTTTCAGAAAACTATGATCATCAAGGTCTCCATGGCTGGCTTTAGCTTTTTTTTTTAATTAAATGCAACAAAAAAGTTCAAACACAATGTAAATTCGTAATCATAATTAAAATTTAACAATACAAATGAAATTTTTTTTATACCTTGTTTTTCTTGCCGTCTACTTCAAAAACCGAGATGGCGCCTTTCCTGTAGATCTCATCTCCGGGTGGATGCTTCCACACACACTTCGCCTGCGAGAGACAAAGACGTGTGCGTGTGTGTGTGTGTGTGTGTTTATTCATAAGTTTGTAAAGATTTTGGTATATTTATTACATCAGCAAGTCGAGTACTGATTATAAAATATGTAAGGATAAAACACTGTGTTGTGCCGTTATAGGAAATGAATCAACATCAAGGTGGTGTTGCGAAGCAGAGTAACTGTCCTGAAACTGATTACTTTCCTATAACAGAACATTCCCAGGTGTTTTATTCCTCTTACACCACTGCGATTTTTATTTATTAACGTACGACACGTCATATGTTTAAGTTTATCCGTTTATAGTTATGTTTAATGCTGTGGAACGTCCATGAAAGACATTCCTGTTATCACTTATATTACAGCAGCTAGAAACAAATACAGTGTTCTCTTACCAGGGTCTCAAGTTAATACGACAAAAAAAAAACCAAAAAAAACCTCTAATAACATCTCTAACGTTAAACCCGAGTGTTTGGGACACATCCAGTGTGTGTCGTCATGCTCATCAGATTAAAAGATGATGTTTTGTAGCAGAAAAAGGAATAACGCTCAGAGATCGTTACCATGTGTCGTCTGAGGATGGTTTGGCTCTTCATGTATTTGAGGCAGAACTCGCACATGTAGAGGCGGCCGAGGCGAGCGTACTCCTCCGGGTACGGCGAGTGGTACCACGTGTCGAGCTCGTAACAGCCGAACACGATGGTTTTGATCATGTTGCTGCCTTCCGTCACCTGACCCTGGAGACGCAGTTTCTCCTGGAGAGAGACGGACGAAAAGCATGCTCAGATTGTTAAACCCCACAGCACAGGGGAGAGGGAGAGAGAGAGAGAGGGAGGGAGAGAGAGAGGGAGAGAGAGAGGAAGGAAAAAGTAATGAGTTTGAAAGGAAAAGAAGGAAGAGAGAAAGAAAAGGACAAACAAAGACAG
>CM075015.1:2291178-2371178 GCA_037576675.1 Pangasius sanitwongsei | reverse complement strand
CCATAAATGCTAAATAAATGTCTCCTTACAGAAAATCTCACCATATCAACAACAATTACACGTTTTTAAAAAAAAAAATCAAGTTTACCATAAATAAGGGATTTATTCAGAGCCAAACAACACACTGATCTGCATTAGCATGAGGATTTTTTTTTTTTTTAAAGCAGCTTTGGATATTAATTATGTTAAAGGCAGTCTTGGATAAGAACGTTTAACGAATGCTGTAAATGCAAATTCTGATAACACAAAAAAAAAAGATTTAAAAAAAGAACATATAGACTAAAGACTAATGGAGCTGAGTGGGAGTGACGGATGGATAAATGGATGATGGATGGATGGATGAGGGATCAGAGTGAAGGATCTCGGCTCTGTGTTTCTCCTCCTACCCCGGTCTGAAACCTCGCCGTGCTGTTCACTCTCCGGCTGGTTCTGGCGCAGAGGGTATTTTTTGGACGCGACCGGCTCCTCCTGCCGCTGGCTACGGGTCACACGGCGCGCTGAAAAATCCACCACCTCAGCTGAGGCCGGGGGGAAGGAAAAAAAAAAAAAAAAACATACAAAGAAAGGAAAAGGAGGTGAGAGAAAGTGCAAGCTGCTGACTTGACAGAAATACTGCAAACCAAAACATCATTACTCACAATCACTGTCCAACACGTTATTTCTTCAGCCTATAAACAATAAACTATAATCCAATAACTGGGCTGAGAATGCAAAAACAAATAAAAAAAAAGAGAGAAATATACACATAAAAATTGCGAAAAATGCAAGCTGTGCTGAAACACTGAGAAAAAACACGCGGTTATTTATGATTATTTATATCCGTATCTGGATGGCTGTTTTTTTTCTTACATTAAACCCAGGATGCAGAAATAAAAATAAATAAAAACAAGGACAAACGAAGACAGGGGCCCAGATGCATGAGCAGATCTTTTTTTTTTTTTTTGCTGTCAGATTTATCTCACTTTAGATTTACGGCCCAGAACATCCACCATCAGCATCAACACATGTAAATAACATCACTTCCCTCAGGATTAATAAAGCTTCCTTCTTTGTTATCCTCTGTCCTTCCTCATTTGCCTCCTTCCTTCCTTCCTAGTTTCCCTCCTTTCTTCCTACTTTACTTCCTTCCTTCCTAGTTTCCCCTCCTGCCTTCCTAGCATCCATCCATCCATCACGCTGAGTGGTGTGAATATGGCAGTCACTGGAATAAAATGCTCTAATGGCTCCAATTAAAACACACAGCTGTACATATTTGATTACCGTCTCTAATATTTGTCGGAGTGGGCGGAGCCTCCTAGGTTTACCTCCTGTGCCCTGTATAACGCAGGTAAAGTACCTTGAGAGCTCTGGCTGAGTCGGAGCGAGGAGCGCGTGAGGCGAGTGGTCTTCACCGCGTGAGTGTCACTCTCCGAGCTGTCCGTGTGCTCGGCTGAGAAATCTGAATCCTCCGTGCCGTCAGAGCTGCTGCAGACGGTCCTCTAAAACAAACAAACAAACAAACAAACAAACAAACATCCAAGGAATGACTAAATGATCTTAAAACACTGTGCTAGTTACATCTTCAGCGTGTGTGTATTAAAAGCCGCTGCTCTAATATACAGACATCTGCTTAAAATTTCAAAGAAATTCCAATCAATTTTGAAATCATTTTGAGGTCTATCTACAGCTCAGGGGTACTTGTTAATTTAATACTTGGTTTTTTTTTTTTATTGTAATAATTGTAGCATCATTAGAAGATCAAGGGCATATTTCTGTACATGACACTTTAATTAATATTTTATTTCTGGCTGCGCAAACGGAACCAAACGTCTGTTTTCTTCACGAATCTGGATGAAAAGCCAGCATCCAAAACATCCTGGTTCCCAAGAAGCTTAACATACAGTTCAGTTTGCAAAAGTTTGCATCCCCCCATGGGTTTTGAATGGAAAAGGAAAGAAATGATTTTAGGTCATTTACACAAAAATTGACTTGCGAAATTTAACAACGTCGGCGTGACATGTAACAAGATGACAAAGCCAAATGTAAAATGAAATCAACAGAAAATAAACAAAAGAATTCAAAAATATGGAAAAGGATATGAAAGAGGCCCTGCAAATTATTAGAGAACATTTGTATTACATTACATAAGGAAGATGAACACTTTTAAAGTTATATTAAAAGTGATTGTCTATTTATTATCTATTAATATGCAAACCTACACTATTTCACCATTTTTATGTCGTTAGTATACATTTAATTTTTGTCTTCATTCACTTTGATCTAAGAGTACACAAACTTTAGCAGTCGGCTGTATATGGATTATATACGCACAGAAATGTTTTCAATTCTTTAAATCGTGGTTTTCTTACTGGCAATAAAAACATAACATTTAGTGCACTTGAGCTGTAGGTAATATTGCAGGTGCAGGTCGATTCGTGCTCCTGATTTTGTGCTGATTCAAAAAATAAATAAATAAAATAACATTTTTTAAAAATCCCTGGTTTGATCCTGAGCTCTGGTGATTGTCAGTTCTGTGCATGTTCTCCCCGAGTGGGTTTCCTCCGGTTTCCTCGGTTTCCTCCAGCCTCCCAAAAACATTCTGGTAGGTGGACTGGCTACGATAAACTGCCCATAGATGTGAGCGAGTGTGTGAAGGTTTGTGTGATGGACCTCAGGGTGTATTCCCGCCTCACACACAGTATTCCCAGGATAAAGTGCTTTCTGACTAAATGAATGAATGAATCTTCTTGTCTGAAATTGTCCAATTAAGAGGCCCACTTATTAGATTATCTTCATTTGCACCTTTGTCTCTTTACAGCTTTTTTGTTGTTGTTGTTGTTTTTATATAATGTATGCATAGTATCCTACATTAAGATAAAAAGTCTCTGCTAGATATTTAACTGCTTTTTTAACTGTACTTTATTATCCTGTGATGAAGTTTGTACCTTGTTTCTTCTCCTCACACCCCCACCCAGCATACACGCATCTTTTTAAAGATTACACAACATGGCATAAATATTCGCGCCCTATTAAATAAAAGGACTTTATTAGGTAGCTTTCTTTTTCTTCCTGAACAGCCAGCTGATAGGCATCTCACCAGTGCAGCTGTGTTTTCATTCAGCTTCGCTACACTAGCTATAAACGCTGCTTTCTGGCCTGCTCAACTCACCTTTCGTCGAGGCATAACGGTGCAAAAGCTTCTGTTTCCTGCAAAATATTACACTCAAAATCTCGTGTATTGCACACCTAATATTTAACACCAACACAGCAATAATATCCGTATTTTATTTTACTCAGAAACGTTATCTGCTTTGCTATGTGTACGCTTTGCTACACGATTTCCGGTTTGAAATTACAACATAAAAGCCGCGCGCTCTCACAACAGTAAGGAACTTCCGGTTCTTTTCAGTGAGTCAGTTCAACTGACTCAGCTCACGAACAAGAGTCGATTCATTCGGCTCCTTGCCAAAGTTGGTCTTTGTCTATCTATTGCTTAAATTATTCTATATATTCTTACTCTACTCACCGATTAATAATCTCTGCATTCTGCTTGGTATATAATTTCCAGCAGAAGGGCGTTTTAAGGCTCATTAAACATGCGAGTCGGCTCCCAATGTTCACCTAATAAAAGAGCCAGCTTAAAGAGTCGACTCCTTCGCAAACCACATTTTTCTTACAGATTTTTCTTGCGGCTGCAGTCCTCTCAGCATTTCCTCTGAGAGTTTCACTTTTGTGCAGCGTATTTTCATATACGGTCTATGCTTTTAAATCGTATTACATTGCTAAACTAGCTAACTAGCACGCCACATGCAGCGGCACAGCCAGAATACCCGGATGAGAAGGCGGCATTTGATTCGTCCAGACAAGGAAGGGTACGCGCAACATAAAAACTTTCATATATTATTATTATTATTATTATTATTATTATTATTATTATTATTATTATTTAGAGAATATTTGTTCAGATATATCCAAGTTAATTCGAGTAAATAACTACATTTATTTACAAATTATTCAGGACTGTACCAAATCCTCCGGTAATGACGTATCCATCTCCACGGAGACTGCGCACAACTGCGCGTGCGCGGTAACGTCCCACTATAAAAGCGCAGGCCGCCGGTTAGCGTGTTCTCTTTCAATCGGACCAGAGACAGGATGGTGAGTTTTGTACTTAATCACTGTTTAGTTAATCTTAAGTAAATCCTTACCATCCTCGCTTTTTTACATTTGTTCTCATGTGAGATGAACGTTATAGCGTTAGATTGACATTCTAATCATATTTTGTGTAGCTGATTGTATGTATTTTAGCTGCGTAACTGATGTAAAATGGCGGCTGTTCCCTAAGCGTGGTGCTGGTTAAAATAATAATAAAAGTAATAATTGTTTATGAAGTTGTTTTAAATGTGGTGCTTTTTCTCATTTTTTGGCAACGTTTTACCATTAATTGTTTAAAAACAATAATAATGAAGCTGATTTATAAAACCGGCCTGTGGTAGGCCGCATCCGAAATAGTCTCTGACTCGGCATATTAGTGCACTTCATTTAAAGTAAAGTGTGTTGCTTTACTGCTTAAGTAGTGCACTTCGTCTGTAATAAGGAGCGGTTTGGGATTTAGCCATAGTGAGGCCTTCATTAAGACACGCTAGTTTTCTATTAGTATAGATGAAATTTAATTTACTTTAACGGTTATATTCTTATGGTTTTGCCCAACTAAATAGTGACTTAGTGACTTCCAGGAGTAAATAAAATGTAGGGTTTCTTTTTTTTTTTTTTTGCTAATGTTAAAAACGTGGTTGAGCATGCTAGTTGCAGCTAGGTTTAATACAGCCATGTGTGTTTATTGCTCAGAGCTGCAATTTCTTCACTGAAGGTGTGTAAATGAAGAGCTGTTTTTGCTCATACAGACCAGTAATGCATGCAGTATTTTCTGTAATAATGCATTGTATCATGTGGCCGTATAAAACCACGTGGTCAGTGTTAATTCTTTGGTGCTTTGCTGTTAATTAGTGAGGAAAATTAACATTGGCTATTTGTGGGATACCAGAATACACTCAGATTAGTTATTTAATGCCATGTTATCATATTGCAGGTTTTTTCCCCTCATTTCTGTTGGTTAAGCAGGCAACAAGTGTTTAAAATGTTCTCTCTTTCTTTTTCAGTCTCACCGTAAGTTTTCAGCTCCCCGCCACGGGTCTCTGGGCTTCCTACCTCGCAAGAGGAGCCGCAGACACCGCGGTAAGGTGAAGAGCTTCCCCAAGGATGACTCCAGCAAACCCGTCCACCTCACCGCCTTCCTGGGCTACAAAGCTGGCATGACTCACATCGTCCGTGAGGTCGACAGGCCCGGCTCCAGTGAGTGTGCATTCTGTTTTGCCCGTTTGTTCGTCAGACTTGTTTAAGACGCGGTTTTTTGGTTGATTAAGTGGCAGCAGTGATGAGACTCTCGACGGGCGGACATATTTGGGGCCTCAAGCCCTTGCTGAATGTCGAGTACTGAGTCCGGTCATTTAGTAACTGTACAGTTACTGTTCATGAATGGCTTCCAGTTCTACAATTTGCATTTCTAATCTCTTACAGAGGTGAACAAAAAGGAGGTTGTCGAGGCAGTCACGGTTGTCGAGACTCCTCCCATGATCGTCGTAGGAATTGTGGGATACGTCAAGACTCCTCGTGGTCTGCGTTCCTTCAAGACCGTTTTCGCCGAGCACATCAGTGACGAGTGCAGACGCCGCTTCTACAAAAACTGGTGAGTCCTGTTTGATGGAGAAGCATGAGCATGGTGGGGGTTTGTCTATCTGCGTTGGAGCTTTGTGACTCAGGCTAACGTGTCGGTGTGTCGCAGCTCCGCTCAGGTGCCTCGTGCCCTGATGAGCTCCAGGCTCCTCTGGCCGGTGGAAAGAGCTCCTTAGAAGCCGAGCCATGAGCGAAAAGCACCATTTGAGCCGTCAGTTGCCCTGCTATGGACGGGCTAACGGCTCTGCCCAGCCTCCTTCCTCTGACCCTGTGGGGCTATGAAGGGACTGCGTGCCAACCTTGTGCTTCTCTGCTTGTTCTCGTTGCACGCGTACAGGTACAAGTCCAAGAAGAAGGCGTTCACCAAGTACAGCAAGAAGTGGCAGGATGAGGAGGGCAAGAAACAGCTGGAGAAGGACTTTGCCTCTATGAAGAAGTATTGCAAGGTCATTCGCATCATCGCCCACACACAGGTGAGCACTTACTGCGAGTTTGTTTCAGGTTCATCTCGAGAGGTTCATGGCCCCCGGTAGTGTATGCCTTCCTGTCCTAACTTGCCTTCCCGCTTTTCAGATGCGCCTGTTGCCCCTGAGGCAGAAGAAGGCCCACCTGATGGAGATCCAGCTGAACGGTGGAACCATCTCCGAGAAGGTGGACTGGGCCCGGGAGAAACTGGAGCAGGCCGTCCCCATCAACAATGTGTTCACCCAGGACGAGATGATCGATGTCATCGGCGTCACCAAGGGTCACGGCTACAAGGGTGAGTGCTCCTTTAATTCCCCTGTTTAAATTCATCGTGTGTGGTGATGAGAACATGGATCAAGCGTCAGGAATGGCGCCCGAAAGGCATGAGGAAATTTTCCATGCTGCCTTCCTTCTGACAGCGCACGATACTGGTGTTGAAATGAAATTGGTGTGTGTTGTATGTTCCACATATAAAGGTGGTTGTTTTTGTTTGTAGGTGTGACGAGCCGTTGGCACACGAAGAAGCTGCCCCGTAAGACCCATCGTGGTCTGCGCAAGGTGGCGTGTATCGGAGCCTGGCATCCTGCCCGCGTGGCCTTCAGCGTGGCGCGTGCCGGTCAGAAGGGCTACCATCACCGCACAGAGATCAACAAGAAGGTGAACACCTTTTACTGCTCTGCAACCGTTAATCACAATAACTAGTACATGCTCAAAAACAAGTCTCTTGTTTCTTTTCTGCTTCTAGATCTACAAGATCGGACAGGGCTACCATACCAAGGATGGCAAACTGATCAAGAGCAATGCCTCCACTGATTACGATCTGTCCAACAAGAGCATCAACCCCCTGGTGAGTTTCAGGAATATGCTCTAGATTAGATTTGTCAAAGATTAGTGTAACTCTGCTGATCAGCAGGTTGTAAAGAGAATTTGAGCTCTCTTAATCCTTATCCTGAGATTACACACAATCTGCACAGACCAAGTATGGAAGCAGGCTTGTGCTACCATTTGAGTGTTAGTCTTATTTTAAGGTATGTGGCTTGTAATGCAGCGCTTCCTGTAGTGGAAGTCAATTAGTGGCAGTGATCTGACGAACATGAGTCAGGATGGATGTAATGTTCTCCAGGTCTGACTGGTTAAGATGCTTTGAACCCCAACCCATTTCTTGTAGTTTGCACTGTTTAAATGTCGTAATATTGAACATCTAGTGCACCTTTGGAGCTGAAGAAATACTCCATGCTCAACTACAGGACTTGAGACATGCTAAACTCTGCTACACCTCTAGGGGGAGCTGATGCTTCATTAATGAAGCAGTAGGATTAAAGATTGTGGCTTGTACTGTAGCAGTGTGAGTGGAGTGTGTGTGTGTATAGGGCTACATTTTGATGGTTTTTGAACGTGCATTTGTGTTCCTTGTGTACAGCACTGACTTTAATCTGTGTCCAGGGTGGATTTGTCCACTACGGTGAGGTGACCAACGACTTCCTGATGCTGAAGGGTTGTGTTGTCGGAACCAAGAAGAGGGTGCTGACCCTGCGCAAGTCACTGCTTGTGCAGACGAGCCGTCGCGCTATGGAGAAGATCGACCTCAAATTCATCGACACCACCTCCAAATTCGGTCACGGACGTTTCCAGACTGTGGACGAGAAGAAGGCCTTCATGGTGAGTATCGAGCAGTGGCTTGTGCTGAAGCGGTGCACTGTTCGTAACCTGTTTCAGTACTGCAGTCTGAAATCCGGGTTCCATTCCAGTGCTATAGGAACGTTCGGTAAGGCAGGGGAGTGCGGCTCGTCTGTGCATAACTCCCTGTTCACTCACTGACGACAGCTTTTCAAAATCCAGACGTAATGAGTTGAATTTCGTACATTGCTCGAGTATGCAGATGCTCTGATAACAGGATTTTTTATATATATATATATATATATATATATATATATAAGTAGTAGTGATCAAATTAGGAAATGGCTTGCACTGATGGTCAGGTGGCTAGGAAATGCATGTAGTGTAACGTTGGATTTGGCTTAACCAGTTATTTTCCTCCTCTTCTGCAGGGTCCCCTCAAGAAAGACCGCATTGCCAAGGAGGAATCTGCCTGAGCACCACGCTGCACTGCTCTGTGTGTGGATTCATGAATTGTCATGTAGCACTGCAGAGATGTTTAATAAAAAAAAAAAAAAAAAAATCCAAAAACAAACTCTGTGCCTGTGTTCACTATTCCATACATTGCTTTTCAGATGAGCTGTTTGAGAATAAAAACAGCAAAGCCGAGCATTTACCTATTGATCAGAATCTAGTGTGGAGAACTAGGAGCACATGGGTTCTTGTACATGTCTGGCAAGTGGAATGTCAGGCACTCGGTTAACACATCTGTGGTCCGACATACTTCGTACATCCTTTTTAATAAAGGATGTATGAGGAGCAGTCCAATAAAAGCTGTAGTTTTAAGTTGTGTTTATTGCAAATAAGTGTCGAGGGTGTAAGGTAGTGGCTGAAGGTGCTGTAGTACGTTCACTTTTGGAACTGTTTATTCTAACATTAATTTAGGCTTCATTTGCCTCACACTTGTGCAATCTCTGAAAAATCTAAAACAAGAATGTTTGTCGTTAAGTAGATTAAATATGTTGGCACATGGAATGCCTGTACACTTCCGGCTCTTTTTTTTTTTTGTAAACCATAAGGTTTTCCAAATGGCTTTTTTATTTTCATTCGTGTTTTTATGGAGCACTGGTACAAAAAATGATGCAAATGAGTGCAATTCCAAAAGCCTTCACCAGGTGGTGTCTGATTGTTAGGCTCTCATTCTCACACATTTGTGAAACTTTGCCTACAGTCTTTGGACTTGTAATTAAGCCAGCTTGAAGTGGAACTGGGGCAGAGAAGAGCCTGTTCTTGACTTTATCTTACACAAGTGCTGTATCCTGGTCAAAATTCCAGTGGATCTGGAATCTATCCCTGGAATGCTGGGTGTGAAGTGGGAATGTGTCCTGGATGGGATGCCAGTTCTTCTTGGGACATGTAAACTCCATACACACTGTAACCTTAGATGCTTTTATCCCAAGTGAAGGTGAGACGAATTTAAAATGACTCCTACCTTAATAGGGGAGTGGTTGAAGGTTATGGGTTTTGTGTGCTGGCATTTAAACTCATCCATCGAGCTACATCTATAACTGCGTTAGCTCAGACTACATGGTGCAGAGAAGATTGACACCTGAAGTCCATGGAAAGCTCTAAGGCAGGGGTCTTCAGTCTTATCTGCAAAGGGCTAGTGTGGCTGCAGGCTTTCATTCCAACCAAGCAGGAGTCACACCTGATTCCACTTGTTTAATCAGTTCACCTTGGACTCCAATCAACTCCAAAAAGCCTTCAGCCACACCAGCCCTTTGTGGATAAGACTGAAGACCCCTGCTCTAAGGGTACAGAAGTTCAAACGTTCCCTGGCTGGTGCGAGTGAAGAAGCAGCAACTGGGATTGAATCAAAGCTCAGAAAAGAACAGCAGCAGGGAACCACTGTTGTGGGTTCTGTTTGTGATGCTGTTAGTAACCCTGACGCCTTCTGCTCTCCGGACCTGCCTGATCCATCCTGATGCCGTACTTCTGGTTGGAGTTCTCATCTCTTGAAAATCACTCGCTGCTGAGGATGGCCTCACATGGACAGGTTGAAGATACACGAAGGATGGCACCACTTAGAAACCATGAGGCTTTGGACTGCAAGTGTCATGAACAGTTTTGCACTCAAGTCTCCATCAGTTGATAACTTCAACAAAATAGACTTTATGTGAAAACTATAATGAATTTCCTGGTTACACAATTGCACTATTTGTCCATGTAGTACACGGTTATAGAAGGGAATGATTTATAATTGCACTGTCTGGTGTCACCCAGATGAGGATGAGTTCCCTTTTGAGTCTGGTTCCTCTCAAGGTTTCTTCCTCATGTCGTCTCAGGGAGTTTTTCTTTGCTACCGTCACCTCTGGCTCGCTCATTAGGGATAAATTTATAAGTTTAAAAGTTATATCCTGAATCTAAATATTTCTGTAAAGCTGCTTTGTGACAATGGCCATCGTTAAAAGCGCTATACAAATAGAATTGAATTTGAGCCGTTTCATTGTTCCTCTCACATATCCCAAGGTTCTGACTTCGACTCTTCGACTCTGAGGTTCCCCCTGAGCTGTGGCTTTGCCTCCTGTCTCAACCCTGTAGCCATTTTTAGGTGAGGTTTGTATACGCCATGCCTGCCTGCCTCCTTAACAGATTTTAATGGGTTTAGTGTTGAGCTTTGGGCAATGCCAAGGCCATTACAGGTTTTTTTTTTGCATAACAGCCCACGGCTCGCCTCAAGCATCAGGACTGCTGATTCACACCAAGATCTGACTGAGAGTCGTCAGCGACGTCAGACGCTTCCCCTGTGTAACATTACCCCAATTCTGAGCCTGTTCTTCATCACAGAGCTTGGTTCTGTGTGTTCAGTAGTACTGCTTCAAATCAGGGTATGAAATCCTGCCATAATACCCCAATGTGAGGACAACTTAGTACGAAAAAAATATTCTGATCCTCTGAACAAATGAGGACACACGCTTACGACATTATATACCAACCATAATAATGGTTAATGTTAACAATCACACTGGTAAACATTTAGCAATATCATTTTTAGCTCTAAGAGTAAGGAATAAAAGACTCTGTCATGCTGATATAGGAAAATAATCCATTTTCGGGGTGGGGTGATGAAGCAAACTTACCCTGAAGATGATTATTTTTGCCAAAAAAAAGTTCTCTGTTGAAGACTTTCCTGTGGCAGAAAACTTAATACTGACTTGTTGCAACATGCTGACACTGGAGACTCCTTCCATAAATGTTCATTAAACCGTCACTATATAGACGATGAAGCATTTTTCTTTGAGAAATAACAAGATGTTTAAAATCCCGTTGTTAGTCTTAGATTAGTCTCTGTGAATAAGCTGTTGTTATAGAAACTATAAGTTATTAACTAAAATACAACATCACCTTCAAACTTTAAGCCACGCCCTTTAGGCTTTTGGACGCTAGTGCGTATTTTTATGAGCAATTTGCTAGCAATCGAACCTTTCCATGGCTGGAATATGGAACTGTACTACAGAACCTATTCACAAATATGATACATGGACATCCTTCACTACCTTTATGTGTTTGTGATCATCCACACGAGTGATCCGACCTGAGACTGGATGAGCGTTGTGATGCACATCAGGCGCCGGGTCAATGTCGGCCTTGTGGACTCCCTGACTCAGCTCGAATCAGGGCCCTCGGGTGCACAGTCGATACCGAACACTGAACACGTGCTAATTAGCATTGTACTCTCACAAGGTAACGCCGCAGGATGAGAGCGATGATTGTAAAGAGGCCTGGCTTCAGTCTTTGAAGTCGTTTGCCCTTGGGAAAGTGTTGACACGCTCTCTGGATCAGCACTTCTCTCTGTGAACACACCTCTTTTAGTCTGAGTACTGAACCTTTCCCCCAGTTTAAACCGGAGTTGTATTTTACAGC
This sequence comes from Pangasius sanitwongsei, assembly GCA_037576675.1. Classification (NCBI taxonomy): domain Eukaryota; kingdom Metazoa; phylum Chordata; class Actinopteri; order Siluriformes; family Pangasiidae; genus Pangasius; species Pangasius sanitwongsei. The sequence goes on along the minus strand of CM075015.1, from coordinate 2,359,481 downwards.
AACACTTGAGATAATGTCTGTATTAGCATTATGTACTTGTGGATGAAGTTAAGGTGTAATTGAGGCAATAATTGTTTTGCCAAAAATTAAATGTACACAATGTTCCCTTTACCTCAGAGGTAGCCAATCAGCCCAGACATGCATGGTGTCTGAAGTTTTTTTTTTTGTTTTTTTTTCCACAAATGGAGTGCTAACAAACCGAACCAGTCAATGCTCGGATGTTTTTCTCTTTGAGATATTAGATATCACACAAAGATACTAAAAAAAACTGAATCCTTTATTCTTGGATTTCCTCAGGAAGCATCACTAGCCATCAAACATTCCCTTTACTGGAATATGAGACTAGCATTCAGTACACGCCACACACACTGTTGAATTCTCAATTCTGATTGGTCAGAAAGTATTGATTCATCCTCTAAAACAGCAGCTCTGACAGTAGTGCAGCTGCAAATCACATCTTTATATTAATGTGTTCTATAGTAACAACTTATGTGGGTATTCGTTGACAGAGCGACGTTTTCTGTCTAATGTTTAACACTTAAGGAAGGAGTCTCCAGTATCAGCGCTTTGTAGCAGTCAGAAGTAAAGCCGTAACTTCATGTTTTCTGAAATCTTCAGGATAGACGAGTTTATGCTTTGACAAACTGTGTTTTTTCTCTCATCTTATTAACTTAAAGAGATGAAAAAAGAGAGTCTGGTGAGGAAACGACTGTTTACAGCTGCTGTAGCACAAGTGAGAACAGGAACTAACTTGTTTCATGAACGTTCCACAACATAAAATGTAACTATAACTGGATAAAAGTATATGTTCTTTATTCTTTAATAGGAAACTGTAATCGCTGGCATATTGCTGTGGTATAAGAGCAATAAAACACTTTGAGACAGGATGTTATTGGAAAAGAACTTTGGGGTGGTGACAGTAACTCCGCTTCATCACATCAACCCGTCACTGATTATTGTCCTGTAACAGCATGACACAGAGTGTTTTATTCCTTACATTTCAACACCCACCATTAAGTGGTTAAGTTGATGGAAAAACCCATGTGAGATTTTTTTTTTTTTTAACTGATGAAGGGAAGAGAGCTATCTTGTTGGTTTTCTTTTTATGTTTATGACCTAACCCTGAGGGAAGAACTCAACTAATTAAGCCTCTTTGTCCTCTGTGCAGAAATGCTTCCTTTAGCATTTCTATTGTAGTGGCATAGTGAAGAACCCTGAAACTGGAATCGATCTCCATCTTGGCTGATATCATGTACTCTTGGCAGCAATCACACGTGCGCATATTGGTAATATATAAAGAATGTTAATAAGGATTTTTCAAGGAAAATGTGGATGTCGAGGATATGATACACAACTGTGTATCATATCATTTACTTTGGCGGCAAACTCCAGTCTAACTGTTGATGTCGACTCCAAGAGTTGATTCTTCATTTCAAAAAGTTTCAGGCTCTCTGTCCTTGAACTATAAAACTGTGCTGGTATAAAACTGAACACTTCATGGATATGCCTGTTTATCTCAAACCTGACCTGAAATAGGGTGTTTTGTGGTACAGATATGACTAAACGAGTGCCAGAGGAACTGGTGCACGGTGCTGAAATGGATTTGGAGCTTGTTCCCATGGACACGCTTTCCTTAATGCCGGCAGCATCGGCAGCGAGGATGGAGCGCTTCTCCTTCTCATCGTTAGAGGGCACGAATAACTGTGCAGAGACCAACTGAGGATCCTGGGAACTCATTATCTGTGACTCTCACCTTTTTTTTTCTAGCTTGGTAGACTCCATACCATTGTATTAAAAAATGAGATGTACACAATGTCCTTTTTAACACAATACATGTTTGGTGTTTGAAGTTTGTTCGGTTCTGTATTGACGTTATGCATTATTAATGCACTCGTTTCTATAGTAACAGCTCACCGACAGGGACTGGTATGACGAACGCTCCACGTAAACGGAATAAAAACGTGTGTAATTGTTGGCATGGTGAAGTTTTTTTCCTTAACATTTATTGAAGGAGTCTCCAGTGTCAGTGCTTTGTGACATTCAGAAATAAAGCTGTACTTTTACGTTGTCTGACATCTTCAGGACAGAGGGGTTTATGCTTTTTTTTTTGCAGTTTCTCAGTAACAAGCTGCTTTTTTTTGTTTTACTAATTTAAATAAAGAGGCTGGTGATAGAACGACTGTTTATAGCTGATATAACATAAGCGAGAACAGGAAATAACTCGTTTTGTAGAAGTTCCACAACATTAAACGTAACTTTGGATGGATAAAAAGTAGGATGTATCGTTCTTTAATACATAAAAATTGTTCGTGTTGGCAAACTGCTGAGGAATAAAACACTTCATGATGTGCTGTAATGAGAAAACATGCCCCAGACCGCATCACACCACCCATTTGTTGATTATGCTGATGTGATCTTTTTTGGCATTACTCTGTACAAGTGTCAGACTCACATAAGGGGGCGTGGCCTAAAGTTTGAAGGTGAAATTGTACATTAGAAGTAACTCGTATGATAATATAATTCACATTTAATTTAGATTTTTAACTTTCAGTCTTTCTATGCTAAACCTTACCCCTTACTTGTTATCCTTCTAACTAGACAACAAATGTGTGTCTCATGATGTCCCGGTTTCTCTGAGGTGATTGTAGATGACCTAGATGTGTTGCTTATGTGTGTGTGTGTGTGTGTGTCAGTGTGTGGAGGGGAAAAAAGGCCAGGTCGCGTGTGATGTGCTCTTATGTAATCTGTAAACACACACACACACACTGCTACTGCTGCTGCTGTGGGAGCAAGGATTTAGTATTCCAGGCAGAAGGGGACATGCTGTTCAAAACACACACCAACACACACACACACTCTTTCAGTGCTGCAGTGAGGAACACAGGGTATGTTTGATCACTACAACAGAACTGAATGTGAGAGACGGTGTAGTGACCGTGGTGATCCCCCTGACATCATCTTTATAAAAGAAGCACTGAGGACAGCATCCACGTTAGCACTGAGCTACGTTCTGCAGGAGATGTTTAACTCCTGTAGTTTTAGCTTCTCAGTGTAACAGCCACTTACTTAATACCTTATTTTACATAGAGAGTATGTTTACTGCAATGCTAGCTGGCTATTTAATAGCAAGCTAGTGCAACCTAGCTAGCTATTTAGGTTGCGTAAGTTTAGCTACTGCACTGACACACTCTTATTTTAATGCGTAATTATTAACACTTTCTTTTACAGAGTGATAGTAGCTAACTCCCTAGTCAGCTATTTTTGTTTTTATGTTTAGCTTCTGCAATGACTGTAACGCTAGCTAGCTTATTTAATTAGTTAGCTACCTGTAGAAAACAGTTCACACGTTTGGGTCTTTGTCATTTTGTCCATTTTGTTGACAGAGAGTGTCATCACTGTCAACAACAACGGGCCTCGTCTAACACACAAGATACAAACAAATTTATTCGTAAACCATTCACAAGAAATGCAGAAGTTTCTTGTATCCCGTGTTTCGTTCCTGAGTTTGTGTAATTTTATGTATAAACAGACTCAATATTGTGACCCTCAATCAGCTTTAAATCATATAATTTTTTGATAAGTTGCCGTGATTTCATATACAGATTACGCTGTCAAGTTAAACTCAACGATTCATTAAAATTACACACCAATTTAATGAACATTTTGTGAAAATTAGTCGCTTCATATAAATGACTTGAAAGAAAGCGATTCCAAAACAAACCTGTGAATTAAAAGACGAATAAGAGTAGCGATTTAACTAGGACAAAACTAATGGCGCCCTATAAAAGGAGGAAGCGTTCGTGTGTTTTTCACCGTTTTGACACCATTTTGCTGTTTTCACCTCTCACTGCCTTTTATCATTGCCAGCTCTCATTTATGGGTGATTGGCGTGTATCAATATATACACATAAGTACACAGAATATCAGCAAAATTTCTGTAAATCTGTTGGGAATTTTCAGTTCAGTTTGGCCAAGAAAACATTTACACACAGCTTTACCAAATTTTGATAATTGCAAACTTTTGTAAACTTATTTACGCTTCATGCATCGACTGAAAGACCATGTCCATCTTAAAAACAGAAACTAATGGCAAACTTGCCAAGTAGTATTCATTATATATTGAAAACCAACAATTTTACATTTGGAATACTGTAAAATTTTGTTTGACAACACCTCGCTGTACGAGTTGCATTAATTGCAAGACCATTCTGGAGATATCTAATAGTTAAAATGCTTTGTGGTTAGATGGTTGATATTCTGTTTTTATCTGTTATTTATATGTTTTATGGATAGTCCTGCCAAGGTACAGGAAATATCTCATATTCCCTGGTTCCTATTTCCATCCATTTTAAAGCTAAAATGAGTAATGGAGGTTTGATAGATCTCCGGTAATAGATTAAAAGTACAGCGCCTGTCATAATGAAAATGAAAGACGTCGAAAAATCACCTGCCTGCTGGGAAGAGGGAATTGAAATTGTAGCGGCTCTAATTTCAATCTGCAGGCTGCAGACCAAACGACAGTGAGTAATTTAAACGAAAAAAGCAAGACATTAATCAGTCAGTAATCTTGATCAAGGGAAAACGAGAGGCTATTACCTGATGATTGATTTCCTCTGTTTAAATTGTGTCGCTTTTTTAATGGTTTTATTGTAATGAGGCACTGTAGGAAAAAAGGGAGCGGGAGAGAGATGGATGGATGGATGGAGTTGATGTGTGTCTTTAAAATAACACAGGGGATAAAAAAGACATGCAAATGAAGGAAAGATGAGAGATTGATGGACAGATTGAGTGTCTAGTCAATTTATACTGTGGTAAAAAAAAACAAAAAAAAAAAAACAGTGGCACCAATGAGGTTCTAGTTCAGGAAATGTATTGCAGTGATTCTGCTGGAATCTGAAAAAAGGTCAGAGGTCACGGTGTGTGCGAAAAACACACAGAAGCAGCGGCTTTTGTTCCCCCTGGGGTTCTTTTATTCATCAGAACTTGATGCATCCACGTTGAGGATCATTCTGTTTTTGGCACCTTTTAGAGTTCATTTGAAACAACACACTCAAATTATTTTAAAGGAAAAAAAACAAAACATGGCTAAGGCTGTGTGATTTTCAAAATGAAATATGTACATTTACATAGAAAGAATGAACAAAAAAATGTAAAAAGCAGTCAAAGATTGTTGTAGGTTGTTTTGTTACCAAAGCCGTATAATGAGTTGGATTTAGAAAAGAAAAGAAAAGAAAAAGTACACATTAAAGTTTTTTTTAGCATTGCTTTTTTCCCCCGTTATAATTATTGTTATCCTTTAAAATGTCTCAAGAGCAGATTTTCTGTAAATTTATAGCATGCATTTAATTTCTGTATTATTCATGAGTTACTTAGCTTCATGTCTTGTAACGTTTCGTTGTTAATTTTGTCACTTGCTTTTTTTCCCCGCAAGGATTAAGTGTTCAGCATCCTCGTCTTCTTCCTCGCCCTCTCCTCCTTGCTTTTCTTTCATCCTCCATCTTGGCAGTGGATCCTGGAGTCCATCAGTTGACCTCTGACCTTTCCCCTTCAGCGTCTGCCTTTCGCTCGGTTCTGCGCTCCCTCGGTGGCTGAAGGCGGGAGGAGGAAAAAAAAGAAAGCGGACAGGGACGGAGCAAAAGATGAGAAGGTTCGTTTTAAAAGAATAGATTTTTCATCGAAAGTCAAAAGTGTCTCTTTGTTCCAGCAGCTTTGTGGTGGAAAATCTTTTCACTTTTACTTTCTGTTCACGTCGCTCGGTTTCTCATCACCCGCCAGTTTTGCACTTTGTGTGTGTATTCTTGTCCATTTTTGTTAGGTTTTTTTTTTTTGCACTTCAGAAAAGTCTTTAAATAAGTTAGAAAATTAATACATTATATATATTTATATAATGTATAGCTTTGTTTGCAGTCTGGGCTACTCCTTACTGAAATCCCTACTGCGGTGTTTCACAGTTTTTATGTAAAAATAGATAAATAAATAAAAAGCAAACAAAATCACAAATGATCAAATCAATACGTACAAGCGTAAAAGAAAGTATAAGCTTTTTGTTTTTTTTTACCATGGGCCTTGTTTCAATACCACACTTTAACACACCCTTGTTGACTTCCTTTCACGTTTTTTTTCCTCGGTTGAATTCTGGCGCCATCTTAAGCGCAAGAACAACATTTTATTAGCTAAAGCGAAGATCATGGATCATAAAGCGAAGCGAAGATGAGGGATCATCGCCCGAGTAGATTTCAGGAGCATTAGCCTTTCCAGAAAATGGTGGATGAAGCTGCTTTTAAGTGTAAAAAAGGACCAAACAGTTCTAATTTCAAAAATTCAGTATGTGAAATATCAAACTGGGATTACTCCAAGTTCTTCACCTGCACTGACAGCCAAAGAAACTGTGTTACTGTGTTGCTAGCGAATTAGCAAGCCAGTATGACTCATGGGTCAAAAAAAGTTAATTGCCATGGAGATTGTTTCAACGCCAAGGTCGAGTGTTTTCCTCTTGAAAATTTCACTGCAAGTGGCCACTCTTCTAAGGGAAAGTCGACGAGGGCGTGTTAGGAATGGTAATAAAATTCAGGGCCAGTGTGTCAAATAACGCACCTAAATTCACACACCCAAGCTGGTTTGATCTAAGAGAAAATGGCGGGAAAAAAATCATGCAAACATGACAGACTGTGGAAAAGAACAGGAACTCCGCCCAGCTCTTCCTAATCATGAGAACTCACGGTACATGAAATTTGAGCGGTAAAATTTTAGGGCTCTGATCTTTCTGCCCCTTGTCGTGTTTATGTCAGCAGGGATGGGGTTCCTCATACCGGCGTGGTGCGTCGGTTGGCTGAGTTTCCGTGAGCCGAGTCCTTCAGGTCCTTCTGGATGCAGTTGTGGACCTGGAGGAAGTCCCTGTCCGAGTTGTAGGTGGCCGTCGGGGTGCCGTGGCCCCCCTTTAGCGCGTACATGGAGATCTCGGTGGAGGGCAGGGTGCCGAAGCCTTTCAGACCGACTGGGGAGGCTTCACGTGACTGTGAGCGCTCTGTCGAGCGTGATGAGGAACGCGACTGGGAATTTGAGCGTGAGCGGCGCCGGTAGCGGTAGCGATAGCTGGGGATTCGTGTAATGGCTGAACCGTGCAGGTAATCGGCGGCCCTCACGCCCGATCTCAACTCTCGGTGCCGATCGATGAACATGTGCACAGCCAGGACTCCCACCATCTCGGCCATGATGAAGGACAGCGCACCGAAGTAGAAGCTCCAGCCGTACGAGTAGCTGTTCTTCTTCGAGTCGCTCTTGGTGGGGTCGCCTGCGTTCGCTGATATGTACACGATCATGCCGATGATATTACTGAGACCTGTCGGAGACACAAAGTTAGACGCAACACTTAGCACAACACGTAGCACTGCATGGCCAACTCAACTCATATATCCCTGACCCTTGCTAACAACTCTAAGCTAGCAGGAGCCTCAAATCATGGTATGCTTCTTTTTTTTTTTTTTTTTGGTCATAATTTAATAATTTACATTTCAGCTCATCCCTCGTGAAAGAATTCCATAAATTTGTAAATTTATTTCTAGAAACGTTGAGACTCAATAGGGAATCCATACTTTTTTTTTTTTTGTAAGGCTAGGCTCGCTAATCACAAAAGCTAGCAAGGGCTGGTTAGTTTTGCTAATAATGCTATGCTAGTGATAACTGACAACCACTAGGTCCTATACTGAGTTTAACTATATTTTAAAAGTAGTTTGTGAATTTAAAATCCTTATAACAAGTAAAAGCCAACAGAGACTGGCTAATTTGAAGCTAATCAGATTATAAATCCTAGCTTTCATTCACTGTGGGCCATGCTAGCATTTCTGAGAGAAATGTTCCTTTGAATTGAACACTTGTATGAAAAAAATCACTTCATCAGTTCATCAGTAATGAACTCTGCGTATGTGTGTGTGTTTAGGCTACAGTGTGTTAGCGTACGTGTAAAACTAGCATTTTGTCTTATCCAGGGGTGATCTGAGGTAAACGTGACCTGCACAATGCTGCGTTCTGTCACACACCTGTCTGTGGTAGAGTCAAACCGAAAAGATAGATCATTGGGAAAGTGTGTCAGGGACAACGTATTTTTAGCGTGTGAATCCCAAACGGCCTCGTTTTAGCCTAGCAACAGGATCAGAGGCAGGAAAAGAGAGTGAGCTGAATATTCTTGCTTCTCTGCATGTACAGTATCAGATCAGTATCATTTTCTTTTCAGAAGTATTAACGGTGCCATTTTTCTCTTATTGATTGTTTTTGTTCATGTTGGACTAGGAGCGTGGTGTGATTTAAAATAGTGTAAAAGTCAGAATAACACGTTCACCGTATTACTCAGATTATGCGCAGTAGCGTTATTCCATATTATTCCACAGTGCTGGTGAATTCTGTAATCTGATTGGTCAGATGGGGTTGATTCGTTTTCTATTTTGGCAAGTTTATATTAATGAGCTTGTTCTAATACGTTCTTGTTTCTATAGCAGCCGCTCGGTCACAGGGACCTGTATGGCGGATGTCCCACATAATCTAATTCTAATAATAAATTAATTAAAAACATGCTGTTATTCAACATAGAAAAATGTGTGTAGTTGTTGATATGGTGAAGTTTTTTATAAGGAGACGATTATTTAGCATTTTTAGCACAGGAACTATCTTGTTTCATCGACATTCCACAACATTCAATGTAACTATAAACTGATAAAATGTAAAACGTGTCATTCTTTAATAAGTAAAAATCGGTAATGTTGACAAACTGCTCTGGTATAAGAGTAATAAACACTTCAGGCCATGCTGGTATTGGAAAATAATCAACTTCAGGGTGGTACCAGTGACTCTGCTTCATCACACCGCCCCATGGTTGATTATTTTCTGTAATACTGTGATCTGAAACGGATACTCGGTACAACGCGAGTTTTTTCCCGGAGTTATTGAATTTCGCACTGTTTCTCGTCACCTGCAGAGACGAAGAGGATTCCGGCGCTGAGGATGATGTTGTGGCGGGACTTGTAGAATTCGCTGGCAGCTATACACAGGCCTCCCATGAAGAGCAGGATCACGCTGAGGATGGGGAAGATGCTGGATGCTCTCACAGCACCTACAGAGTGAGACAGATAGATGATCAATCATGCTGATAACGCCTGAACATCTCATCACAGGATGTCAGATCCGAGAGAAAGAGAAGGGGAGAGAGAGAGAGAGAGAGAATGTGGAAAAATGTCATATTGTGTGATTTCATCATCTGCTCTATTCTCTTCACCACACAAGGCAATCAGTGCCCCGTCAGCATGTAAATAAACTTCTAAACATGTGTAGGAGAGCGTCCTGAATCTGTGTTATCTATAAGAATGAGCACAAGTATTCTGAATACCATGCTCGGATTAGACTCTGCTTTGACAGCTCTGTAACTGAACTGTAATTCACTTGTAAATATCAGATACACTGCTGTATGACTGGAACTCTAGCAGGCTTCTACGCAGTAGTGGAAATATGTGCCATCCAAAATGATGTGCTAGTATGCGGGTGTGTCCTGATCGCTTCCTGCTGCTTCTTCTACACTTCTCAGGCTCCTTACAGGGAAATCGAAATGAGCTTTCACTCAAGGTGATGAACGGCATTTTAATTCTCCACCGTTTTGTCTTTCTCCTCTCTCAATCACAATCTTGTCTGCTGTTTCCTTTTCCAGCTCATGGAACCAGCGAACCTTCCTGCAAGTACCATACTTTGCTGTAACGTTATTTCTGTTGAGTTCAACTTTGCTGAAAGGCATTTGCATTGTTGACCAGTAGCACAACTAATTTGGCTGCATTCACACCTAAACTGAGATTGCAGAACCAGAAGTCCAGGAGGTAGAGCAGGACCTGCTCCAAATCCTCCTATAACCCTATGTCTAACCCCTAACCCCTAACCCACTAGATGCTACAACATGGAACGACACACACTGTCTGAGACACGGTGAGCTGTCTCCACCCCTGGAATTTTGGCTCAAATTCCTACCATATAGGAGGAGCTGGATCAGGACTCCACCCCCTGGACTTCTGGTTCTGGAGTAAGGGGAACTTATATAAATCGAGGATCCCTCATCCGTATCTCAGCACAGAAGATATGACATGAAAGAATTTTAGCAGTGTACAGGAATTACAGTTTATGTAAAGTTATTCCATAAAAATTATTGCATAAACAAAAGTGGTGTGACGCGCAGTCAGTCATGAGGCTGGATTAGACCATTTAACTGATTTTCTAATCGTGTTTGATGAGCTTGCTTGCAAGCAACCAACTCAGACATGCTGGGAAAACTATGGATGTTGAGAATTTAGTGTACACACAGGACTTGATTTAACACCTCTAAATTAATTTAGGAATGTCAAGAATTGCATTTAAGGTGGTAAGTTTGTACAGCTCCAGGGTTCCTGGTTCGATCCTGAGCTCGGGATACTGTCTGTGTGGCGTTTCACATGTTCTCCAAGTGTCCATGGGTTTCATCTGGGTTCTCTAGCTTCCTCCCTCTTCACAAAAACATGCCAATAGGTGGATTGATGACTCTACATTTCTCCTAGGTGTGAGTGAGCGTGTGAATGTGTGTGTACTGTGCCCTGTAACGGACTGGTGTGCATTCCTGTTTCATGTCCGGCGTTCCCAGGATAGGGAATTCAAAGTGAAAGAATGCATGAATTGCATTTACAAAGCTGGTAAAAAGAACAGAATGAATTCCCAACTAAATTGCCAAGAGAACCAAATGGACAAATGGAGCACGTCCTATTTCTATTAGCACTACATATCTTGGTGTAATATCAATATCCCTCCTTCTCCTTCATTTTTTCCCTCTGGTGTAGGATTCTGTCCATCTGATTAAATATACCGTGCTGTTAACTCTCACTGGTCCCTGAACACCAACCGCCGCTTCCGTCCTGCCCCCAGTTCTGCATTAACCTGGGGGATATTGACATGGCCAATCGTAGCACGTTAGCTATCAGAGGTCACACAAACTCCGTCTCATTTATCACTATCCCACACACACACACACACACACACACACACCCTGGAAGCAGAACAGGACTTGGAGCACGAGGACAGGACTGGCTCAGCGAGAAAAGAGCAACAATACCCTAAATTTATTTATTGTCGACAGTACGGGTTGTACGGGTGAAAGATGCCAAAAGTTTCTGAGCTCTCCTGAGAGACGACATTGCTGGATATAGTATCAGATTTGTTTCAGAGGTTAAGATCTCTTTTTGGGTCTTGCTGCACCACTGTGCCTCCTTCATTACCCTTTAATGCTAATAAAATATGTGATAGGAGGATAACACTGTAGCATGTTGATCATGTGACCGAACGTGGGAGCTCACATGAACGGCGTATACACTCTCGCTTCTCCACAGAGACATCACTCGCAACAAAATGTCCTTTCACCTTCTAAAATCTCAGAACAGTGTCTCTTGGATCCTATCCCACACACACACACACACACACACACTTCGTCTCGCCTCCTGTATACCTGAGTGAGCTGCTCACCTAATGAAATTCACACACCTGAGACCTGAGCTTTTTTTTTTTTCTTCTCCTCACCTCTCTCTCAGCTATTTCTTTTTAAAAAGAAAAAAAGTGCAGAAGTGTGCTTGGCACCGTTCTTACACAGCCAGTCTGAGGACTGAGGCAGAGTTTAGAAAGTCGGAGTGATAAATGAGACTCAGGGGTGCTGTTGGTGTGGAAGAATAAAAAAGAAAGGAGAACAAGACGTGCAGTGAAAGGATGAAGAAATGAAATGGAAAGGAGAGAGAGAGAGAGGAGCATCTCACTATGTTTCACCAGAGTAAATCGTGGAAGAGCTGTACTTCTTTATGCAGGTCCTGTCACTCTTAGCCGAGGCTAATGCTAACCCCGTCCAAATTAGAGCTCTTACCCTTGTCCTCTACTAATGACTGAGGAATATGGAGGGGATTTGAAGTCCTTTTCCCCATTGACAGATTAGAGAGAAAGAAAGAGGGATGATCTTTTTGAAGGTTTTGAGGCGTGTGATTAACAGGAAGGTCACAGATTTGATTTGGGTCAAGGTCAGTTGTGCTAGCGCAGACCCTGAGGCGAAACTAGTGAAGCAGCAAAAACACATTTTACCGCATTTACATTTTTTTTTTTGCGACACGCACCATTTGGCTGGACAAGGAATCTCTTACGTAGTTCTGTGCTTCAATCCATAAAATTAGGCCAAAATATTTGTTTGTTAAAAACATTGACCATATTTGTTCAAAGTATTAACCCTTCATGAGCACTTGAAGTGATTTGAATGCATAGCTAGCTGATGTTAACGTGCCTTTTAAAGTTTACCCCAAAACAGTAAGGAGCATTTCAGTTCATAAAAATGAGTTCAATTTACTTTCATTTGTGAAATATATTACACCTCAACCTCCTATATCATTCATTTAATTGCGTAGTTTGTGTTTCGCTTTCTAGCTAGCTGTTAAATGGTCGACTGTAAATACAGTGTTTCATCATTTTTAATAAATAAACTATTTTTCATACGCTTATGAACAAAATACAAAGCGACACAACGGCTCCAATTATCCGAAAGCCGACCTTTTCATATGGAAGGAATGAGAGATGCAGAAGGCGCACATTGATGACATCACACGGCATTGACTGGTAAAAGAAATAAATGAGCAAAGATGCCAGAAAACCTCAAGCTGCAGCTTTACGTCTGACTGTTACAAGGTGCTGGCACTGGAGACTCCTTCCATAAATGTTACATAAACTTACAGAAATCAGCAATTACACGTTTACACATCAATTTACGTGAAGCGTCCGTTGTACAAGTCCCTGTGAATTAGCTGTTACTATAGTAACGCTAACAATAACTGTCAGAGCTGCTGTGATAGAAAATTAATCAACACCAATCTTATATTATAATCTTATATTAGTATGTTATATGTACACACTGTATGTTACCACTGGGTGTAGCACTGTTTAACGAGTTTAAGGATGTTCCGTGTTTTCTCACACACACTTTCTTATCGATAGAGCGTTGTCTTTGAGCTCTGCTCTCGTTTCTCCCCAACAGCATGCTGAAAGGAAATTAGCTTGCGCTCTTAATCAGCCTCCCACCGCTCTCAATGTGCTGACGTGCAGGACAGAGCCATGCTAATCCGATGCTTTGGCTTGCAGGATCATCAATTAAACTGGACAAATGATTATTAATCCGAGCTAAAACACACACACACACACACACACACAATGTGCTTAGTCTGCATGGTGCCCATTATTCTTATATGACACCCAAATATTAGAAACATGTTGTAAGTTAGCTTATGCTAGCATTGGCAATGACGATGATATATTTCGGTTAAAATGACCGAGAGCTCCTGTCAGGTTAACTCACGTGAAAGTGAACACAGTCGAATACAGGCACTCTGAGCTAATATTTCTCTTCATAAGAGTAAATAAGGCTTTTTTTGCCTTACAAGTTACACTTTAAGGTTCGTTCAGCATTTTACTGCAGCATTAATGCACCTTTAGTAGCCGTAACACAGTAACAGTACCGCGTCTGTCCAGAAGTTAACAAAATATCCGTGCAGTAAATAAACTTCACTTCATCTAGGACTGAAAACAAGTCCATAAATTGGTGTAACTGAATGTTACCTCACCCTGATAATAAACGAACTGAAATTAATTATTAAAATAACGATCAAAACTCAAAAACATCATGAACAGGAAGCAAAATCCTGAAAAGCCTGTAAGTAATACAGTATGTACTCCTAATAGATAAATACTGAAGACACTGCTTCCCTGTGTGTGTGTGTGTGTGTGTGCGCGTGTGTGTGTTTATGTGGCCCACTCCACTGTAGGCATGCTTATGAATGCTCATGATATGGATTTGGAACGAACACACACTCACACACACACACACACATACACACATGCACACACATACACAGCCCCTGCATGGCTTGCTCCAGCTCCATTGATTTTGTCAGGCAGTACTGCTGTGTGTGTGTGTGTGTGTGTGTGTCACATCTAGTTTGGTCATTAGATGCATTGTGCATCAAAAACACCACACACACACGCACACACACACGCACACACACACACACACACACACATACACGGCCCCTGCATGGCTTGCTCCAGCTCCATTGATTTTGTCAGGCAGCACTGCTGTGTGTGTGTGTGTGTGTGTGTGTCACATCTATTTTGGTCATTAGATGCATTGTGCCACACACACACACACACACACACACACACACTTTCTAAACCAGTTCATATTTTACTTCTTAGTTCAACAAAAAGAAAGGCACATTTATTGATTATGACTGATGAAAAAAAAGATTTCTGTGTGCTGGAGGAGAACTGATATTCCTCAAACTCCTCCTCCTCCTTTTCATCCTCTTCTGTTTCATCTTTCAGTGTTTTTTTTTTTTCATCATCCGCCTTGTCTGCGATGTCCAACTTCATCTTTTGTGAATTTCAGTGAGGTTTTATTCTTTATATCAGGTGAACAGGGTCATTAAAAACACCAACAACAACAACAACAACAGCAGATATTACAATGAATTTCTGCCACTTGATTGCTGAATTCCTCACAAATATTTGCTGCAGTTTTCAAAAAAAAAAAAAAGATGCTTCGTCTGATTTAACGTGTAAATCTTATAAAAGCCAACCAAAAATCTAGTCTTTGGATGATGTTAGAATTAAAATCTTCATGTCACTGTGAACACGCTCTTACAGAAAATCATTTCTTTCATTGTTTCATTAAGAAAGAGTTTTATTTATAAAAACAATATATTTTTTTTTCTGTATAAAGTCTAACATGAAACCAACAATAACCAACATTTTGGGAAGTTCCTCGGTAATAAGCTTCCGAATACAGAGAGGAACGAATGTGTAGAATTAGAGAGATTCTAAATAAAAACCTTTTTTAAAAAAAAATATACAATGTGGTTTAATGTGTTTTCTCTCTAGTTAGTGTGATTTATAAGGTGGATAGAGGAAATCAGGGATTTATGACATAGGATGTGAAGTGGGCGGAGCTTAAAACAGTCAACGTTTCAGACAATGCGGTGGTCATGAGTGGACAAAAACAGTGCAAACATTTCTCTGTTGAATTTCCATATTTTATATAATTAGTGTATGAGAAGAGATGTTACAGATGTAATTTATCCAAAAAAAAACAACAACAATTGACCAACATCATGATTTCTACCTCTAGTGTCTTGTGCTAATGAAAACGTACATCTCCTGTCTAATGCAATGTCGATTCTAGCTTATGCGTATTGAGTTTTAATAAAATTTTATCATTTGATTATTCGTCCTCTTGTGTTATTGACTGACGTGAATGTTGCGATGAGACTATTAATTTTAATCATGCAGAAAGAACTGATTTATAAACGACACTGTTTATGAGCACAGCAACGGCATCCTGATGGGATAGGGTACTGAAAATGTTTCTGCATTAAATTGACAATGTTATTACGCTATTATTCTAATTATTCTTAATGTTATTACATGACAATATTAGTGTACACTCTTATTTACGTTCTTTAAAATATGCTCTGTAGTATTGCAACAGCATACTATACACATAAAAATGAGATCACTCCTTCACACTTTAATAATCGGAAAATGCGTAGCATTTCTCATGAACGCAACTCAGTGTAAGCGATGTGTAACAGTACTTTTATATCACGGTGCAGCTGTATTCCCGAATCTGATTGGACAGAAGCTGTGGATTATAGAGATTTTAGGAATGATATTAATTTGCTCTTCTTCGAGTATGCTTTCGTTTCCATAGCAACAGCTCGTGCACAGGGACTTCTACGGCGGTTGCTCCACATGATCTAAGGCTAATAAAAAACTGATTTAGAAACATGCTGCTGTTTATAAAAGAAAAGCGTGTAATCATTGATGTGGTGAAGTTTTTTTGTAAGGAGACGTTTATTTAACATTTATGGAAGGAGTCTCCAGTGCCAGCGCTTTGTAAGTTTCCCAACACCGGAAAGTTTTCAGGACAGAGGAGTTTATGCTTTCTGGATTTACAGTAAAATGACAAACTACATCTCTTGAGAGAGAAAGAAAGAGAGAGCGAGAGAGAGAGAGAGAGAGAGAGAGAGCATGAGATGCTGGTGAGAGAACGAGTGTTTGCTTTCGTTGCTGTAATGTAAGTGAGAACAGGAACTAACTTGTCTTGTGGAAGTTCTGCATCATTTATCTAACTATACTGTTAAAAAGCGCGACGTTTATTAATAATTGTTGGCGAAAGGCTGTGGTATGAGCGGAAAAACACACTCCGGACCATGCTGTTACAGGAAAATAATCCACTTCAGGGTGGTAATCAATCACATCACCCTGGCGTGTGGATTATTTTCATATAACAACATTGTGTGTTTTTCCTTACTCATATTTGGCCACTTATTTTATAGCTACTGCCTGATTTCTGAAGTTCAGCACACTTTTGTCTGTCATTTATGTATTCTCTCATGTAACTTAGCCTCTGTGCCAACAGGAGGTCCATAAACACTCGATGTGAACTTAAAAAAGTAAATAATACTCTATATAGGAACATGCTTCAGTACCTTTTGTTTCTTTTGCCAGTAACTGTGATATGAAGTTTTGTTAAAATATATAGCTTATTTTTATAAGGGCTTTTTTTTTGAAGAATAAATGTACTTTACATAAAGGTTAAATCTGTCAATCTTTTAGTGCGAAAGACATTTGTTTCACCTATTTTAACCAATCTTTACCAAGGGGTGCCAAGAATTTTGGTGTATATTAATTCTCTATAATAATATCCCTAAATATTCTATATAAACAGTGTGCATTTGAGCTTGCATTCTAGCTTAATTAGTGATGCGTGGGTGCATGTATAAGCTGGTTCTCCACACACACACACACACACACACACACACACACACACACACATATGTAAATGTTCATCTTCATCTTCATCTTACTTTTTTGTTTGTGTAAAGCGGCTTTGAGACAATGACATTGTAAAAAGCGCTATACAAATAAACTGAATTGAATTGAATTGAATTGAATTGAATTCATGTTGGTCTGAAAGGGCTGAGTGTGTGTTCAGCTGCACTGCAGTTTCCAGGCTGCATGTCGAGTCTAAACGCTCATGGACAACACCGGCCTGATTTACTTTTCCTTTATAAAGTGCTTACGGGACATTTTCAGGAGCGAGTTTACAGCCAGTGTCATTTACAGTGACATCACGTGTGACTTCCTTTTTATTTCCCTCGGCCTTGACAACAAATAAATAAATACAGGAATAAATCCACATCCTCAGCTGCAGTTGATTGTAATAAAGCACAGCAATGAGGAGCGTCACCGTCACCATCCCCGTCCGGAACAGAAGTGTCCTAGAAGCCTATTTTTTCGCTGAGTAACACTTCCAGATGTTCTACAGAGCTCACTATAGAACATATAGGGTGTAGGGCGCCATTATTTCAGTCCCTAGACACTAGGCAGTGCACTTATAATACAAGGAAGTCTCTTCCTGTTCCACAAACTGCTTCCTAGTGAAGATTTTACTGTAAGTTAATAGGAATTAGGTTATATCTGTACAGCTGTTTACTGCAAAATGCTCTAATTTTTCTAACATTGTGAGAAAACAACAATAATTTATATATAAATAAATATTGTATCTCCCATTTCGGTTAGGATTAGTTTCTCATACATAGTAAGTAGGGGAATAATTATCTCGGGGACTTTAGTCCTGTTTGAATCTGTCATATCAATATTTTTTCCCCCAACATCTGGAAAGCCGTATTCTACCTTTTATAAAATGAGCAAAAATTGCATGTTGGTAAAGATAGTGTTATATCCTGTGGGGGAAAAAGGAAGAGGTTTCGCACTTCTCCGTCAGTATAAAGACACTCCAGGAAGCTTTCACACTTTACTAACATCCGACGCTGAAAGGAAAACAAAACCAAGTCCGAGTTTACGATGCAGAACAGTAAAATATAGACTGCGATTAAAAGGGCGTGTCAGAGAAGTGACGCTGCCAGGGGTTTGAGTTTTAGTACAAATGTAGCCTACATACTGTACGTTACGCCCATATGACCTACGAATGATCAAGTGCAACCTGGTCAACCACGCCACCTAGAACAAGCGCTTATACTAAAGATCAGAACAATCAGTTTGTATTAAAATGCACTGTAAAATGTTCAGCTGCTTCTTTTCTCCTGTTAGCAAAAAATAAACTGGAAGCCTGCTTCATACGGCTACGTTCCAAAGCTAAGCTACAACAAGGTCATAACGATCGGTTAAGAGCTGTTAAAGTGAGGTGTGTGTAGTACACACAGAAACGTCCAGTGAGTCCAAGACACTCCCATCTCTGATTTATACAGAGATCATCTAGTCCAGCGTGAATCGATCATAATTACTACATTCCAACATCCTCCTGCAACATATCAGCAATATGACCTCATTCCAATACGTCATCGTTTCTACAGTAACAGCTAATTCTCAGGGATGTGTATCGTGTATCGCTTCACAAAATGTAAGCATAACAACAAACAGATTTTAAAAACGTGATGCTGTTTCACAAAGTAAGGAGGTAGAGTAGTCAGAGGTAAAGGGCGTAACTTTCGACGCAGGACGGAGGAGCTTACGCTTTGTGGTTTCTCGGTAACGTGACAAGCTGCGTTTTTTTTTTTTTCTTCCTTATTAATCTCAAGAGCGATAAAAAAGAGAGGCTGGTGCGAGGGAACGGCTGTTTATAGCTGCTATAACGTAAGTGAGAACAGGAACTAACTTGTCTTGCAGACGTTCCGCACTATAAATGTAAGGATAAATGGATAAGTGTATGCTGTGTCATTCGTTAATAAATAAAAAAAATTGTAATTGTTGACGAATCACTGTGGTGGAAGAGGAACAAAACCCTTCAGGATGTGCTGTTATTGGAAAATAATAAACATGCATCTTATAGAGTAAAATAATTCCCTGTGTAATAAATGCCTTTATATAGGCTACAGGGAGCTGAACCCCAGATTGGACAAATAGTGCACTACATAGGGTGCAAAAGAGGACAAGACACAGACAGAGAGAGAGAAAGAGATAAAGGCAGAGAGAGAGAGAGAGAGAGAGAGAGAGAGAGAGAGACCTGACCTATATAGGAAGGAGGCTGAAATATTTATGGATGTAAGTGTCCTAATTCACGTGCCATTGGGGCATCACAGCTTTTTCATCCAATTGCAGCAAAGGAAGGGGACGCAAACACACACACACACACACACACACACACACACACCATTCCATGCATATGCACACACACACACACACACTTGTGTCTTACTATCCTTCTGAGGACCTTCCATTGACATAATTATTAATGCAGCTAATAATGCTATGCTACACTGAAATCTAACCCTAAGCTTAACCTCAGTGACCAAACGAAACTGCTTTTTTCTTTCTCTCTCTTTTTTCTTTTTTTTTTTTTAATAAAAGCTGCAATTTTTGTAAAAAAAAAAAAAAAAAAAAAAAAGTTTTCCTCTAAATGTCTGCACAAGGTCAAAACTGTCAGATATTCCTATACTTGTGGGAACATTTGGTGGCCATGAAAATATAAAAACATATCCCCCCCATGCCACACACACACACACACACACAGAGGTGTACATACATGCAGTCCATGCTTACAGTCGTCTCCAGTACTCATGGGCCACTAGCTAACTCTAAACACACACACACACACACACACAGTGAGATATGGGACACACAATCTATATCCACCAAAGACCAAAGAGAATTAAGACAATTTGTCAAATGACATTTCTTAAATAAAACCATTATTCACTGATATAGAGGTATAAGAGTACATGGTTGTACATGATGTAACTTTATTTACATTCCTTCACATACGGTCAAGAGCAGGTACGGCTGGTGTACATGTGCTAGCAGGACTAATCCCCGCTGTTTAACAGACAAAGATAAAAAGACATCGATATTTTGTCAAGGCTTCATTTTTATCGTCCACATTAGATTATTTTTGGATTATTTTGTGGAACAGAGTGAGAAGCGAGAATCTGGGGCTGATTTCTTTCTAGCCCAGTCTGTAGCTTCATACAGCTTATCAGTGCCAGATGACTATACAGACTGACACGCCCCCTAGAGTCGACCTTCTGATCTTTTTCCACGCGCATCCGTAACACGCCATCAGCAGTGACTGTGAAATACAGTCCTAATGAACACGAACCAAGTGGACTCTTTACTCTATCGGACTAAAAGTAGATATACTGAGCACACATCGTCCAATCAAATCCAATAATGTCCAATCATTGTCATGCATGTTGTTGAGCTATTGATAGATACTTGATTTTAGACTTCCGTATATATAAGGTCACGAGCAGCCGTCATTGTACATGACTATAAGAGATCTGATAATCGGTCTAGCACGGTCTAACAGTCCTGAAAGTGTCGGACCCAAACACACAGCTCAGCTCGATATTAGTCATCCTATTGAAATTAGATTTTAATAACCATTAAGATTAAAATTAGATGCTCAGTGGGACCTTTTGCAACGTTTGGCTTTAGAAAGCTTTAATCAGCGGAGGTTATTTTTATGTAAAAAAAGAAAGTCTCGGCGTGTTTTCAATAATTGCACTATTACTGCAGAAAGACCGGAAAGTAGAAACGGCATATTGTCAGAAAGGAGAAGAAAAAAAAAAAAAAAAAAAAAAAAAAGGAAACTTGTGTGTGCAGCTGCGTCATGGCAGAGACGTTTCACACTGTAGTGCATGAATAAACTCATTTTTTAAAAATTTAAACAATTCAGTTTTTTTTTTTTTTTTTTTAAAGAACTGAATTAAGCTGCTGTGTGCATGGAAAAGTAGTTATTTGTATTTTTGCACTGTGAGTGTGCATGTTGCTGGGTTCATGATCTAAGAATAGACAAACTAAAAATCAAGGATAACAGGCAACAGGTGAGAATAATCGGAACAGGAAACGGTGACCATATAAGGGAAGTGAGGAATAAAAACAGGACAGATGTAATACTGAGTAAATGGGGACAGAATCAGAGGATGTGACCCACATATTCAGGGCTTCTCTAAAGCCACAACGTCATAGAGAAAGCATGATATATGTCATGGTATAAAAGTCTGAAAACACATCCCAGATAACATTCGGGAGTTGTGGGTGATTTACAATGAATAGTCACAATAATATATAATCATTAAAAGTAAGAATCCACCCCGAACAAGCAGCATATTAATCTTTAGAATTAACGGGAGATTCAATGATATCCAAGGTCAAATAGAAACGTTGGTTAACAGTTTCCTACATTACCCACAATACCGTGCAACTGCCTGCTGGTAGTGGTGCAGTGGGATTTAGTCCTTTTTTCATCTGTATCTAAAGTTAGCGATGCGGCGGCGCTTTAGTCCGTCAGTCTGTCCAGCTCTCTCATCTCCTCATCTGTACACTCTGCTCAAACAGATCACCTTCCAAAGCTTCAACTTTCATTCCAATACCACCGGCAATACACCACCTCACTCGTCATCTCGTAGATCGTGCACTAGCTGAGCTGAGCCTCCAGCGTAATATAGCACGACTGCTTCATATTGCTGCGTTGAATTCTGGGACTTTGTGTCCAATGTTTG
Source organism: Pangasius sanitwongsei (assembly GCA_037576675.1). Classification (NCBI taxonomy): domain Eukaryota; kingdom Metazoa; phylum Chordata; class Actinopteri; order Siluriformes; family Pangasiidae; genus Pangasius; species Pangasius sanitwongsei. The sequence goes on along the minus strand of CM075015.1, from coordinate 2,337,882 downwards.
CTCTACGTGCAACGTTTCCTTGTACGCCTTTACAAGGAATTTCTCATTATTATCACACTGACTCTGGAAAATGTGAGTGAGAAAAGAAGTTGTTGCTCTTTTTGTTTTTCAGAGCTAACAGTGAAACCTGACTGTTATCACTTATGCCTGAGATCGTTTCTTTCTACCCTAGCAATAACAGTGTCCCCTTGTGACATTGGCACAGCACACAACCTCTAATTGTCACAGGAACAAGCACAGAGAATACAGCAGCAACCAACAAATTAGCTCCAGGATCACTAAACACATCACAGATATTGCATTAAAGCAGATAAGACACACTGTTTTGCACATGTGAAAGACGTCCAAATCCTCATAAATCCCGTTTATAAATCATTTGTGCTCTCATGCTCGTGTTCAAAATTGCTAATCAAAACTGTTAAAAGAAATTCATTGGTTCAAACAGCCAGTGTGTCACGTTCACCATGGACAATTCCCCCCCAGACCACCAGAGGACTCCCTCACTCACGGCTTTTTAAAATTCCTTCCTCTGTTGTCTGCTTCAGTTCCTGTGTTTGTGCACATCTGATTTCTGTGCCCCTAATTAGTTACCTTATTTAAATTAGGTGGTTTCCCACCTTAGTTGCGTAGTGTTATGTTGTATAGTTACTATGTCTTGTTGTTGTTGTTGTTGTTGTTGTTGTTGGTGGTGGTGGTGGTGGTGGTGGTGGTGTCGGTGTTGTTATATTTGCACTGTGAGAAGTTTTAGTTTTCATGTTGAATTTCCCTTGCCTTTCCGTAGTCTAATCCTTCGTTTAGTTAGTTGTTATCGTTTTTTGGTTCTTTTCCTATCTTACCCTATTTAAGTTACTACAGTTTCCCACCTTAGTTGCCTAGTGTTATGTTGTATTGTTACTATGTGTTGTTGTTGTTGTTGGTGGTGGTGGTGGGGTTGTTGTTGTTGTTGGTGGTGGTGGTGGGGTTGTTGTTGTTGTTGTTGTTGGTGGTGGTGGGGTTGTTGTTGTTGTTGTTGGTGGTGGTGGTGGGGTTGTTGTTGTTGGTGGTGGTGGTGGTGTCGGTGTTGTTATATTTGCACTGTGAGAAGTTTTAGTTTTCATGTTGAATTTCCCTTGCCTTGCCGTAGTCTAATCCTTCGTTTAGTTAGTTGTTATCGTTTTTTGGTTCTTTTCCAACTTCTACACTTGCATCTGACTCGTTGGATTTTGTGACATAGTGGGCGGAGCTTACTTTTTAATTAGCGCAAACATTATTTTAATGTACTAGAAAATGTGTAGGTCTTTATTTTTTTGTGTTAGCAAAAAATGAACGTTTGTTCACTTTCATAAGGTAGGCTATATAAACCATAGACGCCTTTGCTTGCTAGTGTTAGCTTGTTACCTAGCTAGGTAGCTAGCTGGTTGGTTAAAGTTCCTTGATAACTAGCATGTTTGTTCATTTTTAGTGGGAAACTGGGTCAGGAAACTAGCTAGGTCCATTAGATATATAAACAATAGGCACATTTTAATTTCTAAAAATAGCTTGTTGTCTAAGTAGCTAATGGTAAAGATTAGCAAACAACGTTCATGGTGTCTAGGTAGATTTCTCCAATACAGTGTTATGCTGTTATGCAGATACAAGCTAGCTACGTAGCTAAAAAAAAAAAACAACAACAACTAATCAATAAAACAATACATCTACAGAAACAAGAAACATCTATCACATAGCTACTTGTTTCTCCTGAGATCTCACCTCAGTTAGACATGAGGGTTTTTTTTTTTTTAATATTTTTTATTTTATTTTTTATACACAAACCTATTAAATCAAGGCTTAAATATGTAAAGCACACATTCATTTAAAAATGATCTGACTTTATCAGGACCAGCATGTGTGAGTTTTAATGATGAAGAGTTAAAACAGTTCCGTCATGACGAATGGAGCTGAAAATGCTCAGGTTTTGTATAATAAACAAGCCAAAACTTTTTGAAGAAAAAAAATCAAATATACACCGTGAACACATTCTGACTGGAAGAAATGTACTTAATTTCTCTTTATTTATTGCTTGCATCTAGTATCACCTATTTCACTTTTTAGGTAGTTGCCGTGTGTCAGAGCTCCCGAACCCGTCAAAGTAACAGGAATGGCACTCACGTAAGAAGTACTCGGAGGCGTCTGCTTTGTAATCGGCGTCTTCCGGGAAGTGATCGATCTGCTTGCACAGTCCTTTGAAGGTTCCTGTTAGAGAGGAAGTACAGTTATAACACTTATATGACAATATATGACCATCTCATACTTTAACAGTTCTTAATATTGCTATACAGAATTGACACAAAAGGGGGGAAAAAAACAACATAAAATGTCCACCATGAGCCACCAGAACAGCTTCACTGAAGAATACAGGAAGTAACTGCAGTGTACTTCAGTAATAATCGTAGGTGTAGTAAGAGGTCAGTGTAGTTATACAAAATATTCAGAGAAACAGGAAGTCATGGACAAGCAGTACAAGCCAAGTGCTTTGGTGCTTGCTTGCTGATGAAGGACTTTTTTTTTTGTACTACGCTGAAGTTACTACATCTATTACACAGTGTCAGGAACCACTTTAGCACAAAGTCTGCATGACGCTAAACTGGTGGCTGTCAGCTTCCTGGACTTGCTAGGGCAAGTGTAACACTGTGCACATTTCATTTTAGATGAACAGTTCCTTTAATTGTGGCAGAATTATTAATTAAAATGCTTTCATATATTTTCCCAAAAAAAAAAAAAACTGTGTTTCAGTCTTAGCAAAATGAACACTAACTAAAAAGCCACTGCCTTTATTACTGAACTGTGCCTCTGTGCAGCTTAAATATATTCAATCTTAACATGTGTGTGTGTGTGTGTGTACATTGCAGTAACACACGCTCTTCCTCAGCCCCTCCTTTCCCTCAGCCGTTTCTTTGATAACTGCTGCAGCTGTAGGGAGTTAAAAAAAAAAAAACTCCCAGAATCCTTCAGGACCCTACTGCGCTGGGATGTGCTAAATCAACCAATCACGGCATGTGTAATCAGAGATGGACAGGGAAGAGGAGCCCGCCCACGCACGGCTACACACAGTGATGTCATCCCTTGGGCTCAAGAACAAATCAATGCTGAAGCCCACTCAGATGAGATCGAGCTGGGAATGTGTGTGTGTGAGTGTGTGTGTGTGTGTGTGTGTGTGTGTTTCACACTCACTCCCTGGATATGTGTGTGCAGTTATATATGTGTGTGTTAGTCCCTTCCTCTCTGCCATAATGAGACAGGAGATTAGGAAGATTCCAAGACCCCTGAAACAAACAGGGACCCACACGGACTGTACCATTTATTTTACTTGCACACGATTCTTGAGCCTACTGAACGATTCTTAATTAAATCACTTCACCGCTAAGGTAATAGTGTATAATGCAGTTTTAAAAGCAGTAGCATCAGCAATACATCTTGTGTTCTCTCTACACTCACATATCCCCCCCTACGTAAAAATGTTATAATGGTTTAGCCCTGTCACAGCAAGTAGGCTAATAAAATTATTCATTTAAATGAGCATGATGCCAAACAAACATGTCTAGCTTTCAAAAGAGAAAGGAAAGAGCGGGAAAGATGACTATATTCATTATATTAGAACATTTCTTTTATAAAAAAATAAAAACATATTCACAATCAAACACAATAGTTTACTGTACAGCAAATCGAACGTAGGCGAGCTATAAGTATGCTTCATTGTTGTCAAATGAAGAATGACTATGCTCTTAGAACAAAACCCCATGAACTACCTTCCATTTGACTGTTTTCCACAGTAAAATCATAAAATCAACAGTACACTACGACAAACAGCGTATTATTGTGTTAAAGACAACCTGAATTCGAAACCGACCTCATTTCCTCGTTAGCTGATTTCTCTATATTAATGACTTAAAATATAAAATTCTTCTTTGTCCATATTTTTCCATTAAAGCCGTCTTTATGTTGTACGTTTTTCAATCTGGTTTTGCTGTCAGACAAAAAAAAACCGCATATTGTAAACAAATGATTTGGTCGTGAGTTAAGAATGGCGGTCGTACGATGCATAATGGACCAATTTAATGCCGTTACGACCAAAGACACCTGATGACAAAACTCTTTTTTTCGAAAGTTTGTTTTTTTATCATTTCTCATAATTTATTTTTTTTTATTAACATCTCTGTGTTGCTCGTCTAAAAGTTACCAGTAGGAGGACAGCATTGGATGACATGAATCTCACAGGACAGCTACAGCTACAAATACGCTAATGGCGATGACGAAACATAAACAAAGCCTGCTAATGGACAGAAACTAATCTCCTTATTACCTCGAGCTCTCTTTTCTGCACAAGCTGATTGGTGAAACATAGTCATTTTCTTTAATCACAGGTCTATCGTTAGAGGATCTTCACTATGTAATGTGACATGGAGAACACACAGTATTGGTCTGTTACAGAATTCAACCAAGATTTTACTGGGATCTCGTACAGTGTGATGAGGAGTAATCTTAAAAGATCGCTGAAATCGCACGTGCAAAAACCAGTGGATGGCTGCTGATTTTTGACTATCACTATCAGAGTCGCAGGAAAGATTAAAAATAATAATAATAATAACCAATCAGCAAAGAAACGAAGCACAAACTTTGCCCTCAGCGCGTACAATGTCAAATAAATATAGCTTCCCTCTTGCGCTCGCAGGGTTTTTGTCTGTCTCCGCCCTCTAACCACAGATGTGATTCTATATTTAATTCAATTCAATTTTTATTTTATTTTATTTGTATAGCACTTTTAACAATGAACATTGTCCCAAACTGTTATTTCAGAACACCCACTTTTCATAATCCAATCAAATTCTTAAAGTGTTTTATTCCTATTATACCAAAGAAATTTGCCAATGTTAGCAGGTTTTATTTATTAAAGAACATATATTTTATCCATTTATAGTTACATTTAATGTTGTGGAACATCCACAAAACAAGTTAGTTCCTGTTCTCGCTTATGTTACAGCAGCTATAAACAGTCGTTCCCTCACTAGCCTCTCTTTTTTTCTCTCTCTTGGAGTTAATAAGGCATATAATACAAGATTGTCATGTTACTGAAGAAACTAGAAATCATAAACTCCTCTTTCCTAAAGACTTTCCTATGTCAGAAAAGCAATGAAAGTCTTACAGTAAATTTCACCAGCGCACCGTCTGTATCTTTCGCGCTCGCTTTCAAATAACATCAGGTTTTGTAGGTCCATCCTACTAATCCCAAAAAATGAGCTGTTACTATAGAAATGATGTATTAGCGTGTGATTTGCAGCTGCACTACTGTCAGAGCTGCTGTTATAGAAAATAAATCAACACCTTCTGACCAATCAGAATGCAGAATTCAACAGCGCTGTGGAAAAAAGCTGGAGAATCATGTATCATAATCATGAGGGCTTGGAAAGATGCAATTATCCCCACACCAGCAATAAAAAAGATTATGGAGCTGCTTTGTAATATTGAAATGAATTTTATTAAACATGAAAAATCTATTAAATCAAACTGCAATCAAATGGTAATGTTCATATTCAAAGCTTGCTGCACACTTCAGACAACTGTGTGGTGAGATTAGGTAGGTTCTGATGTTGGGCAATTCCTACCGGAACCTTCTTCCTATATATGTGTGTGTGTGTGTGTGTTTAATTGCACGCGTGTCCGTTTCTCTTTCCCTCTCTCCGAAGCTGGACTCTGTCTCTCTCTCTGCAGCAGGTGGGCGAAACGAAGAAGTTCACCAGCCAAACAGCAGCGGGGGACGGGTTTCCATGGCTACCATTTAGGACGATCAGTGTGTGTGTGTGTGTGTGTGTGTGTGTGTGTGTGTGTGTGAGAGAGAGAGAGAGAGAGAGAGAGAAAGTGAGACACCTGAGAGAATCAGGGTGAAAAATGCAGAGGATGGGGAAGAGATGTTCACTGAACCTGTGAGAATAACACCTGATATGTTACAGACACATACACACTTTCTTCCCACTTTTATTACACCACAGCGCTGCTGAATTCGCAATTCTGATTGGCCAGAAGGTGTTGATTCATTTTCTACCACAGCAGCTGTGACAGTAGTGCAGCTGCAAATCACAGGTTTATATTAATGCTCTCGCTCGAATACGTTATCGTTTCTATAGTAACAGCTCCTTCACAGGGACTTGAACAGCAGACGCTCCGCATACACGGATTAAAAAAAGAATTGATATGCTGAAGTTTTCTGTAAGGAGAACATTTATAGAAGAAGTTTGCAGTGTCAGTCAGAGGTAATGCTGTAACTTTGTTGTAAAGTTTTCTGAGGAGTTGTACACTTTGCGGTTTCTCAGTAACATGACCTTCTGCGCTTTTTTCTTCTTATCAACTTCAAGAGAGAGAAAAAAAACACAGCCAGGGACTGGCTGCTTATAGCTACTATAACGTAGGCGAGAACAGGAACTAACTTGTTTCCACAATATTAACGTAACTATAAACGGATAAAGAGTACAATGTGTCATACTTTAGTGAATAAAAATTGCAATTATTGGCAAATTGCTGTGGTACAGGAGGAATAAACCATTTCAGGATGTGATGTTATAGGAAAATAATCAACTTTGGAGTGGTAGCTGCAACTCCACTTCATCATTCCTTAAATAGCTAAGACTGTTGAACGCCTTTTCAACTTATTGTACAGGAAAAAGAGTGATTTTTGTTTAGCATGCTGTCAATCCTGCGTTTATATCCCAAGCAACAAATCTCTGGATGTGTAACAACTGGACTAGATTGTGGGCGTGGCCTGTCCAGCTGTTTTTTGAGCTCCAACATGAAATAAAATGTCTTTTAATATTGTCACACAACGCCGGAACAGATAAAAACACAGTTCTAAAGCTGCGAGAGTAGAAAACTCTCAAGCCAAGTAGAAAGCAGAAAAGTAACCGTGGAGCAGCCGCTACATCAAACATCTGAAATAACTGAAGTGGATGTTGAAAAGCTTGGACCAGCTTTATAGGTTTTCAGTCCATCTCTAATAAACAAATGACTTATTGAAGGCATTTCCTCACTAATCTGAGGCGCTTCATCAGTTCCACTATTAATAACAGGTGATTATTGAGATGAATGCAGCAGTTACAGCTGTTGTCCCTGCTGCTGTTTCTGATATTAATAACGGCTTCGTTAACCACGGCGTAATCGGCAGGAACGCTCCAGGAACGAAGGCGTTTGGGGCAGAGGAGAAAGTCGAGGAAGTAGTAAATTCTTAAGTAAGAATTTCTGATTATTTGCATCTTGGAGGTTCTCTGTTGTATCAGTCCGTTGATCCATCACTCACCTGTCCTCACTGTGGACCACGTTAACAGTGTGGTCTTTTGAAATACTTTCTAGAATTGTGGTACAATCTTGAAGATGTTTTTTCAGTAAATTTTACATGTACATTTACTCATTTGACTGTTTGAATATTAAACAATTAAACAAGGCGCAACACAAAATGGGGCTAAAGCTGATTATTTTCCACTAACAGCACATCCATTATGTGTTTTATTCCTCTTACACCACAGCAATGTGCCAGTGAATGCAATTTTGCATTTATTAAAGAATGAAAATACATTTTTTTTCCCATTTCTAGTTACGCTTGATGTTGTGAAACGTCCACGAAACAAGTTAGTTCCTGTTTTCACTAACGCTATAGCAGCTATAAACAGCCTCTTTTTTTCAACCTGTCATGTTACAGAGAAACGGCAAAGCATAAACTCCTCTGTCCTGAAGATGTTGGAAAACATAAATTTACAGCTTTACCTCTGACTGATACAAAGCGTTGACACTGGAGACTCCTTCCATAAATGTTAAATAAACGCCTGCTCAAAGAAAACTTCACTATATCAAAGATTACACGTTTAAATCGCACGCAAAACACGTTTTTAAAAATCGATTTATTTTTAAATGTAAACTATATGCCGCGTCTTCCACGAGAATTAGCTGTTGCTATAGAAACAATAGCATACCATTATTATTATATAAATAACCTTGAATGAATTCACGACTATAACACTTGAGTTCAGTCAACTCTCCGATCCCTTTCGGCTGAGATGAGAAAGAGTGAGAGACTCTGAGAGCTAAATAATCCTAAAATATACACGCCTGCTGACTACGCCATGGTTAATGTGGCTGTTATTGAAATATAGCAGGAACAAACCGCTGTGATTGCTGTATTCATCTTAATAATCACCTGTTATTAATAGGAAAACTGCTGAAGCTGCTCAGATTAGTGGGGAAACATCTTCAAGAAGTCACTAATACTAATACTAGACATTTTAAACGATGAAATGATGAAAGCTTTATTTTTGAGAGATTTCCCTCCTAATGTTTATCCCAGATTTCATTACAGACAATTAGCACCATCTATTTTATGATAGCTCGCAATGTGAGGGAGTAAAAGCGAACACATCTTTTCTGAAACTTTTTTTGAGAAGCTTGTAATTGGCTCGCATCGAAAGCCATCCTTTCCGCTAATAACAATAAAGCAGAACCAATTATGCTTTCTCGCATAACTCTGGCACTGATAGACAACTGCGTCACTGCAAAGCCCAAAACCTTAATTTCTACCTAACTTCTTAATTTCTACCTAATTTCCACCATCCTCCGTTATTTCTGGAGCGTTCCTGCCGACTACACCGCGGTTAACGGAGCCGTTATTAATATCAGCAACAGCAGCAGGGACAACAGCTGTAATTGCTGCATTCATCTTAATAATCACCTGTTATTAATCTCTCTAAATGGTGCTGGTAAAGTGTGAAGCATTGGCACAACAAGCATCACACCTACCCACAACCAGAGGTTAAGAATACACTGTATATGTGTTAGGTGAGTGCAGAAGTTAAACGCTCGATTCGGATTGGTCAGAAGGTGTAGGCGTTGATTCATTTTCTATAACAGCAGCTCAGACAGTAGTGCAGCGGGTTTATAATATGTTATCGTTTTCAAAAGTCTTCAGGACAGACGAGTTACGCTTTTGGGTTCTGGGTAACACAGCAAGCTGCGTTAATTATTTTCCTTATAATTAGCTTCAAGGGAGAGAAAAAAGAGTGGCTGGTGAGGCAACACTATAACGTAAGTGAGGACAGGAGCTAACGTGTTTCGAAGACTTTCCACACCATTAAATGTAACCATAAACAGATTTTTAAAAAAAAGTACGAAGTGTTGTTCTTTAAGAGTCGTTGCTGTGGTATAAGAGGAATAAATCACTTCCTGTTATAGGAAAATAATCAACTCTGCTTCATCACGCCATAACGTCGTTGATTATTTTCCTATAACAGCACAACACGGAGTGTTTTATTCCGTACATATCATCACTATCATCTCCTAACATTTTATCATTACTATAACCATTGTAAGTTCACCTCACTAAGCAGTGCTGTAAAGATAAATTAGGACTGAAATATTTAATAGTGTTTATTGTATTAGTCAGTGTATCACGTACAAATGATGTGTTATGTATTATAAAGCAGCTTTGCGCGTTCTGCTGTGGTTTCCAGAGCTGTCTCTCTCACACACTTACACGTACACACTTTTCCGCCTGTTCTTGTTGACTCTGTGAAGATCACAGATTCCCCGGGCATCCGCTTTGATGCTGTCGTTAAACGGGGTCACACCTCGCGCTCATCCTTCAATCGCTCTATCAGTACTTTTTCATCCATGCTGCCTCATTCCTTCTTTCTCAGCCTTACTCACGCTTTCCTAACACACACATCAGGTCCACGTTGGAAATAGGAAAATGGCTCTACATAAAGCTACTGCAGTGGGAGTAGCAGAGATTCTTCTCGCTCTCTTAAATCTCTTTCGCTGAGGCTCTCCGGCAGCTCTGAGGAACGAGGTCAACTCAGCCGAGGGAGAACGTGACGAAGGAAAGAATGGAGCGGCACGGCAGAGCCAAAGAGAGGAGGCGGAGAAGGCAGAGACACAAAATGAGAGGATTACGGAGCAATTTCCCAGCTGAGGTTCAGGGCGTCTCACCACCAGCTGGATTGCAAACCAAGGCCTACGTTTCCACTAGTTTAACAGCCAAACCATTACATCATTGTCTGTGTGAGTTTATTAATAAACTCTGTGCAAATAACGACGACCGTGGAGAATTTTACAAGCCGAACTTCATGAAGCTAGTTTACCATTCAAAGCCTGCACACAGAACAAAGTAATCTTTACACTGAGAATGAAGATTTTTATTCAGAGACACTGAAGAACCTTTTCAGGAACTCAGGAACCATGAGGATTTTCATACATCATACATCTTCATGAATTCTTCGGTGGTGATTTGAGGTTGACGATCTTAAAAACACGTAATGCGATGACCGATTTAGTGCCACTGGGACCAAAGACAGCCAGCGACAAAGTTCTGGCAGTGGGAGGAACTTCTGATTAAAATCTCAGGGCATGAGCACTGCTACGACGCTCTTCTAAAATCCACCAATAGGAGCACAGCATAGGATTACGCCAAACTCACGGGACAGCTACAAATACACCAACTGTGTTGCCAAAAGTATACGAAACATGTTAACGGACAAAAAAACGTCCTTATTAGCTCAAGCTTTCTTTGAACAATGTTTGTGTTTATGCACATTTCTGGATCACACTGATTGATGACGTGAGCAGAATGTCGTAACTTGCTTTTAATCGCATTCTATCAGGATCTTCAGAGGATCTTCATCATATAATCTGTCATGGAAAACACACATTATCACACAGTCTGTCACAGAATTCGGCCAAGTAGAGGTGGGCAATATGGCAAAAAAAAAAAAAAAAGTCAGATATAACTTTGCTGGAATCTTGCTAAGAAAGATCCAGTCAGTTCCTTTTTACAATGACGACAACCAAGCAAAAAAAACAAACACAAAAAAAAAACAAGCACTGACATCTGATGATGATGATGATGATACAGTATAGAAAAGTATATCATTACCTTATTATGTCACAGTGCTGATATCATTTCATCATATCGCCCTGCCCTATTCTTCACGTCCTGTTTTAGGCTGGGTATTTTTACGCAGAATCATTATCCCTATACTGAACCGTGCGACATCAGAAAAGGTAAAAAGCTAACATCATATTCACACCACAAAGCATCGTGTAATTTATGTTGTACTGCTTGTGTAATTTATGTTGTTTATCAGTAGCAGAAGAGAAACCTGTTCAGAAACTGTGGAGTTCAGAGGTTCGAGGTTCTGGAGCCTTGAGGAAACCGGCCGTAGCTCCTACATACATTAGTTTGTTACAATAGCAAGTAAAATGGTTATTGCCAGTAGTGAGCACTTTTTACAAATATCTGTACTTTATTAAAGTATTTCCATTTTTGTTGACTGCATACGTTTACTTCACCACATTTCAAAGCAAAATATCCTACTTTCACTCCATTACTTTGTGTAAAAAGTCAATCGTCACTGATTACTCTGAAGTTGAAGAAAACTAGATAGGCTAAAATATCTAAGATTCACTTTCAGATCGAAGCAAACCAATCATACTGCAGCGCACCTTTGACCTGGCTGAGGAAGCCAGCTGTAAGCCATGCATACCGTACAGCCGGAGCTTCAAACAGCGGAAGAGTGTCCTGGGGTAGTGCAACACGTGACATGAGTTATGTCTGAAATATTGGAACTCGAGAATGACTTTTAATTTCAGATGCGTGCCGTGTCTCCCCTGAGGTACAGAGAATCTCTGTGTTCAAAAATTCACCATCTAATTTGAGGAAACAGTTTCTTCCATGTTTAATAAATACAAATATTTGCCAGTTTTTCTAAACTCCTACACTCTTGTTCTGGTCTGCAGTCAGACAGCTCTCTGGAAACTGATCATTAAAATGCTAAAATAACTCAGTACTTTTAGTTTTGATACTTAAGTACAGATAAAGCAGGTATTTTTGTACTTTAACTTTTAATTTCGTAGCATTTTACTAAATATATCTCTACTTTCACTCGAGTACAAGATTTCTTTCTTCTTTGTCCATCACTGGTAGTTACTTCTTCAGATCACAGTCTTGAAAAAGCGATCCCTCGTTAATAGATGATTAATGGCTGTATCTTTCTAATGAGGTTGCTGCTGTCACTGAAATCGTAGCTCCGTGTTGTGCGTGTACATAAAAATTGTGTTGTTTGTCACTTGCTAGTGTGAACAGAGGCTAGGGTAAGTGCTAACCAAGTCAGACAAACTGAAGCACCTTTACTGTGGCTGAGGAATTACAATGTTTTCCCATCACAATATTGAAATTATTTTTGAAATGATTTCAGCAGCCACGTAAGTAAATTGGGTTCCCCGGTGACGATCAGTGTGACCTGCATGTCCTTGGTGATGTCATCAGCTCTTAGTTCCACACCACCAGCATTCTTGGTTGCTGGTTGAAAACCAGTGGAAACCTGCAGAATGGTTTGAGATTAAACCCCGACACCTTTCGAAAGCTTCCGTCGTGTTTACTGTGAATAGTGACACGAAGAGGACAACAATCATCTCTACCCTAGTTTCCAAGCAAACTTTTTTTTTTTTTTTTTTTTTGGGTTGCCCTCAATTAACATCTCACTGCAGAGGATGAAATGTCGCTCAGGATAAATGAGACACAACTGTTTTTAACGCAGGACGCTTAAAACAAGGGGAAGGAAGTGAAAGGATTTTCGTGGCTCCTTGCCAAAGCCGTGGACAAACAGTGAGACAGACGGAGAGAGACAACACAGGGCAAACGTCAGAGTAAAGGATAGCAGAAGACGGGACGAGGGATAAAATAACGAGAGGTGCGAGGGTTTTGGCCAGCGGGGACTGAAGGACGTTCTAAAAACAGCTGGCCAAAGATATGTCGTGTTCTCGCTCTGTCTGTATCTGTGTCAGTGCAAGCTGCAGCGTTCTGAAGTCCATAAGCACTGGAGGTCACTTTTAAAGCACAGAAGAAACACAGGAAAATATCAGAATGACCAAAAGTCTGTCACTCGATCACAAGATTTGTGATTTACGCTTCTAATTTAAAGCTACAAGATTTAAGACTTAAGTTTGGGCCAAAAACAATTCACGCCCAACTCTCATCCTTGCTAAATGGTTAACTAGCTTTATATATAATAAACATTTGTTTACATGTACATTGCAGTTTATCTTTTTAAACCAGATTTAGTATCACGTGGCTATAATACTCATGCCAATGTATCAACTAACTGAAAAATATTTTTATCATTCCAATTTGCTCAATAAAACTGGCTAGCTCAAAGCTAGCCTAAATAGGTTTATTTTATTGTATGAATATTTGGGCTAAACATACACAGCTAGGGTATCCATCACTTTGAGAAATAAAGAACAGCCTTGCAAAATGGTGGATTCTGCCAAAGGATGAGATACGATATTTTTGAATAAAATGTACTACTTGGGGAAAAATAAAGGAAATGGTGTTTAAAATCTTCTTTAAGAAAATTGAATTTTCTCTCCTTCTGTATATGTTCAGTTTGAAATATTTACATTTCTGCTAGACAGTGAGTGTGCTACTGAATAGATGTACAGTGTGGTGCACACACACACACACGCGCACACACACACACACACACACACACGCACACTAGAGTCACACTCTCACCCAGGTTGCTCAGACAGCACATGGTTCACAGGGGGTGCGTTCACACTCCTCAGTAGTAGTGGTGGTGGTGGTGTGTGTGTGTGTGTGTGGGTTCACTGCGGCGTACGCTTTGTACTTCACTCTGCAGCGTGGCAGCACTCATTAACACACACACTGGTCAGCCATGCCAGCACACCGAGTAGACACTAATTTGATTTCGTTCACAGTGCCGGCACTTCTCGTGCTGCGTTACAATTTAACACACACTGCTCAACACACACTCACTACACATAGGCTGTAGCTGAGCTATATGTATGCCATTCTGTTGCCTGTGTGTAATATACAGAGGTGCCAAAATTTATGGGTTATGTGTAGAATTTACATTTTTGACCCGCCTGAATACTATACATTTCTTATTTATTCAGTTAAAGCAGCAGCCAGACCAACCTGATAGAAAATTTGATTCACTGAAGGGGAAAGGACGCGGGATGTGAAAGACACACATGCTTCCGGGAAGGGTTACATTCACGTCGAAATTTGACCTGAGAGCTCATGAGCCTCTGTCTTGTGAGCCAATAGAAAACAAGTGCGCGGGACTGTGGTCTCTGGTTGGGAAAAGAAAATGGAGGCTGCTTATTAAAACTTGATACAATGTTTTCAGCTCATATTCCTTCAATAAGAGCTGATTCTATCAATCAAGTCCAGTGTTGAAAAAAAATCAGCAGCACATTTGGCCCTTACTCATCAAACTTGCGTAAAAATAAGTGCCGTTTTGAGCACACTAAATGACGTAAAATGAAGGATGCATCTAATTCATGAACCTGTGGTATGACACCACAGTAATGAGAGATGATTTGAGAACTGAGCTTCTGCTATGAATATACAAGCTCCCACCCACTCGTATGCATATGACACGCCCCAATTTACCCTCCATTTGCATTTGACTGTTGGTCGTAACTCATAATTCCTGACATCCGACCAGGAAAAACCAAAGAAAACGCCTCAACTTGGAATTCCTACTCAGGAACTCAAGATGGTCTCCTGAACTCTGAGTTCCTCTAAGTTCAGCAAGTGACATCAAATCAACACGGCTGCTCACAGCATCAGCAGTAAACAAAGTAGCACTTCCTAACTTGACTTAAAAAATGACAGAATTCAGAGATGATACATGCCCTAATTTATGCAATAAAAGGAAAGCAATTCTAAGATTGCTTAGATCTAAGCATCTAATGTTGAAATAAAAATATTCTTTTTTGAGGCTTCACTCGCTGTGTCATGCACATAGCAGCTGGGCAAACTCTGTGGAAGAACATGCTACATGATCTGGCCTGTGATTGGTCATTACAAGCAAGGCACGCCCAAGCCAATTCATTCCAAGATGGTTGCCTTTGAGAAGTGTCAGTCTTATTCCTCTAAAGATCATTGAACCTACTTGCACACATTTTAATTCGTTACGAAGGTCAAAATTCTAATATTTTACACCCTTGCCTTTTTTTTTTAATTAATGGAATCTATGTATATAATAATTAAGTCAGCATTGCCATCCTACATATGACAACAATGCTGCAATAATCATTCCAGAAGTGATACTAAAATTAGTCACATGATATTGGTTTATTCCTGGAGGCACTATCCTGATATGAATGTGTATTTTCTAACATCAATATTTACACATCTCATGCAACTGTGGTGAATTTCTGAAGGCAGAATAATGATGTGAGTGTGTGCTCACTATTGATGCAGAGAGTTTGCTCAGGTATTCCCCTTACTGTCCTGTGGTGTGTGTGTACTACACAGAGCTGCTACTACTAACAAAACCCTCTGCACAGAAAGGACCATGAGTAGTAACTGTGCTTTAGTGTGATATATAACACTGGCTCAGTGTTATATAAAGACCAGTTTGGGGGAATATCACTGTGTGAAAAGCTTCCAAAACTTCCATTCCAAATATTTTGCCAGAAAACTGTTACAGAACTCTGTATTCACAGGGGCCCTATATTCCCAGGTCTTTACATTCCCAGTGACATATGCTCCAACCATCCTATGTTCCCAGGCTTTATGGTCCAAGGTTGCTGTAATACCAAGGTCCCGTATACCCAGGACCCACTGTTTCTGAGGCCCAATGTCTCAAACATTACAATGTTCCCAAAACCCTCCATTCCTATGGCTTTATGTTTCCAAGCCTCCATGTTCCTTGGGCTTTTCATTTCCATTGACCTGTTTGCCTTATGTTCTAAAGGGCCTATGTTTCAGGACGTATATTCCCAGGACTGTATGTTCCAAGGCCCTATACTCCCAGGCCCCTATGTTCCAAGGTTCTATATTACAAGGCCCCTATGTTCCTAGGCTCTATATCCCAGGCCCCTATATACCAAGGCTGTATACTCCCAGGCCCCTACGTTCCAATGCTCTATACTCCCAGGTCCCTATGTTCCAAGGCTCTCTCTATACATTTAGACCCTATGTTCCAAGGCTGTATATTCTCAGAACCCTACAATATGTTCCAAGGCTGTATATTCTCAACTCCCTTTGCTCCAAGGCTATGTGTTCTCAGAAACCTATGTTCCAAGGCTCTATACTCCCAGGGCCCCTTTCTTACAAGGCTCTATTTTCCAAGGCTCACATTTTGTTCGCATATCCCAGCTTGTTAGGAATTTGGGGTCAGAGCGCAGAGTCAGCCATAATATGGCATCCCTGGGCCCTATGTTACAAGGATCTATATTCCCAGAGCCCTTTTTTCCCAGGGCCCTGTTTTCTCATGGCCCTATGTTCCCAGGCCTATATAAATTATTTCAGGCACCCTATTTCCGAGGCCCTATGTTTCCAGGCCCATATATTCCAAGGACATCCTATTCCCATCCTATTCCCAGAGCCCCATTTTTCCAACCTACTCCCAGGGCCTATGTTCCCAAGCCTGTATATTCCAGACATCATATTGACCTTTACCGGATAATGGAATTATATTACACTACTCTCAATTCTCATATCTCTATTAGAACAGCACATGTACTTCCTATGTGATTTATGGGATGCATTGGCTTTCCGATTGTTTTTCTCCTTTTCTTTTCATCACGTTCTGATCCATCTAAAGGCATCTGAGGACAAAAAGCCATGAAAGACTTACGGAAAAACAATGTGGACTTTCTCAGAACTGCTGGCACTTTTCAGCTGTTTAAATGTGACTGGTTAGATAGCTAATAATATCATGCTATCTCTTATACCTCTATAAATATAATGCAATCATCTCAAAAATGCAAAAATGAAGACATGTTTACCTGCTACAGCACCACATTTTAGTGAAAAGAAATTTTATGTATTAAATTCTGCTTAAAAGTCACTGACATTAGCTTGTGCTTGCCTACCGTTACTTGCAGAACTGATAGCTAAGTTAGCTAGCCATTTTTCTGCAAACATTAGCTAGTAACGTAAGTAGTGAAACACATTGTACTACATCACAACACATCTACATCATATAACATTCAAAAGTCATCCAAATAACGAGATGTGCACTGTATTGTATGTACACACCCTTTGTGTGTGTTTGTGTGTTTGTTTGAGAAATCAAGATGAATGAGTTGTTAGTCTTTGTGAGCTCGGAAATGACTCTATGGATGGATGCATAGAGAGATAGATATAGAGAGAGAGTGAGAGAGAGAGAGAGAGATAGGTGGAGAGAGGGAGGGGTGGAGGAGGATGAATGCATCCTGTATTCAGTGTAGTGCCTCTCTGCAGCTCTTTTTCTGATCCCCAATGTAGAAAAAAAGCCAATGGTTGCAGTCTGGATGCGTCAAACCACCTCCCTCTCTTTCTCTCTCTCTCTCTCTCTCTTCCTCATCCTCTCTCTTTCACCCCCACACTCTGTCTCCCCCAGTCTTCCTTGCTTTCGATGATTAGCAATTCACCGAGTGTCCACGTCATTTCTTGTCCTGCAGCAGCTAGAAAGCGAGAGAAAGAGTGAGCAAAGGAGGAGAAGAAAGAAGAGGGGCCATGGTGGGCCAACATGGCTTGTTATTCTGTCGCTTCTGTGTTTCACTGCGCTTTCATCCCACGTTCACTATATGCCGGATTCTATCATGCCAAGCTCCTTTGAGGTTTCTTTACCATCATGCATCTCCTTTTTTTATCCTTCTCGCCCGCTCTCTCTGTCTGCTTTTCTGCAGACTTAATAGGCTGCTGCTGTTTTAGGTGTTAATTCATTCTCACACCATCTTCCTCACCCTCTTCTCTTTCTCTTCCTCCGTGTTCCTGTTGCTTGCACCTCCTCAAGCCGCTGCTCCCTTTAAAGCACCAACAGGCGTATGGTGAGATAAGCCCAACAGCGCTGTGGTTTAGTATCTTCCACGGCGCTACAGGGAGCTCGGCTCTGTACCGCAGCACTGATTAAATCTCTGTTGCATGTCTCTGAGAGAAAGTGGTATAAAGGCAAGATGGCCATCTCGCCATCAGGTTGCTAGTTTATGCTCTGTGCTGTACAGGCTTCTAAATCACTCTATGGAAACAAATGTACATGGGCAGTCAAAAGTTTTTGAAGCCCCATATTAACATTTTTGGATAAACCTCAAGAAACCGCTTCAACAGGTTTACTTTTTCAGCTGAGATTTTTTTGGTGGTATCCTTAATGAATATAGCGAACTGATGTTAAATACATACTTGTCTAATGTTAGCTTGTCTAAATTAAACATACACTGATAGATTTTATTTCCCATTCTCCATTTACTTTGACAGAAAGCAGGAAAATCGAGAGGAGATGAGAGATTACCAAATGTAAGATGGTTGTAAAGGGGCGGGGCTTTCAGGAGTGTCAGTTAACATCAGAGAGTTCAAAAAAACACCTACGCAGCTGTCAATCATTCCAGATTCATATGTCAATTGGCTAATCTGCCGTTTATATTAGGGAAATAAGAAGACTGCATTTTTGAGTGATAATTCATGGCAGCTTACTCTGACATGAAAACATGTAAAGGTCTGTATTCATGGTACAGCATGTTTGCCGTACACCTCTGGTGGTTGGGGGTTCAAATCCCGACTCCACCCTGTGTGCACGGAGATTGCATGCTCTTCCCTCGCTCTGGGGGTTTCCTCCAGGTACTCCAAAGACATGCGTTGTAGGTTGACTGGGATTTCCAAATTGTCTGTAGTGTGTGAATGGGAGTGTGACTGTGCCCTAACGCACATTTAGCTTCCTGACGTCAAAGCACGATTTGACTTAGCATGGTTGAAGTTAACATTTCTCCGTGCTGTGGTCACTCTGAAGGCCCCTGGGGGGGAAGGGGTGTGTGTGTGTGTGGAATCTGCTTAATTCAGCTGATTAATTGCTTTAATTAGGCTCACGCAGGGGTGCAGGGAGCGCAGTGTGACGCTGTACCATCTGAAGGAGCAGTGCAGTGTGTGTACATGGCTAGTCAGAAGTCAGAAAGCCCCAAAGCCATGAAGCAGGAACACACACACACACACACACACACACACACACTGCCAGCTGGTGTATCTGGTTATGATTGTACACGTTTCACACTGTATATTGACATATACTTTGAAGTAAATATGCTCACTATCCCAACCAAATAACCACTATGTGTGTAAAAGTGTGTAGTGTGTGTAGAATGTGTGTGTACATTGTGTGTATACAGTATGTGTGTACAGTATGTGTGTAGTGTGTGTACAGTATGTGTGTAGATTGTGTACAGTGTGTGTGTACAGTGTGTACAGTATGTGTGTACAGTATGTGTAAAGTGTGTGTACAGTGTGTATAGAGTATGTATAGTGTGTGTAGCTTGTGTACAGTGTGTGTAGAGTCTGTATACAGTATGTGTGTACAGTGTGGACAGTGTGTATGGAGCGTGTACAGTATGTGTGTAGAGTGTGTGTGTGTAGAGTGTGTACGGCATGTGTGTACAGTGTGTACAGTGTGTATGGAGCGTGTACAGTATGTGTGTAGAGTGTGTGTGTGTAGAGTGTGTACAGTATGTGTGTACAGTGTTTACAGTGTGTGTAGAGTGTGTGTAAAGTGTGTGTGTAGAGTATGTATAGTGTGTGTAGATTGTGTACAGTGTGTGTGTACAGTATGTGTGTACAGTGTGTATGGAGCGTGTACAGTATGTGTGTAGAGTGTGTGTGTGTAGAGTGTGTGTAAAGTGTGTGTGTAGAGTATGTATAGTGTGTGTAGATTGTGTACAGTGTGTGTGTACAGTATGTGTGTACAGTGTGTATGGAGTGTGTACAGTATGTGTACAGCATGTGTGTACAGTGTGTAGAGTATGTAGTGTGTGTACAGTATGTGTGCACAGTATGTGTATACAGTGTGTAGAGTGTGTGTAGCGCGTGTGTACAGTATGTGTGCACAGTGTGTGTACAGTGTGTATGTATGTGTGTGTGTGTGTGTGTGTGTATACAGTGGCCTGACAGCCCCAGCCATGGTCCATATGGTCATGTTTATCGCTTGCTCTCGCAGCAAATGGTGCTGTTGGCTAAACACACTCGCGCAGCCACCGGCGGCTTCCACTAGGAAGTCTCGACATTCCCGACCTCGATATGGAAAAAATTCCCAACCACAACGTGAGGTATGTATAATTTAATCCTTCCTTAACTCATTATGATCTAAATGTCTTATTTATTTATATTTATTAATATCATAGTTTAGTGGATTGCCGAATTTCTTACAAGGATTATTAGTATCAGAACGTCTACGCTATACTGTTATTTATGCAAATGAGGCATAATCATCTGACTAAACATGCATAAATTCACAAACCAAAAATCTAGTCTCTGGTTGATGTTTAGAATTAAAATCTTAAATTCGCTGTGAACACACTCTTCAGTGAAAGACTTTAGCAGACCTCTTATTTATTTATTTATTGTTTAACCAAGAAAATACCATACGCTGTTATGCATTTTTTAAATGTAATATCGTTCTAATTAGTGATAGAAAGGAACATGTAAAAGTTGAGGAATTCAGCTCACCTACAAGTGTAGAATATTGAACTAAAAACGATTTTGTGAATCATTATATGAAGTCCTAAAGACGATAACGTATCAGAACGAGGGCATTAATACAAACCTGTGATTTGCAGCTGCACTACTGTCAGAGCTGCTGTTCTAGAAGATGAATCAACACCCTCTGACCAATCAGAGTCCAGAATTCAGTGGCGCTGTGGTGGTGAATTTATGCTGTCGTCTTTTTTTTTATGTCAGTTTCTTTCTCCGTTAATAAATACTGTCTGAGATAAGTAAAAAAAAAAGTTGAAAAGCTGATGGTTTAATCAGCTTTGTGTTCCTGCAGTATGAGGTGTGGAGCTGCAGCCCTTCATGCCGTGGGAGTCTGGTGTGTTTTAATGTTGCAGTTGTGATGTGTGAAGTCATGGGTGGCAAATCTGTGGGTTTTCTTTCCCTCTCTAATACGTCTCTAGTTTCCGTCTCGCTCCGCTGTATTTCTGACGTTCATTTCATTAAAGGTTGCCTGCTAGACTACTGGGAGTAAGCGGGAAAAACCATGCGGGCATGAAAAGATGTCATTTGGTGGATTTACTTGGGATACTTGAGATATGAGTGTGGCCATTTTGTTTGAGTGGTGAGAGAAGCTGGGCAGGTTGGAGCTCCCGCTGTGTGGTCTGTAGGTTAATGTTGATTAAAAAAAAATCTCTGTTCACTACAAAGAAGCGTTTTTATTTCAAAATGTTATTTCTTTACTAATACGGATTCAAACTGTGGAAGTCAATACCACTTTGCATTAAGTAGTGAATTAAAAAGCAGCATATGTGACAGCATATCGTTTTAATCTGGCAGTTAACCGGATAATACTTCCTATGTTTTAGTATTTATATTTTCACTTTATATTTATTCAACTTTTGACTTTTGCACACACACACACATATATGTATAGATAGATAGATAGATAGATAGAATATAAACATAAAAAAAAATCAAAAGTTAAATAAATATAAAGTGAATAGGATCATGTTATACATTTTCTCAGACCAAAATAAAATTAAAAAAATAAAATAAAATGAGAATAAAAGAGAATATGAGAACTGAGAATAATGAGAAAATATATATATATATATATATATCTTCTTTTATTCTCATTTGATTTTATTTTATGCTCTAGTAATAAACTTTGATTCGTTTTTTTATGCTTCTTTATTGCTGAACGATCATTTCATTTGCTCAACTATATCTATACCTTTCATTTGATCTAAACTTAAACCTGCTTTAATATATTTTAGTCTGAGAAAATGTATAACGTGATCGATACAGTTCAAAGAGTTCGAAGGCATATCAAATGAGAACCACATCCTGTGAAACAATATGATATTGCTATTAATACAGACTTGCACTCGATATCTAGAGCACAGAGCAGATTTCAGGAGTGTGTGAAATTTCCTGTCTAACAGACACTTAGTGTGCTCTTGTACACATTATGTCTTAATGTCTCTACTGTAATAAACACGTTATTGTTGACCTACTAAAATGGTGGAAACATCTCAGCTTTTATTTGGTTGTAGCTTGCTCAACATTCTCAGGGTCCAGACACAAGGTATCAGATAAATTATTAGTATTTGTACCACAGCGCCATTGAATTCTGGACTCTGATTGGTCAGAAGCTGTTGATTCATTTTCTAGAACAGCAGCTCTGACAGTAGTGCAGCTGCAAATCACAGGTTTATATTAATGCCCTCGTTCTAACATGATTGTTGAGAATGATTGTTTATAGCTGCTGTAACGTAAGTGAAAACGGGAACTAGCTTTTTTCGCAGACGTTCCACAACATTAAATGTAACAATAAACTGATAAATACATATGTGTCTTTCTTTAATAAACTAAATTGTTGCCATTGGTAAACTGCTGTAGTGTAAGAGGAATAAAACATTTCAGGATGCGCTGTTCTAGGAAGAACAATCCACTTTACGGTGTTAACTGTACTTCCGCTTCATCACACCGCCCCCTTGGGCGCAACGTGGAGTGTATTGTTCCTTATTCCTCGCATAACACAGTGATATATGTGTATATGCACATGTATACATATACTGTATGTACTTCCTGATAAGACACACACATGCCAAATTCCTATCGCACCGTGGTCATGTAAGCTAAGAGGACAGCTCGTACACGGACGCTCTTGGCTCGCGTGTACAGTGCAGGGGTGAGTCGGGGAATCGGATGGGTCCCGTCTCGGCTCGGTAGTGATGCATTGTGTTTGGGTTCCTCTTTGACACCGAGCTAATGCGCTGTAATGGATTGCAAATGAACTGCGCCAAGGACACCAGCGATTCATCACGGCGCCCAGATGCTGCAGATTCCACCTCCGTCGGCGGGGAAAAGGAGCGAAGCCACTGGATGTGGCCTTAATCAGTATTTATGGCGGGATCTCTGGCAAAAAACAGCCGTCGGACTCGGGGAGAGTTAGAAGAACGAGTTCCTTTAAATGCTATCAGAAAATTGGCCTAATGTTAACGGCGCGGCGCTACGGCCCGACTGAGATCAATTCTTTATAATTGCTCTCGCTCGCTGTAATGACTTCACATCAATTTTAGCACTTAGTGGCCGGGTGTGTACGGGGGAAGGGTTTCAGAAATGACCACAGATCTAATTTTGCAGCCACGTTATGGAGTGCTTCGGAGTACGGCAATGAAATCAAGGGTTTCAGTCTCCTGCGTACGGCAGTGTAAACGACACGTGCAACTGAGTTGCCTTCGATTTCATGCGCACAAATCAATGCATTAAAAATGTTTGTGTTTCATTTCTAACAAATTGGCTTGTTACAATAAAAGCCCTTTGCATAATGGCCTCGTTTCCATGAAAAGCTGCTGCTGTATAAATGTAGCTTTATTAAAAAAGACTTGGCTGTGATACATTTCCATCATGGCAAAGAAATAGAACAGACAGATTTTATTTAATATCGTTCCGTTTCTTATCATTGTTCTGTCTCAGTGAATTTCCACAGTGAACATCCAAAGACGACGGCGCAGAACTGAAATGACTGAACACGACACTACAAGAAACGCGCCGTAGTTTCCCATCAACTTCCCATATTTTTGGTATTAAACTAAAGAAGGGTCTCGTCTCCTGGTCAGTCAATAAATCCTGTCGCATGGCGCTAAATTTATGTATAAATTTGAATATTAAGAATGAATCTTAATATTATGCTACATTTTTGAAAGCTTTTGAGGGTGCTTTCACTCCTAGTACTTCAAATTAGAGTTAAATTAATACTTGGGGTTAGTTTGTGCACATAATTAATGTGTAGAGCTGAAAGCATCCTCATTTCCGTCACTGTTCAGAAATATAGATATGGAAAGTTAAACAAATCTTTACCAAGTGTGTGTTGAAATCCCAATAATCACCCAAGCATGGATAACACGGAGTCTGCTAAATAAACGATTAGATAATTCTATAAATAAGTAGTTTAAAAATCTTTTTTTTTTTGGTCTAAATCTCCAAAACGCATCGCATTTCTGCAGCTCAACAGCTCTGTCCTTTGGCTCAGTTAAGCAGCTCATATCTACAGAAAAATGCTGCAACCCAAAACACATGGCATGTTTGATTTTCTTCCTGCAGGTGAGTCGATTCAGAGTCGAATCACTCAGACGCTTTCGCTCCCGAGTGAGATGGCTGCGTCCTCGCCTGCCTAAAGAACCACAGTGGGGCGGAGGACACACATTAACAGAGTACACAGTGTGTATGTGAAAGCACCGAGTACCTGCATCACACCAGCATGCCTTCTGGTTTAAACACTGCTCCGTAAGCTGAACCTGGTGTTCGGTTCATTTCGATTTTATTTGTTTAGCGATTTTAACAACGCTGTCGCAAATCGACTTTACAGAAATAAGGAGATCCTTAGTGGGGAAAAAAACCCTGCAACTACATGAGGAAGAAACATTGAGAGGAATCAGACTCAAAAAGAGAGTTCCAGGTGTAAAGGTGTAAAGAGTAAAGACAAACAGTACTGAGTGTGTTGTATTGTGAATAAGAGTCCTGAGATGAGCAAAAGGACAGGCGTTATGATTACAGCAGCAGTTATTAGGTATGAATCTACGGTATGCAGGTGCGAACTGGGTAAAAAGCTCATCTGGAGAGTTTTATTTCAGCTGAGGAAATAACGGAACGGTCCACGATGATGGTGTTTGAGAGCGGGCATTAGTATACTTGCGTTTTTCATAAGTGTCGGTACAGTCTGCATCTGGGATGTAAAACGCTGCATGCTGATGAGGACAGATGACTGGAGCGATGATGAACACCAGCGCAGCAATCCCGCCCCCATCCAATTTACGACTCCTCAGCACTCACATCTTATGCAATTCTCTCCAGGTCGAGAGAAAGTGGAGAAAGTGTTTTATATATATATATATATATATGTATATATATATTCAAGAGGCAGGTGTTGTAATCTAGCATGACATCAAAAAAGATGTTACCTGGCCTAACTGTAACCTCAATCTTGCTGGGTAAGATCAGCCGCCTTTCGATCAGCCGCCTTTTCGATCAGTCGCTTTTGTCACCGAAAAAGCACAATCCGCCTCGCTCCTCGCGGCCTAAAGCGGTGATTGCGTATGCAAATGAGCTGCTTTGGCGGCGCTGCTATTTTAAACAGCCATCATTGTTAGCAGGATCGCCGGCAGACAGGAAACGAATTACAAGTGCAATTTATTTTCTGTGCTCGAGCAAATGAGCCAGTCTTAATGGTGCTCAAAGTAAATCAGACAGATTGTGTTAATAAAGTACCGATCCAATTCAGGCTCGCTTTCATTCGGGGCAAAGGCGTGCAGCGAAAGAAAACAAAGCAAAGGTGTGTATGTCTGTCTGAGAGAGGGATGATGATGAGCAGGTCTTTCATTTCCTCATGCAGATGTGCTGGATCAAGTGAGAGCAAGCGCGAAACACACACACACACGCACACACACACACCTGGCATTCACCAGGGAGTGAGATGAGATGAGATGAGACGAGACGAGATGAGGAACAGAGTTATACTTTCCTCTGATCAGTGGCTATCAAATCCAACCCAGTTCCAGCGCTGAAGTAGAAATGAGGATGACTCAAACACCGTTCCACTAGGGCCCTGTCCCAATCCACTATTAATCACTCTCTCGGGACACTCCTCACCCTCACTCATGTGTGAAGGCAAGAGAAAAATACTGTCCTTTTAGCCAAAAAAAAAAAAAAACCCTGCTTTAATCGTTCATGTTCTGATGTTTACCTGCACATAATATTTTTTCTCTTTTCTCTCTTCTTTATCTATTTATTTGTCTCTTTCTATTCCTTTCCTTTCCTTCTCTTTTTTCTCTCCTTCCCTTAGGAATGGCTTTAATAGTCAATAACACTGTAACCTTATATATTGCTGATAGAGTCCTTGTTGCTCTCTGAAGAGGGCTGTGGTGGCGGGTTTGTCAAAAATAAAGATTTTAAATTAATACTTTTTTTTTTTTTTATAATATCTTAAAAACTCCTGCTATTCCTGTAACTGGGTCAAGAATGATGTGAAACAGAGACCAAATATTTATTAAGTAATTACACTTAAAAAAGGACTCATTAAATAAAAAAAAAGGCTGTACACAATGTGCCCTTTAGCCCAAACACACTGAATCAACCAATTTGTATTTGTGTCTGATGTTTGAAAGTGAACTTAAGGTGGGTTTCTAATTATCTGCACTTACTTGTTTTTCTCTCTCCTACTACATTTATAACTTTACTTACTACATTTCAAAAGAACACTTACACTTTGCATACATCTCGGCAGTTAGCTATTAGCATTCAGCTAGTTTGTATCATCATGCTAGCTAACGTTCATAAAGCTGTTAGCTAAAGTTTTCCTACATTCCTTGGCTCCTTGGTGAAAGAGTTGCTAATTTATCAACAGTCACTAAAATCGGTGTGTGAAGGTGGATGTTCTTTCTTTCGTCAATCTTTCTTGCACTTTTACTTTCTTACTTTCATACTTTAAGTAATTTTAAGAGTTTGGACTTTTCTACGATAACCTGAGTGAAGAATTTGAAGCTGGATTTCAACTTTTACCCGAGAATTTATTTAAATGAGTAATTGCCCTTTGACTTGAGTAAATTATTTTATCTCCCCCAAAATCCGTTCAAGTGCAAATATTTGCCTCAAACCACATCCAGTTCTTCAGCGACGTCTTCAGTGAAACTGCTGTGCTTCAGGACACAGTGTGACTTACCATCATTTATGAACATGAACTGAACTTCACCGTGTAGCTGAAAGGAAGACAGTGATGTAGATGATAATATAGTCCCACTTCCAACTTATATCTTGTAAATACAGAGACTTGTTGCTATTTTACTGAAAACTGAGAACATGTAGCTTAACAGTCATGGTTTAGAGTGAGAAGGACTTCGTCTTCTTACTTGTTACCAATATTATCTCCAGCAGAAAGCTAACCCTAGGCTCATGCTAGTGATAGGCAACTGTTCATTTTCCACGTATTGTACGACACATAAGCTGCGACATGCAACACTGAAACTGAGATTTTCTCAATTTTATGCACATAAGGTATGATGCAGTAAAAACAAATCCGAACGATTGGCTCGAACAATTCCTCGGACCAGTCCTCTGGCGCATGTGGTCCGACGTGTCTACAGTTCTCCACTCACAACTTTAATTCCTTCCTGCAATCGGTTCCGTAAAACCGTGATTTCAACTTATCCTGTCATATACAACCTCTTGTTAAATTTATATAGATACATTACAAAGAAAAATAAAGCTTGGAAGGAAGCAGCAGAGATCACTGGTGTATCTAGTGAGTGTATGTAGCTAGTACAGTTCGCTTGCTTCGCTAATCTGAAAACGAAGCTAGTAAGATGCCGAGCATGTAACGTGTCAATCAAACAACCAATTTTGACTCTGATTAGTGCATTATTTATTATTTATTTGTGTTTAAGTGTTTAACTGTAGGCTATACATTTTGGCTACTACTGTTTTATCAGAACTACCAAAAAAAACGCTGGACAGGCCACGCCCACAAGCGTACAAGCGACACGAGTGACTTGTGACTTGTCAGTGTGAATGTAGGGTAAAGAGGCAATCTACAGATGGAGACTGGAGAAAATGGTGCACACTACTGAGTTTAATTCAAACCATTCCTTTAATGGATTTGAAACTATCACAGAGGAAATGAATTAATTTTTGGAGAAAAGTCTAGAGGTATTTAGTCAAATATCCACTCATCTGAAGCACTTCATCAGTTACACTATTAATAACAGGTGATTATTAAGATGAATACAGCAATTACAGCTGTTATCCCTGCTCGTACTAATAACGGTTCCATTAGCCGTTAGCATTTTTGGAATGCACGCTTTTACTAAAAAAAAAAAAAAAAAAAAAAAAGAGGTGAAAGTAAGTAGAAAATCGATCATAAAAAAAGTCTAGTTACCTTGACGTGTATTTACAAAACAATTAAAAATGACTTGAATGACTAAAAGCCTTCCTAGGCAATATACCTAGATGGTATATTGGATTTCATTGAGATTTGTGCTCTTTTTTTCTTTGCTGATGTCGTCGCTTTGCGCTCTGTTTACTTGGTATCAACGACTGAGTCACATAATTACATGGCTGTAGATGGTGTACATGGAGGACCAGAGACCAATAAAACAGTAACGATCGTCTGGTATTAAGAGCAAATGAACAAAATCCGTCTCCTCACTGTGACAACACTGGTGACTGAGTGATGCAATATCGCTAAGTCATTCTCCTCTTGCTCTTTATGTTCGCCTCACAGAGTGTTATGGCTGCGCTAAAGGCCATGAAGATGCTGTTGGTGGATATAGAGTGCTTTTTCCTCACTTGGTCACTGTAATGTAGTGCATTATGGGTAAGTCAGTTATCACTGTGCCTCTTTATGCCTTACTGCAACTCTGTTCTGAGTCAAGAGGCGATTTAGCATCCTAATCCAATCTGGATGAAGGCCTGTGCCAGAGAGCACTGCCTTTACAAATCTTCCCAAATCTGACCCCGTGATTATGTGATGAGGCCTGCATTTGCTGGTTAATGTGATAAAGGAAGCATGCACTGCTCTGGACTGGGCTGCGTTGGGCTTTGCTCCGTTGAACTGTGTATATTTTCTGTATGAACTGTGTTTGGCTTTTTTCTGTGTTTGCCTTTGCTGTGTTTGAGTTGGCTCTGTTGGGTTTTACTGTAGTTGAACTTTGCCACCTTTGGCTTGGCTGTTTTTGATTTTACTGTGTTTTGTTTTGCTGTGTTTGGCTTTTTTGAATTTGCTTTTGCTGTGTTGAGATTAGCTGTGTTTGACTTTTCAGTATTTGACTTTACTGTGTTTTGTTTTGCTGCATTTAACTTTACTGAGTTTGGCTATACTGTGTTTGGCGATACTGTGTTTAACTTTACTGTTTTTGGCTATACTGTGTTTAACTTTACTGTGTTTGGCTTTACAGTGTTTAACTTTACTGTGTTTGGCTTTACAGTGTTTACTGTGTTTAACTTTACTGTGTTTGGCTTTACAGTGTTTACTGTGTTTAACTTTACCGTGTTTAACTTTACCGTGTTTAACTTTACTGTGTTTAACTTTACCGTGTTTAACTTTACCGTCTTTAGCTTTACTGTGTTTGGCTTTGCTGTGTTTGGCTTTACTGTGCTTGGCCTTGATGTTGGGCTGTGCAAGTCTACAATTCTTTGAGTTTCACGGTGTTTGGCTTTTCTGTGCTTCGGGGTGTTGCCCTTTGCATGGTTTGGCTTTGCTGTGTTAGGCTTTACTGTGTTTGACTTTTCTGTTTAACTTTATTGTGTTTGGATTTACTGTTTGACTTTTCTGTGCTTGGCTTGAGAGTGTTGCACTTTGTCTGGTTTGGCTTTGCTGTGTTCGGCTTTTCTGTGTTTAGCATCGCTGTGTTTGCCTTTGCTGTGTTTTGTTTCACTTTGCTTTGTTGAACTGTGCAGGTCTGTTTGTTGGAGTGATGTTTTGTATCTAATGTATTCAGCCTTGCTGTGTTGGGCTACATTGTGTTCAGCTATGTTCGTTGTGACCCTTGTTATAGCAACAGTGTTGTAATAGCAAATAATGTTAAATGTGGAGTCGGGACATTAGCTGGAAAAACACCAATGTACTAATCCTTATCTAATCAGTCTGTGTGCATGATCCTCCAGCGCCAAGCAGCATATGGGCACGATTATTCATCTGCAACACACACACACACACGCACACACACAAACAAACAAACACAGACATCCAAGCACATGCACTTTGCAGCTCTTCTAAAAAGGTTCGTATTGGAGGCAGAGGATTTAGATTCCTACTTTATTTATCTAACAAAACTACATTCGTTATTGTTGCACATTACAAACTGTTGTTTAGATTGCACTCAACATACATGTGTGTAGGTTGCCTTCAGTGGAAGTGTACAAGCATTATTAGCTAAGCGTGCATATGCTAGCCTGCTACTAAAAAGGTGTGTGAGTTTAAACCTACTGGGTGGGAAACAATGCACAATTAGTCAGAGATTAGCATTTTCACACCTCAGTTCACAGTTACGTATTGCAACCGCCGACATATGGATGCACACGGCACTGAAAATCTGCTCGATTGTGAACAGTGTGGTGTGTGAGAGTGTGACTTGCTTAGCTTGCAGCGTTGGTGGATAAATAGGGGATAAATAGGGAACTTGTCCAGAGGAGAAAAGGAAATTAGGTGTATAAGTGTGCCACTTTCTCAGCTTTAGCCTCACATCTCCATTGTGAGAATAATGAAGATTAATAAAGCAGATTAGCCGCAGTCACTACACCTGCATCCAAATCGCTCAGATGAGCCACAGACCGGAAACGACACATCTATCATGCCAGTTTGGGTGTGTATGAAAGTGTGTGTGTGTGTGCGCTTGCTGTTGTTGTGTAGAGGTATATTAATCTTATCTTACACCCATTTAGATAACGCAATCACAGAAAAATGGCCTCATCTTTACTCATGTTCAAATGAAACTTACAGTTCACAAAAAAAAACGTTTAGCAAAATATTTTCGCATAGCATAATGTTTTAATATTTTTCTATATTATTTAATGGAATTAATTAATTTATTGACATACGGTGAGTGAATATTTGGCCTAATTTTAAGGTTAAACTATGACCTGAGTGCAAAATTACTAATATGGATGTTCCTCCTTCTAAAAGATGTGACTCATGTTGTCAAAAGACTTGTTGAGAGGTGATGCTGAGAAAATGGCTGATGAATAGAATCCCAGAAAAAATGGCAAATCTTTCAACACGAATCATTGCTGTATCAGAAATGTCTATACATTAGATACAGAAAAGAAGTAAAAGCTTTTCAAAAACATGATTCAATGTTTCGAGATTTCTGAATGGCAAAACTTCTAAAGCATTCTCAATTCATAAAACTATTTGTATTGCATTATGAAGTATTAAAGTATGATGTTTTATCTGTTTGTGATATAAGTTAGTTCCTGTTTTCACTTATGTTATGGCAGCTATAAACAGGCGTTCCCTCACCAGCCTCTCTTTTTTCTCTCTCTTGAAGTTAATAAGACAAAAAAAGCTGCAGCTTGTCCCCCTGCAAAGAAACTGCAAAGCGTAAACTCCTCTGTTCTGTGAAGATGTCGGAAAACTTAAGCTTAGAGCTTTACCTCGGACTGTTACAAAGCGCTGACACTGGAGACTCCTTCCATAAATAAACATCTCCAAAAAGAAAACGTCACCATACCAACAATTACACAACTGTTTAATCCATTTAGCATTAGTCAACAGATTATGTGGAGCGTCCGTCATTCACATCCCTGTGAATGAGCTGTATTTCCACGCTCGTGGTTGTGCGGCTCATCGATGTGCTCTCTACATCCTCGTTTGCTCTCTTGAACCTTCGTTTTAATTGCCGTTAGTTTTAATGCCGGTCTGGTTTGGTTAATCGATCAATAGGATGAACTGAGAGCAGAATCTCACAGGCGGAGCTCGACGTGTGCCGATGATCAGTCAGAGAGAACAGACAGTGATACCCAAGCTGCGCAATAACATCGATGTTTCAGCAACTAAAGTGGGCGGGGAGTTCAGCTTTAACAAGTGAGAAATGAAGACACTACCACTGGGAGGGATGGGTGGTGCTGTAGTACTTTCCCCCTCTACGGTGAAACACTGTATGTGTTTATGGATGCAGATGTTTGTTCCTAGTCGCAGCTGCTGGACCAGTCGGTGACACTCGACATGCTTGGCCTGAGGGGTTTCATTTACAGAAAATCAAATGACCCTGGTGATTGGGAAGAACAAGCATTTTCAATTTATTCGGACACTACAGACCAGGCTTGTGCGATACTCATTTTTCCCCGGATCACGATTTTCCATTTTATAAGCGGTACAACTCTCCAGAACAGGGCAACGAACACTTCTGCCAGGTTAAGGAAAGTAGAGGAGGGTGTAACAATATTATCAGCTGTGCAGTTGAGAGCTGTGGCAATCGCTAAAATGCAGCCGGATGGCGGATTTTTAGGTGATTCTGCAGTAATGTGCAGAAGCAATAAAAAGACCTATAACAGTATATTTTCACTACGGTCCTTTTGGTTGCGTTGTGCAATGTCCACATGGCCGACATTGTTCATTGTTCTGTTGCTGCTCAAACCGTTTGAACAGCCCTGACTGTGCAGGAGAGCAAAGTAAATAAACAAATAACAGTGTAATCACTTTCTAATTATCATCACTTTTCATCAATATTATTTGCAAAGTGTTAGATCCGACACTTCACTCTAGACCTGTTTAATAGTCGTTTTTGGCTAGATTCAGCTGAAATATTTCGGTGGCATCCCTCATAAATATATTTAACAGACATTAAATATATACATGTCCAATGTTAGTCTTAGTCAAACACACACTCCATTTACTGTGACAGAAAGCAAGGACACACACACAAATCCCAACTGCATGTGAGATAAGGGAGAAGGGGGCGGGGCTAACAGGCGGTCACAGTTAACATTGGAGAGTTCAAAACATTTGGGCCAATTATTCCAGATTTCTATGTTGAGTGGCTCATGTCCTGTTTTATTGGGGGAAAAAAACATAGTCTTTGGGTGTCTTTTTGAGCGATAACTCATACTAGCGTTCTCGGATGTTAAATTGCAGAGCTCCTGTGCAAAACGCGTACGAGGTTGGCAGGTCTGGTAATAAAACCGTCAAATTAAACTGTTACACTGCACAAGCTTACTATTTACTGTAATTCGCTGAACATGTGCAATTTATGCACAAGCAATTTCCCTAAATTTGTATTTTCACAGGAACAGACTTTATACTTTAGAATAGATTTTGTTCAAAGTAGGGGAGGAATTTCACTTTTAACAGGAGGACATCTGATATGTTGTCAAATGGGTGTTTAGTTCTGTAGCTAGCTTGCATGGCCAGATCTCACTACCCTGGTGCTCCCAGTGAAACCATGGCAACTGCTAAAAAAAAAAACTAAAGATAAGACCGCCTACTTGGGACAAACATAGAGTGATTTGAGCGATGCACGGCGAAAAATCGCTGCTGATGTGAACGACACAGAGAATGACACATTACTTCTGTATTTAAAACTGTACTTCGGTTAAATGACTAGAAAGGAAATAATTCTTTGTGGGTTACATTATACTATATTACATATAATATTTATGTATAATATATAGTATTTATTTTATAGTATGTAACACCATGCAGATATTCTGTACACGTATTTCCATTTTTTTTTAAACCATCTATCAGTCTTGTACTAAAGACATAGGAAAGAACTTGTTGAAACTAGAATTATGATTCTCAGTTATAATCTTATAATCTAGAATTATTTTCATTACATTTTTTATTAAAACATAGCCCCGCCCCTTTCTGCTTGCCGTCGTCGAGACTTCGAGCCCATTTCGGACCTGCGCCTCGAGCCTGCATTTTTCTTCCAATTGTTTTGATGTTAAAAAAACAAAAAAACAAATTGCAAACGGTAATAGACGTGTTTGTCTTTCAGCATGAATCTCTCTCCTGCTTACAAAGACAAATGTCAGCTTGATTGAGAGTGTAGAATCTGCACTTTCAACAGTTTCTGAGCTGCAAGCCAGAAATAATTCATATGAAATGACACCACGTGTCTTGTGATTGCCCGTGACTTCTAAGGATTGAAATCCTGCGCTTCTGGTGAACATCGAACATTATTTTAAATATAATACCATCTTCATATTGTAATAAACTGTCGTAATGATCGTGTAATAAACATTCATCATGCCTCGTTAAGGTATTACTATACAGTGTATCTGTCAAGAGATTTATCACACACGCTGTATACAGATGCTAAGCACACTTTCAGATGAATGTATTTTTAATGGAGCACATAGATTGCTGGGTGGTCTTTTCATCAAACACACACACACACATACACACACGCACACACGCACAGATGCAGGAGCCGATCTGATGTAAATATTTGAAGCGCTGGTAATTTCACTGCAGTCTTGCCTCTCTCCGATCGGTTCGGACCGCTCCAGGGGAAGATTACGCTAACACACTCGCTGTAAATCTGCTCCACCTCCAGCGGCTCACCATCTGAGCCGAGCTCGGTGATTTACGACCCGCTCGCTTCAGGAAGCTCTGAGGAACTCGCACATGACTGATGAGCTGCAGGAGGGTCTTATTACGGGTGAGCGATACGATACAGCAAAAAAAAAAAACACTGCGATACTTTAAAACAACTTTACCAGACACAATATGTATCATGATATTTAGTTTTTTCAAGACTTTAATGTCAAAATGGACAAGAGGCAAAAAAAAAACAGTCTTCAATGTCCAATCTGGAGGTTTAAAAGCACTTATGAGACTCGTGGTATGTACAGAAGTGTATAAAAAAAGCATTTCTGATCCGCCATTTATAGAAAATTCTACACAATATGGCATGTGTACACTGGTCAGCTTTCTGAAACCTGAGAACCAACACAAGTCAGAAATAAAAAAACATGTATTCACTATACAAGCATTTAGCACACTAACAGAGACATAAATACAGCACACACACACACACACACACTCTTCCTCAAAAACACAAACATTACCAGCAGGAGACTGTCTTCAAGGAAATATTAATCGGTCATTTGACAACTCAACAAATCCTAATTTTTATATTTGCTGCTATGCCGCTACACCAGAAGTCATGTCCCCTTGAACACTGTGTCCTTTAAGGCTGCGTCTGACAGACGGACAGCAAAACTTGAGCAGATGTTAAGGACACGCTCACAGATGTGGCCAAAGTCAACGACTGTACGTCAGCAGTGATGTAAGCACTACATAATATACGGTATAAGGCACAGAAAATAATCCATAATTATTTTCTTCCTTAATTCCTTAAGGTCCTTAAAACTTTTTTGCAGCCAAGGACAACTTTAAGTGTAAAAAATTACAAGGAGCAGATGTATTTTAC
This sequence comes from Pangasius sanitwongsei, assembly GCA_037576675.1. Classification (NCBI taxonomy): domain Eukaryota; kingdom Metazoa; phylum Chordata; class Actinopteri; order Siluriformes; family Pangasiidae; genus Pangasius; species Pangasius sanitwongsei. The sequence continues at coordinate 2,302,965 of CM075015.1, read as the reverse complement.
GAATATAATCCAACTACACTGCAAAAAAAAACATGACATATTAGCAAGTGTAAATATCTCAAATATAGTTTACAGTTATAGATTACAATAAACGAAATATAAGATTATTAAACCAATAAAACCAATAAAAACCAAGGTATTTATTTCAGAAAGGTCTAATTCTGACGGCTCTGTAGGAACCCTGGTTCTCAGAGTGGAGTCTGTGACGTCTGTCCATTGGGCCCCTGACTGTATTGCTTTTAGAAGATCACATGATGGTGCTGGAGATCAATGCTGTTCATGGCTATTATGTCATTTTACTGGCCACTCGAAAGGAAAGGGTTTCAATTCTTTGTTAAAATTAAAACCAGGATGTGATGTTAGTATGAAACGCAATGTTTCACATGTACATCTGGTGAGAAAGTTCAGGAAGCTGTAATGGGTCGAATAAACGAGCACCATGGTACATATTTGCTTTTTCTTAGCATTAAATCTATGCTGTGGTCATAAGGGGGTTTTACTCTTGATAGGCTGCAGCAAGTTTAATAACCCCTGCTTTAGGAAACCAAAAAAAAATGGTTCTTATATGGTGTCAATCTAAAGAACTTTTTCTATGAGCCTCCATCTGTATGTTAAAGAAGCTAATATCATTTCAGCCGTAACAAGAACAGATGAAATGAGTTACTTCAACACTAAAGATCTGTTGTAAAACTTGACAGGAAGTAGCATGTGCGATAGCTTGGGTTTGTTTGGTGATCACGATGCTCCAACACACCACCTGACTGACCGCTCATCGGTGTATAAAACTCTTTTCTTAAATGCTCCCAACTATGATGAACTTGTATATGGAAAAAAAAAAAAAAAACTTTGATAAAACCAACCAAAGTTGGTTCGAAGGTTCACGGCTGCTGGAGAATCAACAAAAAGACACACACTACGGTTGAGAACATGGATGAAGGCACACACACTTTCACATTTTACTTAAGTTCACAAGATCACAAACTTTTGACCAAAAATTTGCCTGTAAACACTTAAGAACTTAAGCCCATTCTGAGGTGGACAGGCTGCAACAGCACAAGACCACATCAGGTTCCACTCCTGTTGCCCAAGAACAGGAATCTGAGGCTATCATGGGCACAGGCTCACCCAGACTGGACATTTGACGATTACAAAAAAAAACACCTGGTCTTTTTCCAGTCTTCAACTGTCCAGTTTCACAGAGTTTATGACCACGATAGCCTCAGATTCTTGTTCTTGGCTGACAGGAGTGGAACGTGATGTGGCACCATCAACCAGATGGCCAGATTGGTTTGAGCTGCCAGGAAGGATGTAGTAACTCATATAGTCACTCTTTCAACCGTGGTGAGCAGAAAAGCATCTCAGCATGCACAAAACATCAAACTTTGAGGTGGATGGGCTACAACAGCAGAAGACCACATCAGGTTCCACTCCTGTCAGCCACGAACAGGAATCTGAGCCTATCATGGGCACAGGCTCACCCAAACTGGACAGTTGAAGATTAGAAAAAAAAAAACATCACCTATTTTTTTTTTTTTTTCAGTCTTCAGCTGTCCAGTTTCGGAGAGTTTATGACCATGATAGCCTCACATTCTTGTTCGTGGCTGACAGGAGCGGAACGTGATGTGGCACCAATAACCATGCCATGGTTAAAGCCACAGAGATCACATTTTTTTCCCCATTCTGATGTTTGATGTGGACATTAACTGAAGCTCTTGACCTGTATCTGCATGATTTTATGCATCGTTCTGCTGCCACATGATTGGCTGAATGGATAAGTGCATAAATGTGCAAGCGTACAGGTGTTCCTGTTAAAGAGGACAGTGAGTGTATTTATGCTGTAATAGTTCAAAAGGCATTTCCAATTAACAGTGTGCTTCTCTCTGAATGCTGCCGTGTTTGTATGACGTCGTACAAGAGCTCACGGATGGCCATGATTGGTTAGCGTCTCTTTGATTGGCAGGTGAGAGAGCAGGACCAATTGTGCTTGATTAGGATTGTGATCTCCTGATGTACACTTTAGAACCACCCAGGAACACATATCATCACCTTTTTAGAAAAATTCTGACCCAGTTTATTAGTTGGAACTCCAACTAATCGGATGTTGGATATTCGTCTTCAGGACAGAGAAGTTTACGCTTTGCGGTTTCTCAATAACATGACAAGCTGCATTTTTCAAGAGAGAGAAAAAAAGAGAGGCCGGTCAGGGATCGACTGTCTATAGCTGCTATAAAGTAAGTGAGAATAGGAACTAACCTGTTTCACGGACATCCCACAACAGTAAAGAAACGGATAAATAGTTTGATGTGTTGACTTCATAAATAAATAATATGTAAATAAATAAATAAAACACTTCAGGACATGCTGTTATAGAAAAATAATCCACTTCAAAGTGGTAACAGTAACTCTGCTTCGTCATGTTGATTATTTTCCTGTTACCGCACACACCCGAGGCGTTGTTATGTTAGTGGTCTGTTCTGGCCTGATTTTGTCCGTAGATACAAATCCAGTTTTGGTCTGTATTAAAGTCTGTAAGATTAAAGTCTGGAAGAACTCTGAGAACTTGGGCTGGAGTTTGGCTCCTGATTTTTGCTTGGACATGGGCGTAGGAGGTCAGGAGTATTAGGGTGGAGACAGGGAGGTGGTAATGTGCAAAAACCTCCAAAAAAAAAACCATGGGACCAAAAAAATAGAAAGGTGGTGGAGTTTCCAGGTATGGTGTTTCTCTCGCCAGCTGCTATTTCAAACTCCACACAACATTTTAACTCCATCTTTGGTTGATGTAGAAAAAACGTGTGGTCGTGTACAAAGCATCAAACTTAAATGGATAAAAAAATGGACATATATGTACGTTTTCTGGGCAATTATTTCAATTACCCAAGTTAGTTCAGAGCCTGTTGGCCCAAAATGGAGATCTTTGATCAGTCGGTAGTCGTGAACGTGAACTGATGAGTTGAACCTGGTGTGTTAGAGTGGAAGAAGCCCTGAAATGTGCCGGAAATGTGATGGACAAACCTGCAATACAGAACCACCAGACATGAAAGAGACAAAAAAAAGAGACGAGTCAAGCTCCTTACCTTCCAAGCAGCATGTCCTCCACAGGCCCGAGTGGGTCATGACCTCCTCGTTCTTCTTGCTGGTCTCATTCTCGTTGGTTGTCTTGATCTTGCAGACGCCGCGCGAGTACAGCCAGTAGTCTGTGCCCACGGCGATGGTCATGAGGCTGAACGCGGCAAACGCGCCCACCGTGCTCAGCAGCATCTGCACGCCGCGGTCAAACGTGCCCATGCTGCTGCATTGCACGACGGGGGGACCCCCTTTCCTCTTCACGTACAGGAAATAAATATTGGAGAACGGAGGGGAGCGGAACGAATGGAAAAAACGGGACAGGTTGGAGCGGAAGGAGGGGGAAGGAGGCGGACGCGCTGGGAACCTTATGGTTGCGTTTGTACGATTACTGATTAGGGAAGAAATTTGGAAAAGCCTCTTCGGCTGGTGCTGTGCTTCTTTCTCCTACTCCTTTTACGCAATAAGTCCAGCTAAAGAAGCAGCTTAGTTAAGTGTGTACCTTTAATCAAACACGATATACACGTACTAATCTATCATCAAAACTGCTTATAGGGCCTTTAATGGCATGATGATGATCTGAGACCTGCATGTGACAAGCGCACTGACTAATACGTCTATAGGTGTGTTAAATCCTTAAGCAGGTTCTGAGCTCGTCTCGTTCTCTACGATGTGTTAAAGGTGTTAAATACAGCACTCCGGAGGAATGCAAGGATGAAGTGCTGGTGTGAAATGGGGTGGAGGAGGGATGCTTCAGTACCAGCGGGATGCTTTGCCCTCAGTGTTTCTATATCGATATATGCAATGTATCACAACAAGTGTGGAGCTAAAGAGCAGCAAAATTGTCTAACACACACACACACACACACCCCTTGCTCTTTAATAAGCTGTAACTAAGCACCCTGTTTGAATGAGAAGATAGAAAGCATGAAGAAAGGAATAGCAGATGCAGGATAAACTGGTGGATGATTAGAAATGAATCCAGAAGAGGACTAAATGTAAGTGGTGTGCAGATGTGCCGGTGACATCCGTGTCACAATTTAGAAAAGGGAGCAAATGCACGAGGGAGGAAACTAACCAATCAAAATCAATCAATCAATCAATCAATCAATCAATCAACAGACAGATGAAAGGGGAAATAAAATAAAATCAAATCAAAGGAAGACCCGGCTGATATCCTCTTTCTTTTCTTCCTAAAATTTTGATCCCCAGTTTCCATAGGTGGCTCCTAGCGCTGCGAAAATGTCCTCCGAAAACGAGAACGGCATCCGCGTGCGGCATCGCGCGACATGAACGGAGAGAGACAGAGAGAGATAGAGAGAGAGAGATGGAGAGAGAGAGAGAGAGACACAGCGCGCGAAAGAGAGATGCACGGTGGGTGGAAGGATGGATTGATGTAAGGATGGATGGATAGATAGGAGGTTCGGTGGCGCGCGCCTGCCCGCCCGGTATGCTACCGGTCTTACCGCCGATTTTTCCCCTCTCGCGCGGTTACATCCAAATCCGCGACGCCCGCTGATGGACGGACACGAGGCGACCGGCTCGCGCGGCTCCTCTGCGCCATGTACCGAGAAAAAGAAAAAGGGGGAGGAGGAAAAAAAAAAAAGAGAAAGAGTCCTGTGATGAAAAACAAAACGCGACGTGTTGCGGAAAGCAAGAAGAGGAACTGGAGCGCAGAGGAGGCGGGAGCAGACCGGAGACCGGCCCTCCGTTCCCATTGGCGCGCGCCACTCCTGCATGCTCATACACTTAGCGCGCGCATTACAGTAATAACCAGCACTAGATAATAAGAAGAAGAACAAGCTCATAAATCAGTAAACATTACACAACAAATACAAGATTATATTTTTCACCCAAACAATACCACAGTGTTCAGGTAACGCTTTACATTTACATGCAAACAGGTGAGCGGTTCAAGTGAACATACCCAAGCCTTATTTGGACCGCATGAGTTTCTCATAAGTAGGCAGGCTAATGTAAATATTATCCGAGTATCTCTGGGATTTCTGAATCATTCTGATTTCATTTTAGTCATTGATCTATTGACACATGGAAGGATTACGCCATTTTTACCTTCTATATAATACAGTTTGGGTAATAATAGCGGGTGGAGCTAAGTTCAAACAGCCATTTCTCGGGAACTGTAAGTCTGATCGGTCTGAAATTTGGTGTACTGAATAGTTGTGCTAATCTGTAAAGGAGCTGATGATTTATTCATGTTTATAATGACCGGATTATATCAAAAACATAGCCACTCTCTGCCAATCAGCTTTCAGCAGACATTTCACATGATTAGCACTGAGCTACCATCACAAAAGTTGATAAATAAGTTTATCTGTGGTTTTATTTATTGTTTTATATAACTTGGCAAGAACTGGTCACTGGAAGCGATAATTGTGAAGAGTGCTTGGACCCCGCAGATCGCTGCTATGTTTTATTCCATTCTTGCTGGTTATTGGCTAGCTAATGTTAGCTAGCTAGCCATGAATACGCCATTAGCTATCCCACAAAACCAAAGCTTTCATTTAGCAATGCCAGATCTTATAGGAACAAGTAACTTTGGGCAATAGCTGGCTAATTTAATAAAATGAATGTAAACAATACACAACAGATGTAGGTTCACTAGTTTTCCGTCAGGTATTAATTCAACACTGCGAGATATTTCTCTGTTCCCTTTAGCACACTTACACACTTTCATATTTAATCAATTGTATACATTCATAACAGCTATTTATTCATTGTTTTAAAATGGAAATGACATCAAATGACAATATTTCTGGGCAGTTTGTATCTCTGAAGTCTCCATGTTGACTCAATCTAATTTTCTAAAGGGCTATGCAACAAATTTCAATTACTACTACTACTACATCTCATAATGCAACACTTTATTGCTAAATAAAGCTAAAAAAAAAAAAAAAAACTTGTGAAGAAATCAACAGCTGCATTGTAAACACTGCAGTAATACTCAGAGGTATTTTTCATGTAAATGTTTCCCAGCCAACCCCCCAAAAAAATCTACCTTAGTTGATTTATTGTCTATGGGAGGACGTTAATGCTAACCAACAACAATTAGCAACAGCTACATAGCTGTTTGGTTATGGCTAGCTATGATTTCATGCTAGTATTTTAGCACTTTACGCTAGTAGAAGCAGTTTTCCCCTGCAGTTTCTTTGCATTATATTAGCTTTAACCACTAAAAGTTAAATATTTTTGGTCACAGCAACGAAAATACCTCGGCTAAAATGAAGCATCTGAGGTCACTTTCAGGAAACTGGCCAACTTGTTGCTAACAATAGACAAGCATGGAGGCGTCCATGTTTTTTTTCCCCACTTTGGAGCTGGAACTCAATTCAGAGTTCTGATTTCCCACAAGTGGAATGCATGCTGTAGACTATACTGTGCGCTTCTATACTGCGCATGTACACTATACTGTGTGTGTGTGTGTGTGTGTGTGTGTGTGTGTGTGCGCTTGTGTTTGTGCATGTGTGGCTGGCAGGTTCCTATCCACCATGGGAGCTTGTGTTTGCCTGCTTGTCCCTGCATGCTAATCCGGTCTTCATTAGCTGTGTGACAATCACTGCAATGAACAATGAGCAAACAGCACTGCTAGCTTTGGCCATGCTCTATCTGTGTGTGTGTGTGTGTGTGTGTGTGTGTGTGTGAGCGAGTGAAATCCACTGTGAATCAACACAGAATGGATTTACTGGGAGTTAATGAGTGGGCATACAGTATTAGTGAAGTTTAGTTTGAGAGACTTCCGTGTGGTCTTTGTCACCAATTCCCCAAACAGATTATATCACAGTGTGTTGATCCTATTAGCACTGCTATCCAGATTAGCGGTGCAAAAATCTGTGAAGTCGGTGCTAACAACGAGGCGCCATTCTTAATTATTTTACTTAAAAAAAAAATTCATTCCAAAATGAAACGTATACAATGATTTTGGCAAAATTAATGTAGCTAACAAGTAATGGAAAGTATCTAGTTTAGCATGATGCACCAAATGCTGTCTGCTTAATCGGCTTTGTGGGGTTGTTTTCTGTGTCTCAGACAGACTTGCTGATGTGTTTCCGACGCCATACTCGTAGCTCCATCTTCAAACCGAATCACTTTCTTCCTCAGCACAGAGTTTGGTGTTGGTCTCATAACTTGGCACCTGTAAAGGATGGAATTACTAACCATGTGATACCAACAGCTCTCCTGATTTGATTCTGTGATGTAAGAGCATGTTCCTTCTCCACCTTCTCCACCATTCTTGTCTGCTTCAGGGTACTTATCTATTCTCCACCAGTCTTTCTCTCTGTATGTGTTTGTGTGTGTCTCTGGCCTGTCCTCAGCCCTGACTGCTTGGCCAGGAAAGAACACCACTAAAGGAGAATCAATATATTTTCAATTTGCAGCAATGACTCGCTCCCTTGCATTCTAATCACAGCCTCTGTCCCACACTCACCGCTGGAGAGGGAGACTCTGTGACTGCTGCCGTGTGGACCACCATGTAGCCCTTTTCCACAAGCAAGGTACTAGGGCCTAATACGCAGCTGTTCCTTTCAATCGGTTCTGTTCCAGCCCAAAAAAACCAGACGACCAGAGTTTTTATGTACGTGTGTGACACCGAGCTGTCATTTCAGTGACAGCAACAAAGCAACATTTGGGTCAAATGACTAATTGGACCAATTCTTTTGCATGTGCGGTCCGACATTTCTTCAGTTCCCCGCTCACAACTTTATTTCCTACCTGCAATTAATTCCCATTTACTGTTTGATGCACAAAAATGCAAGAACACCTTATAACCGTGAATTCATCTTGTCCTGTCATATCCGACCTCTAATTAAATATGTATAGAGATATTATGAAGAAAAATAAAGTTTGGAAGGAAGTAGCTACTATTGTTTCTCATCAGAAAAAAAAAAACAAAAAACAAAAAAAACCACTGGACAGGCAACGCCCACAAGCCTCAACAGTAGTAGTTGTGACACACCCACAACAGGCAAAGTACAATGTACGAAGAGTGACTTGTCACTTGCTAGTGTGAAAGTAGGGTTAAAAGTAAACAACTAAGTCAATAATTGAAATAATTAAGTGAATGAGTGTGTGAATATGTCCAGATCGTATTCCCGCCTCACACCCAGTGTTCCTGGGGTCCACCATGACCCTGACCAGGATAAAGTACTTACTGAAGATGAATGAGTGAATGTCTTAGAAGTTGTATCTATGTACATTGACTTTTTTTTTTTTTTTTTTTTTTTACATTTAAAGCATCTGATAGATCCAAACACTATCCAGAGCAATTCCCAAACATGTTAAAAGACATGCCTAGATTTAGTGCTCACTTAAAGAGCAACTGCAGTGAATTTCATGAAAAATTTAATAAAAAAAAAAACATGCCCTTAAACAGAATTATTTCTTATTTTGATCATTTCTGACTTCAAACAAAACTAATGTTCCATTAGGGTTACTAGTCTAGATCCAAGTGACTTATCGCTATGTCTGTTTTACCTTAATGTGCAGTAAAGATGCATCAAATCCTCAACTACTCAAACACTACGACTGGTTAATGTTATGTTTTAGGGTGCCAAGCACCAAGAAATCTACATCTGCCTTCCTGAAGGAGTATTTTTACTCCAGTTTGTTCCCTGTGTTGTTGTCTTACATATACACCTCTGTTTACCTTGTTTACAACGTATATGTATTCAGTATCAAAGTATTAATCCCTCGTCCTTCCTGTGCTCTGTGGTAGTTTAATGAATTTGAATGGATTTAATAATATCTACTGCCCTCTTCTGGAAAAACAGAAACATCACCTGTGCCTCCTCTGTCCGTATTTCACCCAGTCACCCAGTCTCCTCACATTACACTGGTTACTTATCTGATATGGAAACTGTATTCAGTACAAAATCCTGCTCCTGCTTTTAATTAAAAAAAAAAAAAGTTAATGGTTTTTCCTCTGCATTACTTACCAGAAATTATAATCTCCTTCATCTTTCAGTTAGTTGTTCCTCCATGGCTGGTAGTTCATAAGCAAATACATTAACACCCCATAATTAACCATATTTACAGTATTAGCACACTTTATGAACTTTAACATTAATACACAATTAGTATAGTTTACAGCAATGTTAACAGGTTCTCAAACTGGAGTCCGTCAAGCACAGGCGGGAGCTTCAAGGATTTTTTTTGATTTACTTGGTTACAGTGGAGGAAATCACACGTTTATCAACGTTATTATAGAAAAGAAAGAATGCATGCAGAGGAAGTCAGTGGAGTTTCTTTTATGGGTAAAATTTAGAAGCTGACTATAAGATATCATCATTTCCTATGCTGCAAGACCGATCACCATTACAAAAATCACCTGTTTTAACCCTTTCTTCACTGACTCTCTGTCTCTGTGTGTGTTCAGTTTAACACTATTCAGTCTTTCAGTCAGTCATAGTTCCTAAAGCAGATTATTTAGTAACTACAGTTAAACAAATAGAAACAGTGTGTAGTGAAGAGAGGAAGAAATATAATGTGGTTGCATTGATGATTGATGTTTGGATATTAATATTATTTTGCTGAGTTGCTCAGGTCCTCAGTCTAGTTACATGCAGCTGAAGCTGTAAATATGACTTTGCTGTCCCTCACTGTTGTCCCTCTCTGTATTTTTTTAACTGCTTATGTATTTTTATATCCATTACCTGACCTGTGGAAATCAGTATCCAACGTGATTTTGCATGTGCAAACGATTATATTAATACACAATGAAATTGCTGGATACCGAGGGCCATTAAACAATATTTTCAAATTTAAATTGCATACACAAACTTAATATTTGAAGTCTAAACTGCAGTTGCTTCTGAGTGCCAGTGTTTTTTAGCTTATGTTTTTGAGTGGAAATACTATTGAAAAACAAGTTCTTGAAGCTTACATGAAAAATGTTTATTTTATTTGATCATGTTTGCCCTTTGTCTTGAAGGATGCCAATAATTCTGAAAATGACTGTAGATAGACCAGTGGATAGATAGATAGATAGATAGATAGATAGATAGATAGATAGATAGATAGATAGATAGATACATACATACATACATACATATATAGACAGACAGACAGACAGAAGGGTGGACAGATGGATGGATGAGCAGGCAGGCAGACAGACAGACAGACAAACAGATAGATAGAGAGATAGATAGACAGACAGACAGAAAGATGGACAGATGGACAGGCAGACAGATAGATAGATAGATAGATAGATAGATAGATAGATAGATAGATAGATAGATAGACCGACTTGAGGGGATAAAAGATACTTTACACTTTCATTAGTTCACTGAGTGAAGAATGTGATGATGATGTCCTGCTGAGCCTCTTCACCAGACCTCCTAATCTCAGTGTGTTATATCACAATCTGACCAGCAGGTGGCACTATAGACACAAGCCTCCTTACCGGCTTTGTCTCAATTTCTCCTCTGTCTTCTCTGGAGTGCACTAAATTCCCAAACTGAAATCAGCTGTCTCCATTTAGGTCACAACCTGGTTTATTAGGATGCAGATTCAGGCCAAAATGATTGTTTACAACTTAATTGATGAAATCATATATGAAAAATTAGGCTATTAATTATTAATGTAATAATAATGTAATTATTAATGTAATAGTGTAATAATAACGTATTAATAATAATAATAATAATAATAATAGTGTAATTATTAACACTTTTCATCTCAGTTTTCTCAGTATGAACCTCTTGCTCTGCTGCTTTTCAGTAAGAATTGTACTCATTTACAATGTGTGTGTGTGTGTGTGTGTGTGTGTGTGCGCATGTGTGTGTGTGTGTGTGACCATAATGATGCCTTCTGTGTTAGTTTGTATAAAGTGTCCTGATTTTCAGTCAGAGATTTCCGGTCACTTACATACATTTCAAATAATATTAAAAATAAAGTTGTCTAATATTATATTTCTTTCAGGTCACTGCTATATTGCTAACATTAAGAACTGAATTAGGGGACACACACAAACACACACACACACACACACACATACACAAAAGACAATATAGCAGAAGAAAAGTATTAAAATAATCAACTATGCAAATGTACAAAACTGTAGCGAATATAAGCACAGAATATAGATTATGATGCTTATCCTCCAAAGAGTTGTTCAATAAAAAGTGCATGCAGCTTCTCCCCCAGCAGAGAGGGCTGGATGTGCTGAAGACACAATCAAATAAAATGATTCTCACAGTGCTTCCTGTCAGCTCCAGGTGAATATCTGTGCAACAGGTAGATCACAGCATTCTCCACCTCCATGTGCGAGCGGTAGGAGAACAGTAGAGGTCCAGTGCTGTGCACAGGTGTGTCCTGAGGCGTGTCCCGAGGCGTGTCCTGAAGCATGTAGTGAGGTATGTCCTGAGGCGTGTCCTGAGACGTATCCTGAGGCATGTAGTGAGGTATGTCCTGAGGTGTATCCTGAGACGTGTCCTGAGGCATGTAGTGAGGTATGTCCTGAGACGTGTCCTGAGGTATGTCCTGAGGCATGTAGTGAGGTATGTCCTGAGGCGTGTAGTGAGGTATGTCCTAAGGCGTGTCTGAGGCGTGTCCTAACGTGTCCAGTGCTGTGCACAGGTGTGTCCTGAGGCGTGTCCTGAGGCATGTAGTGAGGTATGTCCTGAGGCATGTGAAGTGACTTGTGGCCAAGTACGGTGACCCCTACTCGGAATTTGTGCTCTGCATTTAACCCATCCAAGTGCACAC